>BLSH010427562.1:704408-734148 GCA_018402905.1 Glandirana rugosa | reverse complement strand
CTCGGTATAAGGTTACTTGTTACGATGAGTTCCTCGTACTCGTAACAATTTATTTCATGAAAAAGTCACCACAAATCCTGACGGCGTGAAACATACTCTCGTTGCCATGTCGACAGTTCGTACGATGACTGTGTCCTGTCGAAGCTTGTGAATTGGTGTATATATGTCATGGAATGTTTTCACTCATGTGGGGAATGTAAAAACATTTATAAAATAATATAGAAAAGTACACTGTTGCGACTTCTTTAATGTGAAACGATGTTACATTTCATCACTCACATGTCGAACATATTGTCACATTTAAACGACAGGGGAGGCTGTACACTCACTACTTTACATTGTAGCAAAGTGTAATTTCTTCAGCGTTGTCACATGAAAAGATATAATAAAATATTTACAAAAATGTAAGGGGTGTACTCACTTTTGTAAGGTACTGTATATATGTGGTTAAGTGTTCGAAGCTGTCCTGTGTCAGTAGCATGCTTGACAGCTGTACCGTTGCTCTCATACAAAGTGCGGCAGTCCTAAACACCACTGAAAAAGTACTTTATTTAACAATGCTCATGCTCCTTGAGTAGCATTGTTCATTGGAATATGGCTCAAGGGGTTTGTTGGATCACTGGAGAGACAGCCCACTGCGCTCTGTGTGAGAGTAGCAGTCCAGTTTTTCAGTATGCTGCTGACAAAACGCAGCTGAGAACTGTACACCCAATTACATACATGTAGTAAACATAATTTAAAATAATGCAATATTCTTTATTTGTTATGCAGCCTGATTTCAACCCATAAACCTGTACCTTCAGTTGGGCTTTAAGGCTACCTAAGCAGTCTTATTTGATAGGAGGATTGCAGTTGGCACAGCCTGGACTTGAAGTCTGGGAAACCATGCCTGTAAATAAAAAAAAAAAAAAGCCAGTCATTTCAGAGAGGTAAAAAGGAAGGGTTTTCTTGCTAACAAAAGTAAATCTTATCAAGAGTGCCCAGCTTTCCTGTAAGTCATCAGGGAAGTCACCAAAGTGAAAACATTTGCAATAATCAAGGATATAAAAAAGGGACAAATGCTTTTTCATAGCTGTATACTGGATTCTCTAAACAGTGTAAACAGCTGAATAAAGATTTTATTGCACATTGTAAAAAGCTGATAAGGAGGGGGGATTTCCATTCAAAACTGAAATTTCACGTTTATATAATAACCCGTTCCTCTCGAATGAAAAGCTTTTTTTTTTTTTTTTTTTTTAGGTCCTGAAAAGAGCTGATGAAGTAGTACCTTTATCTCCGCTTACTATTGTTAATTATCAACCTGGAAACATTTTCAGCAGACACAATGTGGGCACTAATGAAAAAGTAAGTTGATGCACTGTGTATAGTGGTGCCATTGCTGTACCTGTCACTAGGTCCTGGTGGTGCCCCCACAACTTCCATGGCCAACATTATAGATGTATAAAGGTATCTGCCATTTAAAAGTCTTTTATAATTAAAAAAGTGGAAAGAATCTGTTCTAGTACTGGTTTAGGCCTTGTGTTGAGACTCCTATTCAACATACAGCTTCAGGGTTCTCTTCTCACCCACTCCTGATAAACCTTCTCTGGACTATGTATAGGTATTCCAGGATCCCTGATTTTGCAGTTCTGAGCTGACAGCAATGCTAGAAATGTTCTGGTTTCCAATCTCTTCCTGTCTGCTGCACCCAGTTTCCATTCAACCACGGCACTGCCAGTCAACCTTCTGTTGGGTTACTTTGGTTCCCAACATTTATTTATTTATTATCTATTTTTGTGCTAAAACATTATAACCCAGAGTTGGTAAAAGTATTATGGGTGTATTATAGTGTTAATCACCTGATATCTGTAATAGATTCAATAAATCATTTTTAACAGATCCTTTGGGGGTAGGAGAATGGTCACCTAAACATTTCACTTCTGAGAGAGTAACTACGAGAGCTGTGGCTGGATGCTCTTTCTGTGAGATGTAAGGGAGAGTTTTCAGCAAGAAAGCAAGCACACTTGTGCTTGTACATCAGATCCTAATTAATGCACATATAAAATATTGCATCTGCATAACATTTCATTTTCTACCCAACCAGCTTCAGCCTTTTTTTTTTTTTTTGTAAAAACCCTGTTGTTTACAAAGCTCAATAGCTCAAGAGAGCGGTACTGTTGCTCTCATACAAAGCGCGGTGGTCCTAAACACCACTGAAAGAGTACTTCATTCAACAATGCTCATGCTCCTTGAGCAGCATTGTTCATTGGAGTATGAAGTACACAAAGTGATTGAAGTAGGGTTGAGAATAATTGCTTATCAGAGGAGGTTGGAGGTTTCAGTTAAAGTGAGCCAGAAGTAATTGCTTTGCTGCCTTTTTAGATGACCCATAGTGCTTTAGAGCGCAAGAGCACTAGATAAAAATATAACATATAAAACGGTTTAAAATTTAATAAATGTAAATATTTGTAATAAAATTTACCCCAAACCCACCTAGTTTTCCTTTACTAATTTATCTATGCCTATGTAATACACAAAATAAAAGTGAGTATTGTGTTTTGTTACTGTGAATTGTGTTCATATCACCCAGGTTATACGGAAGTATGAGGAGATGATGACAATATTTGCTGGACCCTTCAAAGAGCCTGTGTGCCTAAAATCTGTGAAGGTGCATTTTCAATGCTGTGGCCCTATCCACTCACTAAATATTATACTAGACACTTGTCAGGTAAGACTGTAATTTATAGGAGGATGTCTTGGGAGACTGTAGATGGGAAGATTTTACACTACAATTGCTGATTCTGGCTCTTACTATGATATTTACTAAATCCCCTTGCCCAGTTAAAATTAAACTAGTGAGGATCACATGTAAGGGATTTTCCAGAATGCTATGTAATTTCAGCAACTGCTTCTGCTCTTGGTTTTGATCATACTACTATATGGATGTGTGTAAATTGGCTTTTTCTTGCTTTAAATGGGTTTTGCATTCCAATGCAAGTCTATGGGAATGTAAAACCTGCTTGCAGCAGATCAAATGCAGGTAATAAATAGGTCAACAGCTGGTCAGGTACACCTGTCAGTGAACTCTGAATGATCTCAGAAGCATCTCAAACTGATGGCATCGACACAAGACTGAAGCCCGTCAATGCAGGCCTTTTTAAATGATCAAAACAAAGCTTATGGCTTGAAAAATGTACCAGAACATGGCCATTTTAACTTTTTTTTTTTTTTTTTTTAGGTTTATGAGCTTTGTTTGATTTCAGTTTTATACAAATATATAGTACTGTCGGAAAGTCTGTGCCATATTAACATATTCAATAAAATATTTGTAAAAAATAGCCATCCATATTATTTCCATTGGCAGGTCATAAAAAAGAGTTTGCAAAAAGTAATGTAAGCTGGTTAATAAATAAAAAACAGGGTAATAAATACATTATCCTAATTAAAGTGGTTGTAAAGGTTCAAGGACTTTTACCTTCATGCATTCTATACATGAAGGTAAAAAAACTTGTGTGCAGCAGCCCCCCCCCCCCCCCCCAATACCTACTTGTGCCCCATATCTATCCAGTGATGTGCACAAGAGCCTCAGCTTTCCCGTGTCTCTCCCTCCTCATTGGCTGAGACAACAGCGTGAGCCAATGAGTGGAGAGCAGGCAGTGGGGCCAAGCTGTGGCTGTGTGTGAATGGTGCTTGGGTGCCCCCATAGCAAGCTTGCTGTGGGGGCACTTAGCAGGAAGGACGGACCAGGAGCGCTGGCGGTGGACCCGAGAAGAGGGAAAAAAATGTATATGCCTTTTAAAATCACTTTAAGCACTAGGCTATAACAAACAGGTGGGATTAATGGCATAATATGTGGCCTGTCCAAAACTAACAAATACAGCTTTATTTACAAAGTATAAAACTGGGAATGGGACAATCATACTAAAAAAGTGAGGTTGAATTTGATGTGGAGATTCAACCCTCAGTTGCAAACCATGACAAAAGTGAGAATAGCAACAAGCAGGTCACCCTGCTTTATTTAGGTCTCTCCAGCAGAAATAATCAAGGCAGACAAGCGTTTCCAGATGTGCTGGCCAAGCTCTTTTGCAGGAATGCAAACTAACTGACAAGATTGAAGACCCATGGTCATGGCCATGGAACTTTTACGTGCAGCACACAAGACATACATCGAGCTTACCTCTCTTGGCCAAAACGGAAACCGAAAATTACATTTAAAAAAAATATATATATATATATTTTTTTTTATATTCGAATTTTTAATTAATATCATTTTAAATTAATATGAATTTATTGTTGGCCATTATCGGCACTTTTAGTGCAAAAACAGTTCAGGAAAAATGCATCCCTTTAAAAATTCTATGTATGTCTTCACACTAGTCCGTTGTTCTTCCGTTGTGGTGTTAAAAATCTTGCTTGCTGCATTTTTGGTCAGTTAAAAAAAAACACACCTCCCTGTTGAAATGCAATGAAAACACAGCAAGAACACATCAGTAACGCAAGTGTTATGTTTTTGATGTGGTTTTTGTCACATGACCTATGTATAACACACTATAAGCACAGTAAAAGTGTGGCAAAATTGCATGCATTTTCGGCGCCATTATTGGCAACTTTTTCTCTATCGACAAAATGCTGAAAACACCATTTTCGTCCGATATGTTTCAGCCGCCAAAATTTCAGTGATTTCATCTCTAGTGAGCATGCTGAGTTGCACGCCCGTAGTTTATTCACATCACCTACAGCTCTGAAAATGACATCCTGTAGAGAGGTACAGACTCAGAGCTGTAACCAGTGTGTGCAGAAACCTGACATTGTACTCGTGATCTCTTGATCATGGGAGGAATACTTTGCAGGCTCCTGTTTTAAAAAAATAATAAATGCACATATTTTTTTACCTTCAAAAATATGTGCATTCATAAGCAAAGGTGCACTTAAAATCAACAAGGCTGTCTGAGGCAACAAACCTGGTACTGTGCCAAGTTCTCCAGAATGCTTGAGACAACCTGGCACACAAGTACCTCTAGAAATTGTACAGAAGTGTACCACATAGAAATCACAAAGAAAATGTAAAAAAAGACTTTTTTTAATCCAGAACAGCAAATTCTTTTTACAGCACTTTCTAGGGGGTTTATTAATTAGTAAAAAATATTCACTGTATTTTTTTTAAACAATTGCTGCATTATACTATTCAGTTTTGTATGTACAGTATATTATGCTTCTGTAAGACCCCTTTCACACCAAGGCGTTTTTCAGGCGTTTTTGCTCTAAAATTAGCACATAAAAAGTGCACCAAAAACGCTCCCCATGCATCTCAATGGATGCTTTCACACCGAGGCGTTGCGCTTGCTAGGCGATGCTAAAAGTCCTGCAAGCAGCATCTTTTCAGTTTGTTTTGTGCGCTCAAAATAGCGCTTCAAAAAGCCCATGTCCATTGAAAATAATGGTTAAGTGCTTGAAGAACGCTTGAAAAGCGCATAAAATGTGTACTGAGGCTGTGGAAAGGTCACACGATTGAAACACAAGCGCTTAAAAAACGCCATTAGAGGGGCGCTATTTATAGCGCTAGCGCTTGAAAGGCGCGGCAAAAACACACATTAAATCATGGCGTTTTACAGGATTTTACAGGCTTTTTCCCAACGCCTTGGTGTGAAAGGAGCCTAAAGGACAGGCTTTTCATGACAGATGATAAGGAGATATAGGAAAATGTAAACATAAAAACATTCATTCAATAAAATATATTCAATATTAGATATTTACCCAACTGAAAGATAAAAAATATATACATTTTAGACCTGACTATGATAAAGAAAATATATATGAAACCACTATGCATTACCTTTTAAATGAGATATTAACTTTCCTGATGGAACAAAGTACATGTAATACTTGGTCTCATCTTTCTAGGTGCCCTGTAACCTAGGAAGATGTGAAGTGAGAAGTGAGAAGTGATACTTCTTTTTTTTCAATTCAGAAAAATAAAGTTTATTAGAAAAAAGTAAAGTTATCCACATTTGGTATATATCAGGATAAAACCAGTCTGGTACAATGCAGTACATACGAGTAACTCATACTCAACAGATATAAACTTATTTCCTGCAAACATATAAGAGCATCTGTTGTGGATAACACACAGATAAACTTTCCTAACCTACTAAATATTGCCAACTATTTCCTGCGGTATACGGTCTAAGATAATAAGTCAGACTTAAAGTTCAGTCCCTGAACTTTAATGCACATAATATCCATATGGTGTCCCAACTCAGACTTGAAGAAGCCTTTCCCTGATCAGCTGTTGTGGTGCATGACCCAGTGAATCTAGCCACGATTGCCACATTTTATAAAACTTACAAGGTACATTCCTATGCTGATAAGTGTATTTTTCTCTGATCAACATATCATTTAACATTTTCACCCATTGTCCCCTGCTGGTTACCTGGGGCGACATCCAATACTGTGCCATCAGCTTACAAGCCAAGTGTGGTAGTCTCAGTATGGCCATATGGCCTTGGGGAGTAATTGTTTCATCCTCTAAGGCACCCAGCAGACAGACAATGGGATTATTCCCAATTCGCAATTGGAAAACTTGTGAGATTGTGGAGATGACCCCTGACCAGTATTGAAACATGTGCATTGAGTCTCCATTATCCCTTTCACATTTTGAGCATAATGGTGTATTTCTATTGCCCCATTTATATAATTGAATGGGTGTCCTGTATGCCCTGTGTAATAAGTACAGATTGGAAAGGTTTAAGGGGCGGAAGTCAAATAGATCCCAAGTTTCCCCATCAATGGGGCCTAAATCTTTCTCCCAACCTTTTCTACATGGTAATGTGGAGGTATCATGGGTTGATTGTAGAAGGATAGTGTAACCCATAGAAATCATTCCTTTTTTTTGTCATTTTCTAGCAGGACCGTTCGCAGTAACGGATGTTCAATAGCCACTAAAGGTTTCCTGTCATTTTGAGCCTGCACCGCATGCCTTAGCTGGAGATATTTAAAAAACTGACTCCTTAAGAGGGCAAACTCTGATTGAATTTCCAAAAAAGTGAATACCATGCCCCTATATAATTGTGCAATATAGATAATGCCAGCCTTTTCACATACCTGAAACTCCTTCAATTTGTATAATTCATTATAATATATATTATTCCAGATAGGTGTAAAGGGACAATACCCTTGTATATGCAAGGTACTTCTAATATAAGTTCATAAGGTATTAATTAAAATTATTGTTGGAGTCTTAGGTGCTATTTGCTAAACCTGCTTCCAAAAAAGGTCAGAGCAGAACTTTGGGATCCCCATGGCACTAATAAGTTACGAATAGGATCCAAATGATCTTCCAAGCCCCATGCCCCTAAGTGTTGAATCTGGGAGGCTACAAAATAATGACGGGAATACGGCACAGCCAGGCCCCCTTGATGTTTACCAAGTTGCAAGGTGGACAGGCTGATCCTGGCAATTTTATTACGCCAAATCAAGGCTCTGAACTGAGAATCAATGTGGGCAAACCATTTGTGTAGTATCCATATGGGTGATGGAATACATAGAGCAACTGAGGAGCCCACACCATTTTAATGAGATTTATCCTTCCTACTAATGATAAGGGGCGTTTAGACCAAGTTGTGCATTTTGACCAAAATCTATCTAACAAGGGTACCAGATTAATTTCAGTATATTGCAGTGGATCCGGTGTGACTGCTCTGCCTAAATAACGGTATGAGGAAACCACCTGGATAGAGGTGGCGCATTCCGGCAAGGGTAGTTATTAAAAGTATAACATTATGTAGAGATTGCTGGGTGTCCCCCAAATATATCAGCGTGTCGTCCGCATACAGGGATATCACATCCTCCCGTGGACCCCTCAGAAATCCAGTAATGGCCACAGATACTCAGACATGTACGGCCAGTGGTTCCAGTGCAAGGGCATACAACAGGGGCAACAAAGGGCACCCCTGTCACGTGCCTCTGTGCAACTGGAAAGAGTTTGACAGCACTCCATTTATATGCAGCTTGGCCAATGGCTCTGCATACAAAAGTCTGATCCATTTGATAAAGACCGGGCCTAGGCCAAAATGTGACAGCACTTCCCACAAGTAAGGCCACTCAACCCGTTGGGATAAATGCTGATTGATCTCTATGGATTCATTTATGAATATGAATAACTTTAGCTAGTCTATTCGCCAACACCCACGCTAGAAGCATCACATCAAATGTAAAGAGTGATATAGGGCGATAGGAATCAGGCAAAGAGGCATCTTTCCCAGGCTTCAGCAATACTACAATAATCACCTCATTCATCGATGGGGGTAGCCTACTCTTTTGTAAGGCATCATTATATACCTTCAACAGAATAGGTACCAATTGAGGTGCATATTTCTTTATAAACCTCAGATGGTAGGCCGTCTGAGCCGGGTGTCTTCCCGCAGTCTGTGCTAAAGCTGTTAAAAGCTCCTCTTCAGTTAGGGGTACATTTAAGGTTTTAGCAACTGTGGCTGAGAGCTGGGGGATTGAGTGAGCATCTAAAAACTCTGCAAGATCTGACTATGTAGGGTGTACTTTTGAATAATATACATCCATATAGAAAGTGCGAAAAACCTGAATTATTTCTGGAGTAGAACTGTGAGAATATACCCTGGGGATTTGTGACATCCTGAATGAACGAGGAAGCCTGTTGAGATTTAGCAAGTGTGGCCAATAGATGCCCAGTGGTCTCCCCCTTCCCAAAGTACTGCTGTGTTAGAAAAAAATTGTTTATTCTCTGCCAACTGTAATGCGACCTACTTTGACATGGATTGGGCCCCTAACCATGCCCTTTTTGTATCCTCTGAGGGAGGCAGCAATATAATCGGTCTCCATCCTCTGTACCTTCCTCAGTACAAAGTTTTCTCAATATTTTGTTTTGGTCTTAACCTCCCTGGTGGTATGATTATGTCAGATTTCTGCATCTCAAAGCGGTACATTTTTTTGCATAGGAATTTGGCATTTTATACAGTATTGTAGGCCTGTAATTCTTAGCAATAAATCACTTAAGACAAGAGTCTAGTAGACATCCTGGGTATGATAAAGTTGAAATAACGAAATCCTAAATTATAATATATATGAAAAAAAATTATAGTATTATAAATAATTATAAAAATAATAATATAATAATAATAATAACATTTATTCAATAATGTAATCAAGTCAAAAACACTTAAATTTGCTCAGTGGCAGAATTGTCGCTGTCCTCACTTTCAGTGTCTGATGATAAATTTCATCACAAATCAGTATCACTCAATTCTGCAAGTGATTCTTATTTACTATCGCTGTTTTCTAGCTGGTCAAAAAACGCTTTTAACATAAAGGGATGCTTTTTGGATGACATGGACATTCTCAAGTTTCCAGGCAGAAAGAATGATATATACTGTATAATATAAAAATTCAGGCAGGGCACTGGGCAAAGCACTAGGGACAAAAGGGATGTGAAATTATTTGATACAGTAATGTAATCTTACAGATTACAGTGTACTGTATGTTTACTGTGTGTTTGTTTCACTTTTTGACTTTGCCGCCAGGCTCTGCCCCACGTGCGACGCTCGCAGGGATCGAAGCCCGGCACACAGAGGCATCGGCGGAAGACACAGCCCGCGGACACAGCGGGGGGACATCGCTGGATCCAGGGGACAAGGTGAGTAACATTGCCTGGATCCAGCGATGCGATCCCGAGTGTGGCTCTGGGTTACCGCTATTTGTAATGGAAATTCACCCCGAGCCACACTCAGGAAAACCACCAGGGAGGCTACTATGGTTAATGAGTGTTATGAACTGACCCCTAAGATAGGCCTTAGAGGCATCCCACACCACATCAAAATCTGCTGTACCCACATTATGTGCATAAAAAGCAGTGAGTGAATCCACTACAGGACCTGGGTCTTAGAATAGAGATAATCAAAATGGGTTAAGCTTCCAACATGACCGTCTGAGACTATCAAAACGGAGAGTGATCCGAGACAGTCCTAGCCTCTTAATTAGAGTCGATGTTGAAAGAAGGGCATCATTCCCCAGACCCAGATCAATCCTGGAAAACCCTCCATATGAAGCAGAGTAACAAGCGTATATACATAAATCAGGATGTCGCATCCTCCACACGTCTTGGAGACCAAGCTCCCTGAGTAACTTTGCAAATGTCGTAGGGCCTTTAGGTACTGAACTCACATTAGTGGTAGGTCCGCCAGCCTATGATACTTCTTTTTTAAAGAGCAATGCCTTTACCTTTAATATGCACATGTTTATATAACAAAACAACAGGAAAGCCTTTACCAAAAGAAACCTTCACTTGATAGTTTCTGTTGCTTTCTGTAGTTATCATTTTGCTTATTAAATCAAAGCCTAGAACTCTATCATAAAATAAAATTGCAAGATGTGAAAAAGTTTGCTAATGACTGAATGCACTCTCATAAAGTTACATATAGTAGTTAGGTTGAAAAAAAGAAGTCCATCTGGTTCAACCAATATAATAGCCTATCTTTTGTTTTCTCAGCCTTACGTCTGTATTAAGTACAGTGTCTTGGAAGCTGCTCAACTCGCTGTGAAGCATTTTAATGGCACATATGTTAATGGATGCTCCATTAAGGTAAGAGGCCAGAGACATGGACACAAACACACTGAGACATTCCAAAAGTGCCAAAATCATAGCAATCGATTATCATTTTAGTAGAGTTTAATAATTGTAATCACCAGCTAACTTTACTACCCCCTAGGTTTAACTAGTTGTGCTTGTCATCTAACTTTCTAACCATATGTAGCCATAAGTTAAATGTATTTTGAAAAAAAAAAAAAAGACTATGCCCTCCAATACCTTTGGTGTTACCTAGAGGTGAAAAGGAGAATGAGATTAGACGTATTTTTTGGTGTTACTGTTGGTATAGTTGGCACAGATGATGTTGATTTGGATGCCTAAAATAATAGACTCATAAGATGAGTCGATGGTCATATTTGAGAGCCCCAAGTTCTACTTGTTCCCCTTTGTAGCTTCAGGACAGCTTCTGTTAAAGACTAGATCCATTCTGTAATGGCATTTCCATTTTAGGTGAATGGGTTCAACTACGGGGAACACTGTAACTATGTATTTCTCCTATCGTTCACTGACAGACGCAGCTCATCATAACGTGTGGGGTTTATGCTTGTCCCACTAGGAGTTAACTAGGCAGGGAAAAGAAACAGCTGGCCCCTCCCATGGGGGCCATCCTCTCTTCCTACATAAACCCCCTCATAGCATAGCTCTTCAGTTCTTATGCCTAGTTTGCAAGGAGTTGACCTGGCTTCCCTTTAGGGGAATTTGTGGCCCTGTTTGTGACCATTTTTTATTTAAATTTTTTTTTTATTTGACTTCTATCAAGACATTGATCTGCTATCAAGAAGCCGGTCGGGGCATAGAGGGTCCTTGGGCCCTGTACTTTCCCAGACCTGGCCAACCGATGCGAGCCAGTCCCGACGTATGGGGACCTGCCGCATCATGCCCGTTCCGTGCGGGCGGCCTGGGGTGACCCCCCTCTTGCGCCCAGCCCCGGATGCGATTCGGCAAGGGCGATTTTCTGGCCTGCAGCATACCGCCCAAGATAGGGCAGAAGGTCTGCGACTGGGTGGCTACCCACGGCTCTCGTCGGAGTGGTGAGAGAGTTCCTGCCTTTCCCCCCAAAATTCTTGCTGGGTAGCTGCTGGTGGGACACGTGGAGCTCCCCTTCCCCCCCCCCCCCGCACCGCACCGATCGTCTAGGCCTTTCGTTTTTCGCCGAACGGTCGCCATCTTGCGGCAGACTGCCGCCATTTTGCCGTAGCCGTGGACATTTTGGGCCTATGGGGCTTTCCCTCTAGCGCTCAGAGCGGCCATTTGCAGTACTGCACATTCCCTGAAGGTGTCTTTTGGCCTCTAGTGTTTAACGACGGCCATTTTGACTGCATACCTCTGCAATACACGTGTCTGCAGCGTTTTTCCTTCTCTGTGGAACGGTGATCTGGCGGCGCGGCTCTTCTGATGATACATCTAGAAGTTACAGGCAGCGGAACAGCAAGTAAAGCTGGGCTCCCTGTGGGTTCTGGTGGCGGTGAGTGCAGTCCTCCTGGTTTTCCTGGTGCACTGTGGGCGGTGGTGTGCGGCAGTGTGGGGGTGCCTCATTCTCCTTAGTCCCCTAAGTGTCACTAAGTGTTTTTCTGGCGGTAGACAATGGCAGATTACACTGCTGACCCTGCTGAGGAGGCATTATTGGCGGCGCAATCTGCGCAAGGGGCATTTTTGGACCAGCTGCGGGCGGTCTTTAGCGAATTTCTCCCCCGGGCGGAGGTCGCCCAACAGGCCCCCCAAGAAGCGTCCCCCTCCTCCTCTTTATTCATCAGGGGAGGATTCTGAGCCGGAAGTGGCCTCCGGGGTCTCAGAGACCCCAGTGGACCTATCCGATGGGGAACTGGGCCCATCAGAAGGCGAAGGGGATCAGGGGGCGGCGGCTGCCCGTGAGAATGCGTTGGTTGCTACCATTATCGCAGGCATTCGCACTAAGCTGCAACTGGGTTAGGATGGTGAATCGCAGTCTGCTGCGTATGTGTGTGGGTCCTCTAGGCCCCCTAGGGCCCCCAAGGCTTATCCCTACAGTTACTTTTTTGATAATTTTCTTTATCGTGAATGGCAGCGTCCACAGCACTCTTCTTCACTGTCAAAACGGTTCGCTGCTCGCTATCCCTTTGAGGAAAGCTTTTTGAAAAAATGTGAATCGCCTGTGGTGGACCCACCGATAGCACGCCTTAGTAAGGCGACGACCATCCCTCTGGAAGGGACTCCTTCTTTTAAGGATCCCACTGATAGAAAAACAGAGGTGCTTTTAAAGTCGCTGTTCCTGGTGGCAGGTTCCGCTGTGCGACCGGCCTTTGCATCCGCCATGGCGGCGCAACATCTGTCCGAGTGTATGGAAGAGCTCCTGAAGGACCTGGAAGGCGGTCGCCTGATGGATGCGCCGCAGAAGGCTGAGTTTTTGCTCCAAGGTTTCAAGTACCTTTGTGATGCGGCCGTTGATTTACTGCCGATGTTATCCAGAATAACGATATTTGCCGTCATACTCAGACGGATACTTTGGTTGCGTTTTTGGTCCGGTGACCACGCTTCCAAAAAAAGGTCTTGCTGACCTCCCTTTTCAGGGTGGACGTCTATTTGGTCCACACTTGGATGAGATTATTAAGGACTTCACGGGAGGTAAGAGTACCTTCCTTCCAGAGCCCCGTAGGCGTGAGTTTTGCCGTAGACAGGGGCCCCCTCCTTCGGGTCAGAAAGAGTTTTTTTCGCGCCCCGGGCGCAGCAGGTAAAGGGACCCGATCCGGTAAGGTCGCTGCAGGGGCCGGAAGACAGCAGTGGCAGCGCAAAACCGAAAAGGCGGAGGACAAGTCCTCCTCAGCCTGATGGGTTGCCCCCACCCGGGTTTCGGGTGGGGGGACGTCTTCTGGGGTTCGCAGACCGGTGGCTGACTCACATTTCCGACCGCTGGGTCCGGGAAGTGGTGTCCACCGAGTACAGGATAGAGTTCGACACTCTACCCCCAGACAGGTTCTTCCCATCAAATTTAGGGCTCCCGCAGGAATGCCGGGAGGCCCTTTTTGGGGCTGTACAAGCACTCTCAGACCAGGGGGTGATCGTACCCGTGCCCCCAGTAGAGAGAGAGGTTTCGAGGGTTCTACTTGAATCTTTTTGTGGTTCCCAAAAAAGGGGGGGGGGGGGGTTCGGCCCGTACTGGACCTGAAGGCCCTGAACCGGTATGTCAGGGCGCGGAAATTCCAGATGGAATCTATCCTCTCGGTCGTGGCCACCCTTCATCAGGGGGAATTTCTGGCGTCCCTGGGCATCAGGGATGCATACCTCCATGTACCCATTCATCCACGACATCAGCGCTTCCTGCGCTTTGCGGTGGGAGACCTCCAATTTAAATTTGTGGCACTCCCCTTCGGCCTGGCCTCGGCACCTCGAGTTTTCACAAAACTGCTAGCACCGGTGTTGGCGTTGCTGCGACAGAGAGGCATTGCGGTAGTAGCCTACCTAGACAACCTGCTCCTGCGAGCGGAGTCCGCCTCGGCTCTGGAGAAGAATGTGGGTATCACAATGACCTCACTGCAGGACTTCGGCTGGTTGCTGAACCTGCAGAAGTCGTAGGTCTCTCCATCCCATCGCCTGGAGTATCTGGGTCTAATTCTGGACACAGAGCAGGCGAAGGTATTCCTCCCTCCGGCCAAGTTGCTGTCTCTACAGTCGGCAGTGTGCACCCTCTTGTCGCACCGTCAGTCTTCAATACGGTTCTGTATGCAGGTGCTGGGGCTCATGGTCTCGTTGTTTGAGGCGATACCATTTGCCCAGAATCACACTCGTCTCCTTCAGCGAGCAATTCTGGCTCGGTGGGACAAGTCCCCTCGGTCATTGGACCTTCTGATCCGTCTGAGCTCCCAGACCAGGATGTCTCTGACCTGGTGGCTTCGGGACGCGGCCCTGATTCAGGGGAAGTCATTCCTGCCCCTCCAGTGGGTGATCATCACCACGGATGCCAGTCTTTCGGGCTGGGGAGGGATCCTGGGGCTGCTGTCTGCCCAGGGCCGTTGGTCGGCACAGGAAGCTCGCCTCCCCATCAACGTTCTGGAGCTGAGAGCAATCAGATTGCCTTTTTCACTGGACAGTGAGATTGCAGGGACGTCCAATTCGGATTCAATCGGACAATGCCACAGCAGTGGCGTATGTGAACCATCAGGGAGGCACAAAGAGTCCAGCAGCTGCGGCGGAGGCAGCTCTGATACTAACGTTGGGCGGAACGTCACGTTCCGGCGATCTCAGCCGTTTACATTCCGGGTGTGGAGAACTGGCAGGCGGACTATCTCAGTCGCCAGACGCTGGACCAGGGAGAGTGGTCTCTCCACCCGGAGGTGTTCAATAAAATTTGCCGCAGATGGGGGACGCCGGACATGGATCTCATGGCCTCTCGGTTCAATCACAAGGTGGAGACCTTTGTGTCCAGAACGAAGGATCCGTTGGCAGTGGCCACGGACGCTCTGGTGGCCCCCTGGGGCCGTTATCGTCTTCTGTACGCTTTCCCTCCGATAAGACTGCTCCCACGATTGATACGCATGATATTGGCGGAGCGGATACCAATAATCCTGGTGGCTCCAGATTGACCTCAGCTTACTTGGTACGCCGACGTGGTGCGAATGGTGGCAGATGCCCCTTGGCGGCTCCCGCTGCGAGATGATCTTTTGTCTCAGGGGCCCATCTTGCACCCTGCTTTACCCTCGCTGGCTTTGACGGCTTGGCTATTGAGTCCCAGGTGCTGAGAGACAGGGGAGTCGCCGGCTCCATGATCCCTACTTTGTAAAAAGCTCGTAAGTGTACTTCTCACAAGATTTATCACCGCACCTGGAAAGCTTATATTGCTTGGTGCGAGGCGGAGGGCCATAACCCTCGCTCTTATGTCATGTCCATGGTCCTGACTTTCTTACAACCTGCCTGAACAAAAAAACTGGTTTTGAGTACTCTCAAGGGCCAGATATCGGCTCTGGCGATTCTCTTTCAGAGACCTTTAGCTTCGCACTGGATTCGTACCTTTGTGCAAGGTGTGTGACACGTGGCGCCTCAGGTGAAGGTTCCGATCGCTCCGTGGGATCTGAATTTGGTGCTTTCTGTTCTTCCGAAACCACCTTATGAGAATATCAGGGAGATTTCTTTGTCATTGCTGTCACAGAAGGTGGCCTTTTTAGTTGCCATCACTTCCGCCAGACGGGTGTCTGAATTAGCAGCACTATCGTGCAAGTCTCCCTACTTAGTCATACATAAGGATAAGGCGGTCTTGCGACCTTCTCCTTCCTTCCTTCCGAAGGTGGTTTCATCCTTTCACATTAATGAAGATATTGTTCTTCCTTCATTGTGCCCTCGTCCATCGCACCCAAAGGAGTTTGAGTTGCATGCTTTGGACGTAGTGAGGGCCTTACGAGTGTACTTGGCTGCTACAGCTTCTTTTCGAAAAGCTAATGCTTTGTTTGTGTTGCCAGAAGGCCCGCGCAAAGGGTTGGCGACCTCGTTGGCTACGATTTCTCGTTGGATCAGACAGCCCGTGACCCATGCGTATTCTGTTCGGGGCAAGGTTCCCCCTTTTCCGGTCACAGCTCATTCTACCCGGGCTGTTAGCACTTCCTGGGCTTTCAGACACCAGGCCTCGGTGTCACAGGTGTGCAAGGCGGCCACTTGGGCCTCGGTTCACACTTTCACTAAGTTTTATAAAGTTGATGTGTTTGCATCTTCGGATGCTGCTTTTGGCCGCAAAGTTTTGCAGGCGGCAGTGTAGGCGCGTCTGGCGCCTCCTTAGAGGTTCAGTTGGGTACTGTTGTTATCGTTTACCCACCCCTCTTTTGACACAGCTTGGGGACGTCCCCACAAGTCATGATGAGCTGTGTCTGTCAGTGAACGATAGGAGAAAAAGGGATTTTATTAAAACTTACCATAAAATCCTTTTCTCCGAGTTCACTGACAGACGCCGCACCCACCCCTCTGTGCTCTGTTCTTGTACGGCTTGTGTACGAACTGAAGAGCTATGCTATGAGGGGGTTTATGTAAGAAGAGAGGACGGCCCCCATGGGAGGGGCCAGCTGTTTCTTTTCCCTGCCTAGTTAACTCCTAGTGGGACAAGCATAAACCCCTCACGTCATGATGAGCTGCGTCTGTCAGTGAACTCGGAGAAAAGGATTTTACGGTACGTTTTAATAAAATCCCTTTTTTAGCTAGTTTAAATCATTCACCCTCCTCTTCTGCTTGTTTAACATTTAGAGCACACAGCTTTACCAGCCTTCTGCTTCCTGACTATAAACTGGCAAGGTTGTTGTTTTTCCATAACTGAATTGTTTTTTTTTTTTATTATTATTACTGTTGGCAGCCCAGGAGAGAATTGCAACCTTGCAAGACTTAATTTGGGTGATTCAATAGTGGACGTGCAAGTGGTGATATGTGGGAGCTGAGATATTTTGCACCCAGCATTAACTTTTCAAAAAAGGTGTAGTGTCTGGCACATATGTTACATGTTAGGCACCCTTCTGAAATTTTCGCAATTGCCATGAGATTTCAGCAAACTGTGAGAAAGGCTATGATAGGATCTATTGGCAATGTGTGTTATTGATGTGTATTTCTGTTTTCATTTAGCATTGGTTGAGAGCAGAGGCAAGTGAGCTATATGGTATACCATATTGCTGCAACTCATTTACAGGAAATCTATTTAGGATGCCATATTGAATCTTCTAGTGCAGGGTTTCTCAACCAGGGTTCCGTGGAACCCTAGGGTTCCTCCAGAGGTTGCAAGGGGTTCCTTGAGCAATGGTCAATTTCTACCTCTCAGATAAATTCCTAATGATACCATTGATCTTTTTAGCGATCTGTAAGGGGGTAATTCTTCCCAATGGCCACAAGTGTAAGGAGCATTTGCCCATTGACCATCACACTAATGTATCATGAGTTGTAGATTTTTAATTTTAACAGGGTTTCCCCGAGACCGGAGAACTATTTCAAGGGTTCCTCTCTGTTGAAAAGGTTGAGAAAGGCTGTTCTAGTTGTTGTGTAATATAATGTTATGTAATACATATACACTAGTGTGTAAAGTTTGTAATGTGCTGTGAGCAAGGTTTGGCACATGTGTGAAACATAGTGAAAAGATCCTTCGTTTTGGATTGCAAAAATAAATTAAATGTCTTCAAAATGAACTTTTAGTATAAACCAGCTAAATGCATTCCAGCTGCATCAAAACAAAAGGAGAGCAAAACCTTACTGTTTGTTTTTTCTTTAGAAATCAGCCACAGCCCAAGTAGAAAAGCCTGTCTCCTGCCAGCATGCTAGAGAGTGGGACCCTTGTCCTGTATGAAAGCAGTGGTCTTTTTGCAGAGGTCCAACACCCCAATCCCCCACTGAACTCTGTGAACCAGTAAGGAGTGTGTTGAAACTCTGCAGAGACAGCAGCTTCCACGCAGAGTGCAAGGGTCCTTCTCTCCAGAATGCTGGTAAGCAACAGGCTGTGGCTACTCCTATAAAGCAAATGAACTGTGAGACTTTGCACACCTTTTTGTGTTGATGCACCGGGATTGTAATTTAGCTGATTTAAAGATAGGCCCACCTTTCTGACCATGGTTCATGTTGCTTCCAAATTTACACCTCCCCCACATTTACTAAATCTCTGGATCCCAGCAGTATTTTTAGGCTTGCACGATACTGGTATCAATACTAAGCATTTGCATGAGTACTTGTGAAAATGCTCCTATACTAAAACCGATACTTTTTTGTGCGGTGCAATTTGAGCCCAAACAAAATGAATGGGCTCAAATCGCACTGCAAAGAATTGCATGTGATTTGAACAGGAATCTCTTGTGATTCTGGTTTGAATCACATACGGTTTACCGTGCAGCTACTGTGTGAACCTAGGCTTGTCATAGCGACTTCAGCTTGGGTTCACACAGGAACGGTGCGGAAGACCGCATGTCATTCAGACAAAAATTGCACTGAATTCCTGTTCAAATCACATGCAATTCTTTGCAGGGCTCAAATTGCACTGCATGAAAAAAATAGTTATCAGTAAAAGGTATCAGTACTCATTGTTAAAAAAAAAACTGGTATCTGTGCATCCCTAGATTTTTTAAATAAGTGCTTCTGTGCAAGGCTCCGCCCGCAGAGATTTGTGCATGGAGTGACTAGTCCCATCTGCCAACAGTTCTCAATGGAGCACAAGTGCAGCGATATCACCACACTTCTATTCCAATACTTAAAGCCCTGCGACTGAAGGGCAGTACCTCATTATGTACCTGGGCTGGAGGAGTGATCTTTAGAAGCCTTAGCATTGCACCACTTATTGCAATTGCAATACATTGTAAGCTCAAATGTCAAAAAATAATACATGCACATGTTTTCAATCAATGTGGGTGCATATAATAATTTTTTTGCATGAGATGGACTAGGTCTTTTTAAAATGAAAATTTACTTGTGCTTTAAATAATGCGTATCTGAAAACAATACCTAAATTATTTTTGTATAGAAACACATGATGTCACCATTTTTATTGCTCATAAATTAGTCTTTATTATGGGTGCAGCTGTAGTAAAATAGACTAACATTGTGTCATGTCATTTATTAGAAAGAGTGAGCATAGTGCATGACTTGTGCTGATAAAATATATTTTCCTTGGTAACATCTGGAGATACAGGAAAACAGAGTAGAGATAAAAAAAATGTTGCTCCTCTCGATGTTACCTGTTACATATATGTTACCTTTATTAATGAGATGCTGACTGCTATTCTAAATGACACAGATGATGGGTCCCTCTGGACTTGACAGCCATAGTTAAATTATTCATCACCCTCCTGACAGCCTCTGGGGGCTTTCCATGTTCCTTCTTTCCCTTCCTTCTTCTTTACATTGATTCTTATCCGCTTCCCTTTTTACAGTCAATACTTACAGTTCCTTACAGCTGTGTACTAAAACTGCCAAATTAACTTTTGCAACCATCTTCAAGCATCCTTTGATGTCAGCCTATCAACGAGAACTTATGCTCTGAGACATGTACTGACTACTCTCAATGGGCAAAAGTAATCTCTTTCTAGAACTATGATAATGCCCATATCTCATGCAATATGATTAACATTTAAATCTTGGTATCTTTCTATACATGAGTTGTGATCAGATACTACATCCCCATCCCAGTTTGTCAGTGTCTTATCAATATAACTTTTTGGTAAAAGAAAAATGTCTTCCCCATCTCCTAGTAGGTTTTAGTTTTGTGGGGCCCACTGTATTTTGCGCTTTCAGTTATTATGTAAATTATACATGATGCACGTCGCAAGAGGCTGAGATGAATTTATAGAGTTCTGGTGCCTCACTGCTCAAATTGACTCCTGGAGTAAGATGGCGTGAAGAAGGGCTGCTCCCTTTTGCTTCCCAATATTGCTGCTCAGTTTAGTCCCTAATAGGTGCTGAAGACTTCCTGACAGTAGTGAAGATGGCAATGTCTGCTTCAAACCCTGTGGCATTAGTTTATGCTACTATATGAGGAGTCAAGAGTCTTGAGAGATAGGTGTTGACTTTGGCCAACTTTATTCTTGCTGCATTAGAAGAGATGGTCCCTGTCAAATCACATAAGACATGGCTTTTTTGAAATGAGATTGATGGAGGCCCTTGCATCTCACACCACACATTTAATATGTTCTGGATATAAACATTTAATAGGAAATAAAATAGTCATAATTCTCTTTGATATCTTTCTTATAGAGTAGAAAAAAAATTGAATTGTTTTTTTTTATTATTGTAGAAAAGATTTACCCATGTGACTAGTCACAAAAAAAAAAGAATTCCTCTGTTTTGAAAGTATGCCAGTTGATTTTATGCCTTTGTGACTTTTCTAAAAACCTTTGTAATCCCTGACATCTAAGGCTTTAAGACCTAAGTGATTTGAGAAGGGAACATATAGAACTCAGGCATTTGTCAATGTGTAAGCAATGACTACACTGGGAATCAGATTTTTAAAAAATGAGCATGTTATCCCTTCTAAAGTAACGCTGGCAGAACCAAGTACTGGGTGCCCAAAATATTTTATAGGTAGGCAATGCCAAATGTAAAGACTTTAAATCCTTTTTTTGATGCTTCTTTCTCTAAATTAGGGCCAACACATAACGCCAACATAAATTGAGAAATAAAGTATCCAATTTATGGACATGCACTTGGCTATAGATTTTGGTACCAGTCAATGGAGACATTGTAGAATGCCATGCCATTTCAGGGATCATTTTGACCATGAGTTTTCCTGTTTAACAGGTTCAGAGGCTGATAACCAGGATGTCACTTGATTATGAGGACATTATAAAGGAGATGGAAGAAGATCCAGAAAACAGGGATACTATATATGTCTCTGGATTTATGAAACCCTTAACTGAAAATTTTCTTCAGCAGCAGTTCAGTCATTTTAAAGAAATTAAAGCTATTTTTGCACCGAAGAATCCAAGAAGCCAACACCACGAAAAATACTGTTTTATAAGTAAGTCGTTGAAGCTGATGGAAAGTAAGATGGTGAATTTGAAGGTGCTTGGCCTAAATAAGGAGTCTGATGCATTTTAATTATACACACAAATAATATAATTTAGTATTGTATGTAATTATGAAAATGCTGTAATTCTGCAAGTCTGTATAGATTTCCTTTACTCATTTTATTGCCCATTAAAAGAACAGTATTTCCCCTTCAGGCCAGTTAGTGCTGGAGTGAATACTGCACCGAAGGTAATTCAGAGTCCGAACTATATCCAACCTCACGCGAACAGGAGACATTCTTTTTTTATTAGTATTTAAATTAAATAAAGCCAATATATGATATGAGTATATATATATATATATATACATATGTTTACATTGCACATAGCAAAGACAGCATCTATATTACATTTTTATATAGCCCAAGTTTATTGCCTTAATGTCTATGCATAACATCTGCTACAGGTAAACCTATAGGTGACTGCATATAAAAAAACGTAGTTGAACATATTGAGCAGCCGGTGGTATTTTAGATTACACCTTCATCTTGCAACATCACAGTAATTTATATAAAAACACAAAGTAAAGGGAATACAGCAGGGTAATAATATAAAATGGGGGTAAAGCAGGGTATAATTAATCAACCATCCCTGAAATAGGTATTGGTGTATCTTGGCCCTGCCAAAGGGGCCCTATGTATAGCAGAACCCAGATGGATTGGAAAGAGACAGGAAGGAAAATAAATTGGGGGGGGGGGGGGGGTAGAATAAAAAGTAGGAGGGGTAGAAAAGTAAATCTCCTCCCAATCACAGCTATATGTGTGATGTTGAGTCCATCCTTAAACATGAGTACAAGGGGGTGCAAACATGGAAATGTAGTAGTTGATTAAATTAATTTGTTCCAAAAGATCTACTTCTGCCGGAACGTAGAATGACTGTCATGATAAGAATGGACCTGGTGTAAGGCCATAGTGTTGTCTATATTTAAAAAGAGATCAAAGTCTTTACCAAGTAACTGTAGACCTGTTAGTTTAACTTCTATAATTGGGAAGATACTGGAAAGTTTATTAAAAGAACACAGAGGAGTTTTTGTTAGTAAAAAATATTTTAAGCAATACTCAGCATAGAGTTACAAAAGACAGATGTTGTCAAACAAATCTGATTTCGTTTTAAGGTAAGTAAAAGCTTGGACAGAGGGGTAAGCTGTGGACGAGGTATATTTGACTTTTGCAAAAGCGTTTGACACATTTCCCCACACACAGCTAATGTGTAAGGTAGAGTCTATAGGCTTGGAAAGATGAGTTTGTAAATGGTTAGAAAACTGGCTAAAAGATAGAATTCAAAGAGTAGTGGGTAATGATTCTTACTCTGAGTAGTCTAAGGTTATCAGTTGTGCACCCCAAGGTTCATTGTTGGGACCCTTAGTTTTTAATATTGTGGGAGATTAGCTAGTGGGGATCACTTTCCAGGGGAAAAGATTCAGCATGGATGTCAGTTTCTTTAAAGTCTGGCAACTTGCCAGGTTTATTTTAACAGGTTTGTAAGTTCAAAACCCAAACAAAAACAGAAAACAAAACCTCGCCGTCCGGCGTTACACTAAACAAAGAGATTCCTCTCTACAGTGTGGGGCTGTCCCCGACACCCACAAAACATAAGTACATTGCAAACCTTGTTTTTAGATTCCAAATTCCAAAATTAGCACACAAAGCTCTCTCAGCTTTCTCCCTCTGAGATCCAGGAACAAGCTCTCCTCTGTTCTCTTCCTAGTCATTAAATGCAGGTGGAGAGGGGTTTGAGTGGACCAGAAAGTCTGGGCCAGAACCAGCTCTGCCACGGTGGCCGGCAAACAGTTTAACAAATAAAGCAAATGAAGGTAATCCATACACCTGGTGTTGGCGCTTCAATCATCCTGGTTCCATGATTGGAACACATTAGTTCTATTATTACATTGTAATATAAAATTAAATAGTTCAACTCACCATAATGCAGAATCACTTGCCATTGTCGCCTGCTACCAGATGCCTCAGGTGCCCCAGTAGAGTCCCTCCTTCCATCAGGTGCCCCCAGCGGAGTCCCTCCTTCCAACAGGTGCCCCCAGCGGAGTCCCTCCTTCCATCAGGTGCCCCAAGCGGAGTCCCTCCTTCCATCAGGTGCCCCCAGCGGAGTCCCTCCTTCCATCAGGTGCCCCCAGCGGAGTCCCTCCTTCCATCAGGTGCCCCCAGCGGAGTCCCTCCTTCCATCAGGTGCCGCCAGCGGAGTCCCTCCTTCCATCAGGTGCCGCCAGCGGAGTCCCTCCTTCCATCAGGTGCCCCCCTGCGGAGTCCCTCCTTCCATCAGGTGCCCCCTGCGGAGTCCCTCCTTCCATCACAGGTGCCCCCAGCGGAGTCCCTCCTTCCATCAGGTGCCCCCCAGCGGAGTCCCTCACATCACAGGGGCCCCAGCGGAGTCCCTCCTTACATTACAGGTGCCCCCAGCGGAGTCCCTCCTTACACCACAGGTGCCCCCAGCGGAGTGTCCCTCCTTACGTCACAGAAGCCCCCAGCGGAGTGTCCCTCCTTACATCACAGGTGTCCACCAGCGGAGTGCCTCCTTACATCACAGGTGTCCCCCAGCGGAGTCCCTCCTTACACCACAGGTACCCCCAGCAGAGTCCCTCCTTACATCACAGGTGTCCCCCCAGCGGCGTGCCTCCTTACACAGGTGTCCCCCCAGCGGAGTGCCTCCTTACCCAGGTGTCCCCCAGCGGAGTGCCTCCTTACACAGGTGTCCCCAGTGGAGTCCCCTCTTACACAGGTGTCCCCAGTGGAGTGTCCCTCCTTACTTTACAGAAGAGAGGTGATGTGCAGGGGCAGTGAGAGATGCTCCCTGCCACACCACCGACATTGCAGAGGGCAGGCGGAAGAGCAGTGATGCGGGGTGGGCAGAGAAAGATGATGTCATCTCTGCTCGCCCGCCCCGTTCGTTTAATTCATTAATAAGACCTCATCTGGAATATGCAGTTCAGGTTTGGGCTCCAGTTCACAAAAAAGGATATCGGGGAACTGGAGAACGTACATAAAAGGGCAACTAAACTGATAAGAGGCATGGAGGAGCTTATTCTCCCTTGAGAAGCAGAAATTAAGGGGGGATATGATCAACATGTACAAATACATAAGGGGTCCATATAGTGAGCCTGCTGTTGAGTTATTCACTTTCAGGCCATTACAGAGGACAAGCGGGTACTTCTTATTTCTGGAGGAAAAGAGACTTAACCTTCACATACAGAAAGATTTCTTCACAGTGTGAGCTGAGAAAATGTGGAATAGACTCCCACAAGAGCTAGTTCTGGCCAACTCAGTAGATTGTTTTAAAATGAGCTGGATGCATTCCTAAATGCACGAAATTTCACAGAATACAATTTTTTTTAGAAGTAATGCCAGGGGTAGTTGATCCAGGGAATATCTGATTGCCTTCTGGGGGATCAGGGAGGAATTTTGTTTTCCTCAATAAAGCAAATTAGATCATGCTTTATTGAGTTTTTTTGCCTTCCTCTGGATCAATTATGGGTGTAGGATTTTTTTAACCATACATTTTTATTGAATATTAAAGCGGGTTAACAAGTAAGGTCAATTTTATGCAAGCATTAGTACAGAATACAAAATAAAGATTACTCTTAATGAGTTGCAACAAGTTATCGCTCTTAACAGGTTGGAGTCTCTGATGTCTTTTTTTTTTAACCTGACTATATAACGCCTCCGGATATGTTCTTTAACCGCTTGCAGTCTGCCTGCGTCTAATGACAGAGGCACAGTGCGGCTCTCATTCTGGGAGGACGTCATAAGACGGCGTCCCAGAATGGCCGCTATTGCTCGCCCGCAGCGCGGCGATCATGGCCGCGCCGCGTGCTAGAACATGGCATAACCCCGATCTCTGTAAAGAGCCGCGGCTCTTTAACCATGTGATCGGCTGTGCCCAATCACAACCGGTCATATGTAAATACAGAAGTCCCATGATTCGGCTCTCCTCGCCTCACACTGACAGAGTATGTAGCGAGGAGAGCCGATCAGCGGCATCTCCTCACAGAGAAGACTTAGTCAAGTAATAGGGGCACTGATAATCAGTCAGCCACCAATCAGTGCCCATAAGTGATGCCAGTCAGTGCCTCCCATCAGTGTCTGCTCATCAGTGATGCCCACCAGTGCCTCCCATCAGTGCCCATCAACCCTTATCCGAGCATGCAGCCCAGCAGGTCAGGGAAGGGAGGGGACGAGCGAGCCTCTTCCCCACAACCCGTGCCGGTGGTTGTTGGGGTCTGCTGGTGGGAGGCTTATCGGAATCTGGAAGCCACCTTTGATTGACCATGGATCGACATAGGTTTTTATTTTTGTTTTTTTAAACTTCCTGGCCCGCTCCTTAACAACTGGCTATTCACAGTTTGCTATGGAGGAAAAAAAAAACGCATGTAAAAATGCTACACTTGCATTTTTGGTGCGGGTCCATTGAAGTCGATGACATGCAAAACACAATCTTGCTGCTGGAAAAAAAGTCCCTGATCCTTTCCAAAGGCGTACTGGCTGAAAAATGCATAGATGTGAACGTGTACTGTAGGAGATCATGTTAAATGGACTGTAGTGCGTTTCTGCAAACCACACTAAAAAATGCATGTGTGAACCTAGCCTAAGTCTGCCCTTCTGCCTTGCTCTCCATTGTTTTTATAGAGGTATGTTGCACAGTGCCTAATTTATTATGTTTTTCCAACCAGCATCAATGAAAAGACAGTCTTTGTGAATCTGGATATATAGCTACATAGGTTAAAAAAGACACAAGTCCACCTAGTTCAACCAAAAAAAAAAAAAAAAAAGTAGAAAAATTATATGTAACCATATAATCCTTCACCCACAGTTGATCCAGAGGAAGGCAAAAAACCCCAGCAAAGCATGATTCAGTTTGCTATAGCGGGGGGAAAAATTTCCTTCCTGATCTCCCAAGAGGCAATAGGATTCACCCTGGATCAACTTTACCTAAAAATGTTAGTACCCAGTTATATTATTTACATTAAGGAAAGCACCCAGGCCTTTCTTAACCCCTTCCTTACTGGGCACTTAAACCCCCCTCCTGCCCAGACCAATTTTTGGCTTTCAGAGCTGTCGCAGTTTGAATGACAATTGCGCGGTGGTGCGACATTGTACCCAAATAAAATTTGCGTCCTTTTTTTCCCCACAAATAGAGCTTTCTTTTGGTGGTATTTGATCACCTCTGCGTCATTTCTGATCGCCGCTATAAACAAAAAATGAGCGACAATTTTGCAAAAAAGAACAATATTTTTTACTTATTGCTAAAGTACAAATCCATTTAAAAAAAATTATTCATCAGTTTTGGCCGATATATATTCTTCTACATATTTTTGGTAAAAAAAAATCACAATCGGTGTATATTGATTGGTTTGCGCAAAAGTTATCGCGTCTACAAACTGGGAATTGATTTATGGCGTTTTTATTATTTATTTTTTTTTACTAGTAATGGCGGCGATCTGCGATTTTTATCGGGACTGCGATATTGCCGCAGAAATGTCGGACATTTTTTACACATTTTTGGGACCAATGACATTTATTCAGTGATCAGAAATTTAAATGTCCACTGATTACTGTGTAAATGTCATTGGCAGTGAAGGGGTTAACCAGCAGGGGGCAGTGAAGGGGTTAACAAATGTTCCCTGGCTGTGTTCTAACTGTGGGGGGGCAGGGCTGGCCGGGACATAACAGATCTAACTGATCCCAGTGACAGGGATCAGTAGATCTGGTATGTCCCCTGTCACAGAACGGAGAACCCTTTGTAAACACGGCAGTTCCCTCTGAGGCTGCTAAAAGAGATCGGCGGGTCTCGGGCGGACATCGAGTCCACCCGACCCACAGACACGCTCGTGCGGCGCGCCGCCGCTGCCGCCATGGGACGCGCCAGGAGCGTGCACAGGGGACGACGTCCATGGACGTCGTCCCGGCATTTCAGATCCGCGCTGGAGCCGTCCTTCGGCAATAGCGCGGATCTGGAGTGGTTAAAGCAATCTACCATGCTGGCCAAAACCACCTCTGGAGGGAGTCTAATCCACATTTTCACAGCTCTAACTGTGAAGAAACCTTTCCGTATTTGGAGATTAAATCTTTTTTCCTCTAGACATAGAGTGCCCCCTTGTCCTTTGTGATGACCTTAAAGTGAATAACTCAACACCAAGTTCGCTATATGGACCACTTATATATTTGTACATGTTGATCATATCCCCCCTTAATCTCCTCTTCTCAAGAGAGTATAAATTCAGTTCCTCTAATCTTTCCTCATAGCTGAGCTCCTCCATGCCTCTTAGTCGTTTGGTTGCCCCTCTCTGCACTTTCTCCAGTTCCCCAATATCCTTTTTGAGAACTGGTGCCCAAAACTGAACTGCATATTCCAGATGAGGTTTTACTAATGATTTGTACAGGGGAAAAATTATGCAATGGAAAACTGTGTGGACTAGTTAACTTTTGCACACTGCATATGTTTTCTGGGCAGCATTGCTTGTTGCCTGGAATCCCTCTTCAAGGACTCTTATTTTACAGGCTGTATGACTGTTGCAGTTTGTAAAGATGTTTTCTGACTTTTTGCAGAATTCCAAAGCCCATGTAGTGCTGCTGTAGCTGCTGCTCATATATGTACCCATGGTGGATTCATGTGTCAGAAGGCAGTCACCTCCAGCCACTTTCTTTACTGGTTTCAAGAAGCAGTGCTTCGTAACCCCTCACAGACAGAGTCTATGCTTGAAAACAACCCTAAGGTAAGAAATGTCCTGTAATCCTATAGGCAACAGCTTATCTGTACCTGTGCTCTCCTGCCCCCTCGTCCCTTTCAGGATGGAAAGCGAAGAAGGGGCTTGTAAATGTGTTGTATACCAGCCCATTCCTTTTCTGAATGGATCACCGATCACTGACTGTCCATTCATAACTGAGGCATAGTAAAATGTGTTTTCTATGCTTCAGTTTGTGAATGAATGGGAAGCTCTGTACAGAGCTTTTCCTGTCCATTCATTCTGTACAACTGAGGCTGCAGAGAAAGCGACTGAGGTTGATTGATGTCCTCAATCTCCTTTCTCTGTCTCGAAGGTGGAACATCAGAGGTCTTTTTAGACCCCTGATGTTTCACCATAAAAAAAAAAAAATATATATATATATATATATATATATACACACTCGCAATCAGAAATATTCAACCCCCTCACCTCAATAGACAATACAGTGATGTTGATGAAAGATAATGAAAATAAATGGAAAAAAAAAAAAACTCGTGAAATAACAAACAATATTTATTGATACATATTTGAGTTATTTTGACAACAGAAGTTGACTTAACTTTGGAGTTCAAATGAAAATTGTAAATCTTGTAACACATAAGCATGTGCAGTATTATTCAGCCCCCAGCTTCAGTACCTTGTGGAGCGCCCTTTAGTTTTTATAACTTCTAACAAGCGTTTTCGATAAGTGCTGACAAGCTTCTTACACCTCTCGATTGGAATCTTCGCCCATTCTTCAAGTGCAAAAGCCTCTAACTCAGTGATGTTTGATGGCTTCCGTGCTGCAACTGCCTTCTTCAAATCCCACCAAATATTTTCAATTGGATTTAAATCTGGTGACTGAGAAGGCCACTCCAGGACACTCCAGCATCTTTTCCCCAACCAAGCTTTGGTTGATTTGGAGGTGTGCTTGGGATCATTGTCTTGCTGGAAGAGCCAATGATCACCAAGGTTTAATTTGTCAACAGAAGGCATCACGTTCTTCTTCAAAATGACCTGGTATTTCTGGGAATCCATGATGCCAGGTACACAGTCAAGATTGCCAGTTCCTGCCGCAGAAAAACAGCCCCACATCATAATTGATCCACCTCCATGCTTGACTGTGGGGATGGTATTCTTCTGGTCATAAACCTGACCTTTTGCACGCCAGACATACCGCTGGTCCATATGTCCAAAAAGTTCCAGTTTGGTTTCATCAGTCCATAGAACTGTCTCCCAGAACTCTGTAGTTTTGTCCAAATTCCTCCTGGCATATTCTAGACGACTCCTGATGTTCCTTGAGGTCAAGAGTGGAGTGCGTCTTGGGGTCCGGCCATGAAGTCCTTGATTATTCAGTGCACGTCTTATAGTTGCCACTGAAGCACTTGTACCAGCCTTCATCATGTCATCCTGTAGCGGTCTTGCAGTCACACAGGGTTTTTCTTAGCTGCCCTGACTAAGTTGCGAAGGGCCCTTGATGAAATTGTGAGCTTTCTTCCACGGCCAGGCAGGTTTGCAGCTGTTCCCTAAGTTTTAAACTTCCTTATAATTTTCCCAATGGTGTCTCTTGGAATGTTAAATCTTTTGGAAATCTTCTTATACCCAAGGCCCTTCAGATGTGATGAAAAAATCTCCTCTATCAGCTTTTGTGGAAGCTCCTTTGTCTTTCCCATGATTGCAACTCACCTTGAACACCTTCATGGTCGGGGTTTATATATGCATCACAGCTGAAGCAAATGAAGGATCATTATAGAGTTCCCAAAGGCTTAATGATGTTTCAGCTTCACTTCAGGCCATAAAAACTGTCAGAAAGCTTTAGAAACAACAATATTATATAGGGGTTGAATAATTGTGACATGGCGATCTTAACAAAATATATTGTTACACACAAATACTACATCATACATTTTCTGTGTTGATTTTCTGTATCACTAAACTCAATAAGAAGCC
>BLSH010427562.1:661747-674587 GCA_018402905.1 Glandirana rugosa | reverse complement strand
TAATGTGACCTGTAAACTGTACAACTCAACTTGAAGTAGTTGCATAAGTGTGCACACCCTCTTATAACTGGGGATGTAGCTGGGTTCAGAATTAAGCAATCACATTTAAACGCATGTTAAATAGGAGTCAGAACACACGTCATCATTCAAAGTGCCTTTGATTAACCTCAAGTAAAGTTCAACTGTTCTAGTAGGTCTTTCCTGACACATTCTTAGTCGCATCCTACAGCAAAAGCCTTGTTAAAAGGTATCAGTCAGGAGGAGGGTACAAAATAATTTCCAAGGCATTAGATATACCATGGAACACAGTGAAGACCGTCATCATCAAGTGGAGTGGAGAAAATATGGCACAACAGTGACTTTACCAAGAACTGGACGTCCCTCAAAAAAAATTGATAAAAAGACGAGAAGAAAACTGGTGAGGGAGGCTGCAAAGAGGCCTACAGCAACATTAAATGAGCTGCAGGAATATCTGGCAAGTACTGGCTGTGTGGTACATGTGACAACAATCTCCTGTATTATTATTATAATTATACAGGATTTATATAGCGCCAACAGTTTATGAAGCGCTTTACAATATGAAAGGGGGACAATACAGGTACAATGCAATAGAATACAAAAGGATTAAGAGGGCCCTGCTCAGAAGAGCTTACAATCTAATGGGGGGGGGGGCAGGTGGTACAAAAGGTTGTTACTGTGGAGAGTGAGCTGATGGAAGTGATAAAAGATTAGTTGGAGGTGTGATAGGCTTCCCTGAAAAGATGTGTTTTCAGGGATCGCCTGAAGGCAGCTACAGTAGGAGATAGCTGGACAGGTTGAGGTAGAGAGTTCCAGAGGATGGGAGAGGCTCTGGAGAAATCCTGGAGACAAGCATGGGATGAGGTGACAAGGGAGCTTGAGAGTAGGAGGTCTTGAGAGGAGTAGAGAGGACGGTTTGGGTGATATTTGGAGACAAGATTGGTGATGTAGCTCGGGGCAGAGTTGTGAATGGCTTTGTATGTTGTGGTTAGTATTTTGAATTTTATTCGCTGGGCGATCGGGAGTCAATGTAGGGATTGGTGGAGAGGGGTGGCAGACACTGAGCAGTTGGTAAGGTGGGTATGTCAGGCAGCAGCATTTATAATAGACTGAAGAGGGGATAGCCTGTGGAGAGGTACGCCAATGAGAAGGGAGTTGCAATAGTCAAGGCGAGAGATAACAAGGGAGTGAATGAGGAGCTTAGTGGTTTAATTTGTGAGAAAGGGGCGTATTTCAGAAATGTTACGGAGGTGAAGTCTACAAGCTTTCGACAGTGATTGAATTTGGGGCTAAAAGGACAGGTCAGGGTCTAGGATTACACCTAGTACCATGGCATGAGGGGAGGGATTGATGGCTGCATTATTGATTTTGATGGAAAAGTCATGGAGGGGGGCATGGGTGGGGGGAAATATTACTAGCTTGGTTTTAGAGAAATTTAGTTTAAGGAAGTGGTGTGACATCCATGCTGATGTGTCAGTTAGCAAGTTAGTAATGCGAGAGGAGACTGAAGGAGTGAAATGAGGAGTAACCGCCGTGGGTGGTTATCAAGTGACCAAGGGAGGAGGTGTAGATAGAGAAGAGAAGGGGTCCAAGAACAGAGCCTTGGGATACCCCTACAGAAAGGGGCAATGGAGAGGAGGAGACAGAGTGTGTTCTCCTTAAGGCCTGAAGCTGAATGACCAAAAACTCATTGTGGTCTAAATACCTGTTTGGCAGCCTGAATCCTTCAATCATTAAGTAGGTGATGTAGATCAGCTGCGCATTGGAGATCCACAAGCCGGCGCTTCTACTTTAACGGCAACCGGCGTGGATATAGAGATTCCCTGATGCACATGAGGTCACTTCCCTGCGCTCCAGGATGGAGCGCAAACAGGAAGAAGGCTACAGGATAACCTGCAGCTTACTGACCAAGATGTGCCCAGGCCAGCCCTCATTGTAACAAAGGACTGTCAAGGGCCCACGTGCGCCGGGCTGCGCAGAGAGCCCCAAACCTCTACAGATTGCAAGAGGCATGACCCCGGGCACCATTGGGGCTAGAATTGGGCTCATGCAGGTGGCCACTGGTGGAAGCAAAAAATGGAAGCAGAAAACGAGGACTCCTAGTGGTGGGAGACATAAATAGAAACAGAAAGTTGATGGAATATACACTGGTTGATCGTTATATCCACATAAGCATATATGATGTAGATGTAAATAGCTATTTTACAACACACTGATAAAAGGTAAACTGTATTTGATTGTCTTAAGGATTTACAATGGTTTAATAAAGACAGTGTAAATTAAGCATATGTCATAGTTAAGTATCATTCAGTGTGTTTTAACAGGAGCACTGCATTATAAGTACTTTTCACACATTCCAGTTTCAAAGCCTGGTAGATGTGGTGTAAAATTCACAGTCTCATTTAGGCCAGGTGGTTTTGTGGTTTGTAATTGAAAAATCCATTTAAGCTCATTTTGTAATAGTGTTTTATTGTAATCACCTCCCTGTGGGCTAGTGTAAATATGTTCCAGCGCTAAGAATTTGGGGGTGGTTTCCCCATGGACTAGTGCACTATGTCTTCCCAAGGGGAGATCAGGGTCTTTTTTTGTTATACTTGTGATGTGTTGGTAGATGCAATGCCATAATTCGAGTTTTGTCTTGCCGACATAGTAACAGTTGGACTGACATGACATCAAATAAATGATGTCCAGAGTGCGGCAGTTAACATAATGTCGTGCTGTAAATCGATCCCCATTGGGGAGAGTGATATTTTTGCTAGTGTTCATATACTTGCAGTGCTCGCAATTTCCACATGGAAAAGTGCCTGTAGTTTTAGGGTTTTGTCCCTAGTTATTTTAAATTCACTCTGTCTCTTATTGAAGGATTGTCTTTTAGTGAAGGAGCTCTTCTACATGTGATTAATGGCTGCTCTAAGACAAAAGGAGCCAACTCTGGGTCCATGCTCAGTAAATGCCAGTATTTTGTGTAAATTTGTATAATTTGTCTATATTGTTCACAATAATTAGTAATTATTCTTGTAGGCGTTTATGTTTTTTTTCTTTTTTTTGTGAGAGGAGTAGTTCATACCGTGATTTTCCCTTAGCTTTGTTATATGCTTTTCTGAGGGCTGATTTAGAATATCCTCTTTCCCGTAGCCAAGTTTTCAAAATTTTAACTTCTTTATCAAAAAGGGTTTCATCTGAGCAGCTGCGCCTAGCGCGGATGTACTGCCCATAGTAATGGACATTTTAAGCGGTGTTGGATGGAAGCTAGAGGCCTCCAAGATGGCATTACCCATTGTTGGTTTTCTGTATAAGTCGCTAATTAGTCTGCCATCGTCGTCATTCTGTATAGTTAGGTCTAAGAAGGTGATACAGGAAGCGCTATAGGTCATGGTAAATGTAATGTTAAATGTATTTCTATAATTGTAGTGTAGGAAGTGTGGTCTAGTAGTGTGGGTGGACCATTCCTAGAACTAAAATATCGTAGTTTTCTGCTTCCATTTTTTGCTTCCATTTTTTGCTTCCACCAGTGGCCACCTGCATCAGCCCAATTCTGGCCCCAGTGGCGCCCGGGTCATGCCTCTTGTGATCTGTAGGGGTTTGGGGCTCTCTGTGCAGCCCGGAGCGCATGGGCCCTTGACAGTCCTTTGTTACAATGAGGGCTGGCCTGGGCACCTCCTGGTCAGTAATCTGCAGGGTTTCATGCGGCCTTCTTCCTGCGCAGGGAAGTCACCTCAGCGCGTCGGTGGATCTCTATATCCACGTCAGATGCCAGTAAAGTAGAGGCACCGGCTTGTGGATCTCCAATGCACAGCTGATCTGCATCACCTACTTAGGTGATTGAAGGATTCAGGCTGCAAAAACAGGTATTTATACCACAATGAGTTTTTGGACATTCAGCTTCAAGCCTTAAGGAGAGCACACTTGCAGCTTTCCCATTATCTAACACAGTATTTCCGTTTAAGTTTATACTTTATGATTCTTCATTGTGACTTTAACTGTTATTATTGCATTTGAATAAGTGAGTTTCTGCTGTAAAGTTTTATCTTTTGCAAATAAGTAAACATCTTGACCTTAGAAGTTGGTGTGGTCTCAATTACTATATCAGTGTGAACTAACAATAACATTGCAATATGAGTGAACTCAGAGTGTCAGGGGTGGTGGAGGGCTCTCAGTGTTGGAGACTAAGGGGGAATTGATTTCTTAAGCAACCCTCAAGAGGACAGCGCTACAGAAGTAAAAAATAAAAAACGAAAATAATATGGTTGCATAAGTGTGCACACCCTTAGACTAATACTTTGTTGAAGCACCTTTTGATTTGATTACAGCACTCAGTCTTTTTGGGTATGAGTCCATCAGCATGGCACATCTTGACTTGGTAATATTTGCCCACTCTTCTTCAAAAACACTCCAAATCTGTCAGATTGCAAGGGCATCTCCTGTGTACAGCCCTCTTCAGATCATCACACAGATTTTCAATCAGATTCAGGTCTGACCATTCCAAAACTTTGGTGATGATACAAATTAAAGCCTTTGGGATAACATTGCCCGCCCATTGGGTGTATAGCGAGTTAATTCCCAGATGTATACGCCATGGAGTCCATCAGGAAAGGAAAATTACGGTAAGTATTTGATATTACATTTTCCGTTTTCCTGACAGACTCCATGGCAGCATACGTCTGGGAATTAACTCGCTATACACCCAATGGGCGGGCAATGTTATCCTAAAGGCTTTAATTTGTATCGTCACCGACAAGACCTGCAAGCCAAAATAACCAGAGGATAAAGAAGCAGACTCTACACAACAATGAGCCATAAACGTATTGAATGAGGACCACAAGGATGCCCTACAGACTGCTTTGGGAATCACATGCTGTGAATCTGCCCAAGATGTAAACCATGCCTAGTCAAATGAGCAGACAGTACCTCCAAAGTAGCCAAGCCCCCTGGCTCTCTGAGCCTTTTGGATGGCCTAGGCAAGCCGTGCCACAATCATCCTAGATGAGGCACGTTCCTCTGTCCTTTCTGGCAATAGAATTAACAGACGCTCTGCAAAATGAAGGAAGTTGTAACTTTGTAGATATGAAAGACTCTCGTGCCCTTAAATTGGTTGTATACTCTCCTATTGTTTTCAGCTAAGGAAGCTGACATCTTAGCCGCTGCCTGATCTGCAACCACCATGATGCCACGCATGCGATTCATCACGACACCACTCACTGGATGGTCTGCCAGTCTGGTTGAGAGCACAATCAAGGAGACAGCTAGCATTCCCGGCATGCCGGGAATATTAACTCTTTTCTGACACTATTAAATCAATGGGTAGACAACCGCTTTAAGAATTGAATCAAGCATAGAAAACAGCACCACTCAAACTGGAACAATGATAACAAAAGTTCTGTTACCAATGAACCAATCTCTGAGGCTTTTTATGCCGACGTGATAGCCAGGAAAAAGGCAAAATTGAGAGAGAAGCCTTAAACGAAAACAGCCCCAGAACACTCTGCTCCAATTCCCGAGAAGGAGTTGACAACAAAAGGGAGACTCCATTTGGAAAACCTCCGCTACTTAAAGGACTGAGCCTAGTTGCTCCCTTGAAGGATTGTTGGACAGGAAAGATGCCTAGACCTGGATACACCTGTGAAGGCCAATAAAGCGGACACTTGAATTCCGAGGGAACTGACCGATAGACTAAATCCGACTGGAGGAAGCCTAGAATATTTAGAACTTCTAGATCACTACATGATCTGTCAGCAGCAGACATGTATTAGAGTAAACGTTGACCAAATTCTTCCGTAAACTTTGTTTGCGTTCATTCTGCTTGTATTCAAGAGAGCGGAAACGACTCTGAAGGAGAAGCCGAAGACTTCCAATTTCAAGAACCAGGCCATCAGACGCAACCGTGCTGGACATGGAAGTAGAATTGCACCCAGTGACAGGTCTGGCCTGAGGAGAAGGTGCACTGGGTTCCGTAAGCTAAATAGTGCTAGCAAGGGGAACCCTGGCCTAATTGGCCAATAAGACATCCCTGCCATTACCTGCACAACCTCTGCTGGGAGTCTTCATAGAAACCCGAGGTTGATTAGGATTGGAAGAAATGCACCAGTCCTACTGCATTACCAATGATCAGGGCATTTGTGCCTGAAACCTCCACATGTAGAGGCTACTCAATGTTGTCCAAATGGACTCTGGAAGAAAGTCTGCTAGAATATTCTGGACTCTGGGCACATAAGCCGCTGAGGTGTAGGCTTGAATCTTCTGAGCTCAAGACAAAATTAGTTCCTGCTTCCCGTAATAGAGAACAAGCTGTGAGTCCTTCTGTCTTAACATAGGAGACCACCGTAGTGTTGACTAACCTAAGAGCAGCGGCGCTCCCTTCCTCATATAGTGAACGGCCTGTAGGGTACAGAAGGCTGTCCGTAGTATCAGAATGTTTAACACAATCCTGTGAAATTGACAGCCCCGTCTGTCTTGAGTTATCCCCCACAGGCAGCAAGCCCCCCCAGTCCGTATTGCTAGCATCGGACGTGATTGTGAACCAGGATATGGGGCAATGGAAGTGGCAAATGAGCCAGCTCCTCCACTGCAGCCACCAGGGGACTCACTCTCATGATTGAGGTAATGTGTATGACCAGAATTTTGCTTCCTGGCTCCCACTGCTGGAGAAACCCCTTCTGGAAGGGCCGTCTTTTCCAGCCTCCACTTAACCCTTCGAAATCGTAGACACCATAGTGTCAATCATTTTAGACACTGAAAGGCGCACAGGGAAGAAGACAAGGCCGGGAGTATTCTGTACCAGCACCTCGGGAACTAGAGTCAAGGCAGTAGACCTCTTGACTATATTGCACTGAGCTCCGAGGCATACAGGAGACTGAGTGGGCTCCAGGTGATTCCTACCAGAATCAGCTGCAATCCGAATTTGAGGAGCATCGAAAAGCCCTGAGCTCTGGGCTCCAGCAACTGCCCTTTGTTTTGGGACACTAGGAGCAGTACATCCACCTAACTAAGCAGGCTTATGCTCCTTGTTTTGATAAAGACCATAAGAACCCATAAGACCCTGAAAATACACAGGGTGATGATGAGAGCCCGAATGGCTGGAGCTGGAGATGGTCCTGACCTATAATGAACTGAAGGAACTTGCAGAAGTCTTCTACAATGAGCACATGAAAGTAAGCATCTTATGTCTATTGGAAACAAGCTTGCTGACAATTGTCTCAGGTGTGCAAGGTCCAAACCAGGCCACCGCAAGCTGTTCTCCTTCATGACCATAAAGAGGGGCGAGTACCTGCACTGAAATCTCTTGCATTTGGAAACTGGCACGGCAGCACTTTGCGACACCAGTGACTTATGTAAAGCCTGAGTATATGTGATCTTTATCTCAGTGTGAGGTAAAATCCATTGAAATGAATCCGAGATGAAGCAGACCTCTGATGGACTATGCATGACCCCAAGAGACCATTTTGATGTCCCAATAGTCTGAGGCCCAAACTCAGTCATTTCTTGATACCCGAGTTCAAGCTTCTAGCATGCTTCTGAGGGGAAATCTGGTCTCCACACCAGCTCTTCCTAAAATCCAGACCTGGGCTGCAACCCTCGCACGCACCGAACTTTGTTCTCTAGACTGTTGTTTTCCCGACTTTCAGGCGCCGGTCCTGAGGCAAGACACTAGCTTGCCAACTGTGGCCCAGGATGCGGTGCTAGTCACCTTGCAAAGATGAAGCTCCCTCAAAGGGAATGCTATATTACGCCTGATAGTGGCAGGATCAGCAGGCCCAGACCCTAGCCATAGCACTCACTTGCCGTAATGATGAGAGCATAACCCGTGCCACCATGCAGATGATACTACCATGGAAACCGAAACGATCTCCGGATTCTGAGGTATAGCGTTTCTGAAAACGCTCCTGTGTACTGGGTCCACATTTCCATCCCCTTTTTTTCTTTTTCTTTAATGTGGCCACAAGAGCCCAGACTAACCTTCGGGCCATTCACTGCATCTTCTAAGGAAAAGCGACACGTTTGCTCAGAAGGGAGGTATATCCTGCGACCTTGCTCATCCGAAATCATGTCCCCTAGTTCTGCTAGGAATGGGGAGAATAGAACACGCTCTCTGAGGTTACGTCTCCACTATTGCGACCCCAAAGTCGCACCGACTCGGGAGTGCGACTAAGTGCAGCCCCCGATCCAACTTTACAGTCTCTGGATCAGAGCTACAACAAAAGTCGCACCGAAGTAGTGCAGGAACCTTTTCAGAGTTGCTGCAACTTTAAGTCGCATAGATTGGAATGCATGACAAGTTGCACTGGAGGAAAACGGAGCTCAAGGTGCTTACAGAACTTCCTCTTACTTTGCAGGGGACTCCACAGGTTCTATTAGTGTAAATGCACCCCTCATTGCCTTAACAAAAGGCGTTATCAGGGTAAAGAGACTTATCTCCCTCTGCCCCACTGTTGGAGGTCTTTATAGACGGATGGCTTGATGGGACAGTTCCCGTTCTTCCTGGCCATCCTAGCGGGAGAACATGCCGCAATGGCTGTTGAAATTTTAATGTGGCTCACATTCCACTCTTTAAGGGATTCTTGCACCACATGCCTCATCAGAGATTCCATCTGTTGGAAATCACTATCCCCTTCTCAAACCACCTGGGCTTTAGCATAGCTCATGCAGAGACTTACCCTCTGAGACCGGAGTCCTGCATCCCCAGTAGGCTCCCATCTTGGAGCAGCTGACATAGCGGTGGGTGCGTGAAGGGGGATTCATAGCTTCTACTATGAAGGCTGGGCCTTGACAGTGCCCTATGCCAAATACATTTGGAAGAGGAATGTTGTGACCTAATGAGGTCTTTATCATCTTGTGCCATGTCTTTTTACCTACAAGGAAAAATAAAGAAAACAAAAAATAGGATTGAAAGGAAATGGTTAAACTCAAAAAGAGTACCCAGGTCAGCAAGGAAAGGAAAGGGTTAAACCCCCCTCTCATACTTGCTGCACAAGGGCTGGCCACCAGGGGGAGCAGTGAAACCTCCACAGTGCAAAACTGCACAGCCAGACAACCTGCCCAGCTGATCAAGGCATAGCAGAATTACACAGGCAGTTTACCAGGAAGTTAATGCAAAGCATATACCTGTGATGATTGCACATAGCATTTAGAGAACACTGCTGAAAGCTGCCCACAGAGAAATCCCTATATCAGCAGTACTGACCGCTGATTGAATTTCTCCACTGAAATGATGCCACCGCCACCCACAGTGCGCATGCACTGGGTCCCTGGTCAGGAGTAACCTGGGGACACCTGGCCGGAAGAGAAATCAGTGGCTTGGAACGCCACTGTGCTCCAGCCGCCATAGACTGGAAAACACTAGAGACAGGGAAGAAAACAGACAACCACAATCTGCTGCCATGGAATATGTAATATAAAGGTATACATCACCGCAATTCAATCCTGCTTCCACGATCAAACCGGACCAGGTAGGCTGATCACGCCATACTTGGGGCAGATAGGGCTGGGCTGTCTGGCCGTTGCGCCGCTTACCTGCCAGTGGCTAGGCTTCTAGCTCTTCCAGCGCCTCTTCCAATTGCCCACTCCATACCTTGCTAGTAGCTAAGGCTTATCCGAGTATCCAGCAGCTCTTCCAGCTGCCCACTCCATACCTCGCTAGTAGCTAGGGCTTATCGGAGTATCGCGACCTGTCTTTCCAGTGGTCGTTGTTGGCCGGTCTTGATCGCGGAGAGGAAAAACTTCAGGTAATAAAATAAACAAACTGGTCCTTAGGAGGACAAAAAAGGAACACGGCCTCCGGCTCGGAGAAAAGATTTATGGGAGTGGGGTCCTATAGGGGAGGAGTGGAGGTGGGGTTAACCCAGACGTATGCTGCCATGGAGTCTGTCAGGAAAAATTTGTTTTTTTTTTCAAAATTGTCACTCTTTTTTTTTTCTTTTTTTATAAATTCTGTTTATTGATATTTCTTCACAACATCAAGTACAAAAACAAAACCAAAACAAAGCGTGCCACGCTCCTACAATCCAGGGGCAGTGGCCAGCAGTTAACGCTTAACATTCTAAAGTGGAAAGAGGAGGGGGAAGGGAGAGGGGGAAAAAAAGGGGGAAGGGGGGGGAAGAAAGAGGGAAGCAGCACACCCCAAAATATCAGGTCCATGTAGACTGTCCCGCTTACACAAAGCCTTTTTCAGGATTTATATGCGGCACCCATTATGTCTTTTTCACTGTCATAAAACTGTCCGCCACCAGCAGAGCGGGGGGGTCCAGTTTTACCTAACTTAAAGGCGTATACCATTCCAAACCCATGTGCTCCACACCAGAGACCCATCCATCTTGGTAGCCTCAAGAAGTGATGTAGTTCTAGGTATTATTTAATTTTAGTCTGTCGCCGTGAGGGGAGAAGCCATCCAACCACCCCAAACCCTAGCTCCTCTATTCAGGTAAGTGGCTTTGTAATACGGAAGGATTCTATTTACTAAGACTTTCCATGATTCTACCGAGGGGGGGGGGGGGGGGGGGATTCTTCCAGGTCATGACAATACGCTTCTTGGCATGAAAGAACAGTACAATAAGCAAAGTTCTTATCGCTGTGCTGGGGGCCGGGTCATCCACTAGTCCTAATAAACAATGTTTCACCAACAGTATTAATGGGATTGATGTTATATCCTTCATACATGCTATGATACCCTCCCAGTATATTACTATAGCAGGGCACTCCCAAAAGATGTGCATGAAGTCGGCTTCTTCCCTCGAGCATCTCCAGCATGGAGAGTCCTTAGAGCCAAAGATATGGGCAATCCTTGCTGGTGTCAAGTAGACCCCATGTAAGAATTTATACTGTATAAGGTAGTCACGAGTAGATATTAATCTCATAAAAGGTGCATCCCACATATCCTCCCAGTCCTACCTAGCCCCGGGACCGTCGCTTCCAACCTAGATCTACATCTACTCAGCAGTTTGTTTGTTTCAGGAAACAAGAACCTATAAATAGTAGATAGAGGTTTGGCTAGATCCTCATCATGCAACATGGACTCTAGGTTCGACACCAAAAAACTTGCCCCAGTCCTTCTCAACTGCGTTTGAAATGCATGTCTTAATTGGATATATCTAAAGAAATGGGAGTTGGGCAATTTATACTGTGTCTTCAATTCATCAAAATGCTCCAGCTGGCCATTTCTAGCAATTTTTTTTTTCTCCCAATTTTTTGATCCCAAACTTGGTCCACACATATGGATTTTCCATCTTATAGAAATGCGGGAGGTTAGGGTTTCTCCAAAGCGGGGCATGGGGAGAAAATAAAAAAGGCCCCCCGAATTCCTTCCCCTGTGCCACCTGCCAGGCCCCCTAAGTACCATCTTCATGGGAGTCGTCAACTGGTAGGGTGCCTTTGGCCCATGGTACACAAGAGGTGCCAGAGCTTTGTATGCGTTCACGACTGCTGCCTCCAAGGCGACCGCGCCATCATCCAAAGGTCCAGTTAACCATCTATTAGCTATAACCAACTGTCCTGCCAAAATGTATTTTTAAAAATCAGGGGCTGCCAGGCCTCACTCCTTCCAAGGTTGCTGCAGTATGTTTATTTTTATCCTCGGTACCTTCCCCTGCCATATAAATTCCGAAAACAACCCATGCAGGGATTTGAAAAGATATTTTGGGATCCATACCGGTGAGTGTCTTAATGTATACAGTAGCAGGGGAAGCAGCTTCATTTTTATTAAATTTACCCTCCCTATTAGGGAGAGGGGCAAGTTTTTCCATGCACTGAGCCTACGCTTGAAAGTGTTGACCACTGGGGAAAGATTCAATCTGATGAAATCTAAGACAGACGCCGATACCACGATACCTAAATATTTAGCCTTAATCACCACCTAAAGTGGGACACTACCCGGGAGCGTCTGTCTAGATGCTTTCCCCAAATGAAGAATCATGGATTTATTCCAGTTGACCCTCAACCCAGAGAAAGTAGTGAACCTGTTAAAAATATCTAAAGCATGCTGGACTGATGTGGCAGGGTCGCTCAGAAACAGGACCACATCATCTGCATAAAGAGCTGTTTTTTCCATTAGGGGGCCTACCTGAATGCCCTTTACCAGCGGGGACCTACGCAGGGCCTTAGCAACTGGTTCCATCATAAGGGTGAAAAGCCCCGGGGAGAGCGGTCAGCTCTGCCTAGTTCCCCGATGGACTGAAAAGGTCCTGGACACCTTGCCATTCAAATTTAGGGCCGCCGTGTGATGGCCATAAAGGAGTTCTATCCAGGCGAGAAATTTTTCACCAAAGCCCATACAGTGCCGCACATTGCGCATATAACCCAAATCTACTGTGTCAAAGGCCTTCTCCAAATCTAAGAATGCCAGCGCTCGTTCCTCCAATGACTCAGAAGCCAAGGCCACATGGGTGAAAACTCTTCTCAAATTAATGTCCGTCGCCTTATTGGGCATAAAACCCGTCTGGTATGGGGACACCTGCACAGAAAGGACTTTCGTTAATCTAATGGCAAGCATTTTGGTAAGTATTTTCAGATCAACATTTAAAAGAGCAATGGGTTGGTATGAAGCACATCTGAGAGGATCCTTCCCTGGCAGGGGCGGCTGGTGTGGGAGGGGCGCTGGGGCCGGCAAAAGAGAAAGAAAAAAAAAAAAAAGTCAACCCCGCCCACCTGCAGGTGGCGGCGGTACATTGACTTTTTTTTTTTTCGGCTCCTTGGCTGTCACATTACAGCCAAGTAGTGAGCCTATTGGTTGGCCATTAAAAGCTATGAGTGTGCGCTGAGCAGGCGCACACTCATAGCTTGATTGGCTGCCCTGAGCCTCCGCTCAGGGTGATTGGATGAGGGGCCGGGGGCGGG
>BLSH010427562.1:647535-659663 GCA_018402905.1 Glandirana rugosa | reverse complement strand
ACCGAGGTAGGTGGTGGGGTTAGGGTAGACCCAGGGTAGGGCCGAGGTAGGTAAGGGGACTAGGGTAGAGATGAGGTAGGTGAGGGGGTTAGGATAGGACCCAGATAGGTAGGGGGACTAGGGAAGGGCGGAGGTAGTAGATAACATCACTCATCTCCCCTCTCTCGGTGTGGCTGCGTCCGTGATCGGACGAATCAGGGCTCCCCTCACAGCGCGGTACAAAATGGCATGGTCCACTGTCGTTGGGATCACTGCGGTGACACAAGACGGAATCCACGCGGAGGGAGAGGGGAGGAAAAGATAGTAAAAGATCTCAGAACCTGTGTGAGACCTCTACCGACGGTGGATTTTAGTAAAAATTAGTAAGTAAGTACTGAAGAAGTCATGAATGAATGATTAAAAATGATTTTAGGTGGCAGCCATCTCCAGAGTGTGTCCAAGACTCTAGAAAATGATAGAAAAGGAGGGGAGAGGGAGGCGCACCTAAGGCAGAACACAGTGGCGTCACTAGGGTTGCTGTCACCTGGTACGGTAAAACATGGCGCGACACTCCCCTCGGGACTAAGCAGGCTAGTGCCTGCGTCGGTGTGGCTCTCTCCCCTCTACTCACTACAATAGATGATGGAGGCGGGAAGGGATCAGGGGGATGGATAGACCCAGGATAGGATTGGGGGAGTGGATGGAGTAGAGATGGGATCAGGGGAATGGATGGAGCCGGGATGGGACCCAGATGGGATTGGGGTGGTGGATGGAGCCAGAATGAGATCAGGGGGATGAATGGAGCTTGAATTGGATAGGGGGATGGATGGAGCTGGGATGGGATTGGGGAATGGATGGAGCCGGGATACTTTTCTTTCTGCACAAGGTACAAGCAGGGACTGGTGGGGTTGGATCCGGCTGAGGCTAGAACTCAGCTGAAAGACAGGATCCAGTGCTATAGTAGCGGACTGAGCCACCCACCCTGTGCTGGTCTGATAAGGGGGGGCAGCTGGGTACAGCGGCTATATTTTATATAGATATATATATATATATATATATATATATATATATATATAAAGTATAGCTGTGTAGAGCAGCAGAAACCAAGCCCCTCCCCCATCCTCCTCGGTTATCAGACCAGCCCAGGTGCCGGACACCATGGCAACCCCCCTCACTTATCACAGACAGACATCCCACCTCGACTCAGTGGCACCCCCTCATAGCAAGCCAGCCCCCCTCTCCCCCGCAGGGCAGGGTAGGGTAGGCGGCTCAAGTAAATGGTACAACGGGCAGCACCTGGAGAGGAAAGGGCCAAGAGGACACTGTGAAGCTGCGCCGCCCGGGTGGAGATAGTGGCAGGCTGAGAAGTAGGAGGAGGAAGAAAGACACAGCAGGCCAGGCATGGCCACGGCACTGGAGGTGTTCCGGGTCTGCTGAAAAAAAAAAAAAAGAAAAGGACGCTGCCAAAAAGGGAGCCAGGGTTTTCAGATCGGATGGTGTCACCCCTCTAGCGGGTGTCACCCTGGTGTGGACCCAACCCCCTCCCCAGCGATGCCACTGGTAGAACATGCATTGTGTTAAGGAATCATCATCCTCAAAGGCTGCCACAGTCCAGTGTGTCTCCTGGGGTCCAGATGGCTGTGCAGGAGCGAGCTGGGACACAGCAAGCGACAGGAAGTCCAGGCTGCTCCGCATGGACCACAAAGGAGGAAGTGATGTCATCCAGACCATGGAGAGGACAGGAGGATGGCTGGCTACATGCTTGGAGTTTACAGCTCCTTGTACTGGCCAGTGAGTAAAATAAAACGTGCCCAAATACCTAATACCCTTTTCATGAGCCCCTCCACCTTAGAACCACAAGCATTACTGGCTTGCATGCTTGCCCACAACTGGCGAGGGGGACCCCTCTAACCACTGCAGCTGACCTCAGGAAAAAAACAAAAACAAAAAAACAGAAGGCAATATTGTGTTAAGGCTACTGGTTCCTGGTAGATCTTAAAACTGCCCGAGACTTGTTTCCTCCAGGTGGTCACTGCCATCTCTCAAGTGAACCATCATAGAGGAGGATTATGGGAAAATATACCTGAACCATTTTAGCAATGCAGTGCATCACAACACACAGCACACAGTATGTTGACTGTGGTGCATTGCATCACAGGTGTATTGCCAGCTACTGGATTTGAATCTTAATTAATTACACCCCAACAAACTGCACAAAGTGATAAGTGCAGCTCTAAAGCATGGTAAAAACATATTATAATTCATTGAGGGACCTGGGATTCAGAGACTATTGAGATATACTTCTGCCCACTGGAGAATTTTGACACTAGCAGACCCAAAAAAAGTGATCAGCCTGGTATAATCCTCCTACTAGTTTTTGCCCTTGGAAGAATGATGATGTTTCTCTTCTGAGAAGAGCTTAACTGCTTTTAATAGCCATCCCCAAAAAGATAATTTTCTTGAATCAATATTTTCTACGTGCTACATGAGCTGGTCTCTATGTACCTTTCTGGATCGACACATCCTTAGCAATAGCTTTGGAGGCCATACCTGGATGATTGCAGGACTTGCCTGAAATGTGACCTTTGAACAATGGGCCCTGCACTGGTGCATTTTCCAGGCCCTTGCATACTGCATTTGCTAGCCACGGAGTGCTTTCCAGGTTGAGATGTGGCACAGGCTAAGGTGTAACCTGGTTTCTGATAGCTGAATTTGCAAGTAAGCTGTGTGGGTAGAGCACTGTGAGCTGGTGCATTTATGAGAACCATTGGAAACCATGTTATATCTATTTTAGGTTAGTTTTCCATGGAAAGGGTTAAAACACTAAGGGACTGAGTACTAAATCACTAGGTGGAGTGTTTTGCATGTTCTGCATTCTGTTCCAACCATTCAGTGTGAGGTAGAACCTTCCTGCAACTGCTTCTAATCTCAAAAGATATATGGTTTCACCTTGGTTAGTTCTTGCTGCTGCCTACATCGTTCAGATAACCCCCAGCAGTTTGATCCTCTCCTACTTCCAGCAGGCAGTTCACTTGTGCCCGGAGATTTTTGCTGGGTTTCTCAGCCAAGTTGTCCCTGCTTCACAGTGCAACATGTCAGATCCCAAACACACAGGAAGTAGTTCTGATGTGTTGAGCCCCTCCGGTTCACAACCCACGAACCGTTCTGGGGTGGCCTGCAGTGCTCCTCTCAAGGGTCTGACACTGAAAGCCTGGATGAGTCCCTACATTCCTTAGCCCCCTCAGTTTTAACCTGGGAGGATTTCCCCACAGTTCTGCAGAATTTCATGGGCTACACTGCAACTTTGATTGCTGATCGATTGCAAAAGCCATAAGCATTGCCTCAACAATGGACATCCCTTTCGGAGATGCCTTGGGACACTCATCAAATGCCTACTCCTCAACCTTATCACCCCTAAGGCCAAGTGTTCCTTTTGTTACTACAAGGCTTCAACTTCTAAGGCCATACCAAAGTCGCTAACCCAAATCATGTCTTGTATAGAACCCTTTCTGGTCTCATCTACAGACAAAGTAGTGTTGAGGGCTTCCAAAGGTGGTTTCAGACTTTCATCCCGACAAGGTCAATGCACTTCCATCCCTCGTCTAACCAAGGTACATCACGAGATTTCCCTTCATTGTCTGGATGCAGTGTGCTGTTCGTTCCGCTATTTCTTCCAGAAAAATAAGACCATCATCCCAGATGCTCTACACAATGGGGACCAGCTTCTTGCTCCAACCTTTTGTAGTGGCTCAGATCATCATTCAAGCCTATGGTCCTAAGGATTGAAATCCACCCTTGCCTGTCAAAACACACTTTGTTATGATCTGTGAATGCTTCTTGACATCAGGCAATTGTCCAGTTAGCAAGGCTGCCACCTGTTCGGTTCATGTGCTCTCCAATCCTTACCAAGTGGAAGTTCAGGTGCAAGGTCAATAAGAGGAAGCAATTCGAGCTGCAGCTGATCCATGTTTTTTTTTTTAGCAAGGAAAGGCAGGGGCTCCCCAACCCATACCTTGAATGCGGACATCAAAAGGGGGGGGCTGTTGCGACACCATGAGGTAGTAAATGAGTACAGTATGAACAAAAGAATGGGTCTATAACCAGCAAACATTTTCCATAAACATTTAAAATTTACAACAAAATCGATAACACCATCCTGCCCATTAATCCCCCCATATATACATAGAGAGGGAGGTGATGGATTCAGTGGTATCAGGTGTAGATACTGTGTAGCCTCTACATGTTTTGCGGGTAACCGCTTCATCAGGAGGAGTATCTACAGTGATTCAAGACATAATATTAATACACAAACTATGCATGACATTATAACAACTTTCATGTGTGTTACAACATGCTTACTAAATTAGTACAATACATGAGAAAAAATCAATGGGGGAAATATTGTCACGGTAATATGCTGTTTACCCACAGATCCTGCGCTGTTAGACGTAACACCAACACACTAGTAATCCCTCATCGGCAGAGGTGGGGTATTGCACGTGAAGGAATATTTTACGCGTGTACCCTATACTAAAATGAATAAAGGTTTGTAGATTATCTGGTATCTCCCATATGTCGAAGCATATGGGGAAGGAAGGGAGGGATAGTGAAGGACAGAGAAGGGAAAGAGGAGAGGGGAAAGGTGGGGGAAATTGGAGAAAGTGAGGAGGAAAGGAAAAGGGAATTGGGAGGGAAGAGGAAAGAGGGGGGACAACAGGGAAAGGAGGGGGGAAGGGGGAGGAGGGAAAAGGGAAGAGGGGGGGCAGAGGAGGTGGGAAGAGAGGGATGAAACATGGAAGGGATCGGGGGGGAGGGAAAGGAAGAGAGGAAAAAGGAAAGGGAAAGGAAGGGAAGGGAAAGGGGAGGGGGGAGGGGAATGATGGGGGAAAGAATTGGAGGGGGGGAAAGGAGAGGGGAAAGAAAAAAAGGAAAGTACCACTACCAGAATAGCGCAAATGATCCTGGACCATAGTCCAGGAAGAAATGGAGTGGGGGAATGTCACCTTCAACATTACACGATGGCAAAGGTAATACCTGGTACGTATTAAGATAGATTTATAGACCCCGGGGAAATGCCACACTAGGCAATTTGATGGCGTGGACACTAACAGCACTGACTGCAACACTGGGAGCGTAGGATATATTTGTATTAGGTGTCAATGGGCATTCAACAGGGCCTCAGCCCCGGAGACCTGCTGTGTAAAGGAAAATATAAAACAATATATAATTATTAAGATAAGGGCGGTTTTCAGAATGCACGGCGGTATATGTGTAATATCAGCTGTGCAACTGCCCTGTGTGGCGCCAATAGATTACTCACCAGTGTAGTCTCGACTGTCCGTTTTCCCGGGGTCTCCTCCACGTCAGGTAAGGCAGGGGCGTCCCGCCTTTAAACCCTACTGGGCGGCGTGCGTCAGTCGAAAGGCCGTATGCAAACACCGCCCAGTCCAGCGTCCCATGATGCGCCTGCGCATCAGAGGATGCACGCACATCATTCGCGGCCAATTGCCGAAAGGCAGAGCGCCCAAGCATGAGACCACGTAAGAGGCAGTGTGTTGTCTAGGCAACCACCACTGCGTTCCAGGGATGCTGTGCCGAGGTGGGAGTCACAGCGAACCGGCATCCATCAGACAAACACCGTGAGCATACGGGTAAATGGCAGCACATCCGTGACAACAATAAAAACAATACCGTAAACTGCTAAAACATATAACATATTGTGTTCGCATACATCATGATTAGACATATATATAATGACAGTGCTATATATATCTCAAAAGGATATATTAAATATCCGTACTTGGCTTGTATATGCTAGACATATTTTGTTTGGGATAAAAAATCCCTGTGAAAATCAAACAACGAGGCATTGTCCGGCACGTGAGATGTCTCAGATGGTCAACATTCAGAGAGATCCCGGTCATCGGCCATGGGAGACATTACACCGGAAAGAGGGACAAGTTACCATAGATCCTGGCAGTAATAAATGCCATAAGGGAGGGGCCTAAAGGAAAGGTCTATATGAATTGACCTCGTTCAATCCAGGGGGCATTACTGCATCCAGGTGCTCTATCCACAGCGTTTCACGCTGTAGGAGGGTCCTGTCGTGGTCACTGCGCCTGGGGTCTGGGGGTACCACTTCCAGTACAAAAAAATCGTACAGCTGAGGGATTAAATTTGTGGTATAGGCCAATATGGTGACCAATTGTGGCCAGTTTGCCATTGCTTGAATAGTATATATGATCCCCAATGCGCTGCTGGAGTTCTCTAATTGTTTTGCCCACATAAAACGCCTTACACTCACACATCATCAAATAAACCACACCCGTAGTATTACAGTTAGCAGAAAATGTGGGCGAGAAAACTTCACCATTGGGTAGTGTGAATTTTTTGGCATTGGCCACCCAGGGACATCTGGGGCACATCCCACATGGTGATGTGCCTCGCCGTCCACAGGACGCTTGATCTGGAAGGCGATAGTGGCTTGCAGTTAAGCGATCTCGTAGGGATTTTGCTTGCCGGAACACTAATTCTGGTGTAGATTTAACATATTTATGGAGTAAATGGTGTTCTGTTAATAGAGGCCAATGGTGGGACAGTATCTGTCTGAGTTTACCGTGATGAGCTGAGAAGGGTGTGATGACTTTGACAGTGTTTGGTTGACGAGGACGTAGGCTAGTGTACAAAAGGGAAGGTCGAGTACATGCTAGGGCTCGGTTAAATTCTTTTCTAAGATTGGAGCGAGTGTAGCCTCTTTGAATTAAACAGTCGCGTAGAAGATTCGCTTGATTGCGAAAATCTTCCTCTCTCCCGCAGTTTCTCCAGTCGGAGATACTGCGCGTATGGGATACAACGCACTAAAGATTTGGGGTGTGCGCTGGAGGCATGGAGGAGCGTGTTCCCGGATGTAGGTTTGCAATAAAGGTTGGTATTGAGATATCCATCCCCATCCTTAGTGATTAAGAGATCCAAAAAATAAGATCTCAGATTCAATGATAACCTGTGTACAGTAGAGGTTAAGTTCATTGGAATTTAATACCTGGATGAACTCAGCCAAAAGATCCCTTGGGCCAGTCCATACCATGAGCAGGTCATCAATGAATCTGTACCAAAGTAAAATTGATGGAAGGAATTTTGGAAATACATCATCCGAGAACATGCCCCTCTCCAAGCCCCCCAGATAGAGATTTGCATAGGAAGGTGCACATGAGGTCCCCATCGCCACTCCTTGAATTTGTAAGTAGCATTGTTCATTAAATAGGAAGAAATTACGAGTCAGGATAAACCGTAGGAGATCTAGGACAAATCTATTCAGGGGCCATGTGTTATGATCTTGTTCCATGAGAAAGGACTCAGCCATTGAGACTCCCTGCTCGTGGGGAATACTAGAGTATAGAGACTCTATATCCAAAGCCACGAGGAGGGAGTCCCGAGGGATCTGAATCCCGTCAATATGTTTAAGTAGATCAGTCGTGTCACGTATATACGATGGAAATCTCATTACATGCGGCAATAGATGACTATCCACGAATTTGCTTGCCCGATCCGTCAGGGATCCAATGCCAGAGACAATCGGCCTCCCTGGAGGTTTCGTCACGTTTTTATGCGTCTTGGGAAGTGTATAGAATGTTGGAGTGCGGGGGTGTTTGACTATAAGGTACTGTAGTGTATCCTGATCAATTAGGCCATCCCAGGAAGCTTGTGTGCAAAGCTCACAAAATTTCTGAGTGTATTGCATAATGGCCGACTGGGAGATCGGTGAGTACCATTTAGGATTATTTAGGATATCCCTGCACATGGAGCAATACTGATGTTGGGTATGACAATGTTCCCACCCTTGTCTGAGGGTTTTATAACTATATCCTTACAATTCTGTAGAGTCTTTAGGGCATGTGCTTGCTGAACTGTTAAATTAGGCAAAAACGTATCCCACTGCTGATGCTTGAGATCCCTGACTGTCTGTTGGAGAAATGCCCAAATAGAGGGACAATAATAGTGTTCCACATGTTAGTGAAGTCAATGTGGTGGCTGCCTCATCCCTGTACACTTAGTAGAAAGAAAATCATCCCCCTTGGTGGGACTTTGAATAGGCAGCAAACCACCACACTAGGTCAAATTATATCAAAAAATATATTTTATTTAAATTTTAAAATTAGGGTTCATTTGTGTAAAATAGACCCTATATGACATATAATTAGATCATATATTCGTATGTCGGATCACAAAGTTCTAAAAGAGTATATAACAACGTTAACCATATACAGATGTGTGTACATAGCTTAAGAGATGATGAGGAGTAGTCCGTTGATCAACAAAGGGGAGATGATGTTTAATGTCCCAAGATCCTCCAACGTAAACGTTTCGGGTCCCTGATAGACCCTTCCTCAGGAAAGATATTCAACGGAATCACTCTTTTATTTTTTGTGTAGTTGAGTATATGGCTTTAGATCCGTTTCAATAAACATGCGTCTTTCGGACACAAAAGATATACGTCGTATATTGCTGGGTCACTTTGGTCAGAGATTTTTGTTTATAGCCCCTGAGAGTCTGTCTATCTCAGATAGAGCACATTGCGCTGCCGTTTTGTATAAAATTATCGGTTGGTTATTGGTTAGATCAGATGTAAATGAGTATATATACTTAGGTGATCGGAGGGATCTGCCACTGGTCACCCTATGACTTGAGAGGGAAGATATCCATCCATCACAGATCTTGTGATTCGAGTCTATGTTTCCTGGCATGGCAAATAGAGGGGCAAGTCATGAGATTTGGAAACTTGCTGGATTTGTTTTTTAAATTGACTCGTACGGTGAGGGGGGAGGGGGTGTCCTTCACTATCCCTCCCTTCCTTCCCCATATGCTTCCACATATGGGAGATACCAGATAATCTACAAACCTTTATTCATTTTAGTATAGGGTACACCCGTAAAATATTCCTTCACGTGCAATACCCCACCTCTGCCGATGAGGGATTACTAGTGTGTTGGTGTTATGTCTAACAGCGCTGGATCTGTGGGTAAGCAGCATATTACCCTGACAATATTTCCCCTATTGATTTTTTTCTCATGTATTGTATTCATTTAGTAAGCATGTTGTAACACACATGAACACTGTTAATATTAATACACAAACTATGCATGACATTATATGTCTTGAATCACTGTAGATACTCCTCCTGATGAAGCGGTTAGCCACGAAACATGTAGAGGCTACACAGTATCTACACCTTGATACCACTGAATCCATCACCTCCCTCTCTATGTATATATGGGGGGATGGTTATATCAATTTTGTTGTAAATTTTAAATGTTTATGGAAAATGTTTGCTGGTTATAGACCCATTCTTTTATTCATAAATAAAAATCTCTATGTATTTTAAATGTTCATACTGTATGCATTTTCTACTTCATGGTGTCGCAATAGTCCAGTCCCCTCCTTTTGTTGTCCACATTCAAGGTATGGGTTGGGGAGCCCCTGCCTTTCCTTGCTAATTGTTATTTGGATGAGACACCCTAATTATCCAACACCTTGTAGAGCCTGCTGAGGTCTTCAGCTCAATGTTTTTTTTTTTTTTGGGCATGTTAGTAGTTTTACTATGTTGCCTACTCTCCTCAGTTGGGATACCTTTGGATGTCCCAGTTATCTCCGAATCCTCAGTACCACAATGAACAAGAAAAGAACGAGGAGTTTTGTACACACTATAAAATCCTTTTGTTGAAGTTCATTGAGACACAAGATCACACCCCCTCTATGTTTAAGGTCTTGTGCTCAGTACTGCTTTTTAACTAAACTGTTGGAGTTGGAGCTGTTATACCAGGCTGGGCACTGATTTTTTTGTATTTTTGCCAGTGTGCAAATCTTCTTGTAGGTGGCAGTATAACCCAGCTGTCCAAATTTTATCCCACCCTTAGAAAAAAACACATAAAAGTGAAAAGCCACATTAAATATTTGCATATAACTCAGCTGCCTGTATCACTACATCTACTGAATGATTTAACACTGAACATAACTCACACCTATACTTTTTTTGCTCAGGTTTGAGTTGCACAGGTTTATGGCAGGATTCTTATAAATAGGAATTGCAAACCACACCTTCATAAGGATATTCTGTAATCCCTAATTTCAAACAATATAGACTGCAACAGTATTCCACCCCCAGCTAATTCCTTCAATAGACATTTCTCTTTAAAAAACAGCAAAATCTAAAGTAAATGGGGATAATTCATAAATTGCTCAATACAGGATTACTTTAACACAATTAAAATATATAATTTTAATATTTTTGACCACTAAATTAAAGAAGATAATATAAATAACAGTAACCTCTAAACATTAAGCTGGGACCCAAATTAAGTGACACATTTGTGCGAACAATTATATTGTTACAGATTGAATCACGAAAGTAAACCAGCAAAACACAAGCCCATATAGAAATAGTGCAAAGTCACAATTAAGGAAGTGAAGCCTCCAGAAAATTGTTAGCTTGGTCTTTGTTAACATTTGGAGCAGTTCTTCTAGAAGGATAGCTGCATTATTATATAGATTAGGGTAGAACTATAGGCAAACCTTTTCTCCATTGGATAGAGCAAGGGAGGATTATAACCCTTCAGATTTTTTTTTTTTTGCCATCTGTATCCCATTGCGGAGATTTCCCTTCACTTCCTGGCTCATAGGCAAACAGGAAGTGAGAGAAAATCCCTGAAAATTAAGGGAATTCCTTGGGGACCCCCAAGTCACCAGAACTAGTGTCCCAATTGGAAGATTTCCCCTCTATTACTTTTCCGGGGACAACTCCAAATTTGTGATTTTCTTTTACTTTCACGCACAATGATAATGGTAAACAGGACAAATGGAAAGGGAAAGGGAAAGGCACAGGCAGCAATAAAAACTGACCCACTCTATCCAAAATAATAATAAAAAAAAAAAGTTTTGCATTTAGTTGCGCTCCACCTGCGTTCATCCGAACGGAAATGACACGCAAGTTCCTCGCCACCCGTGGACTTGCGCGTCATTTCCGCTCGGAGGAACGCAGGAGGAGCGCAATCGGCGCCCCCTGCTTCCTCGTTCCACCAAAGAAACTTTGCACGGCTGTTGTTAGGATGGTCGTTTTTACCCATGGCTTTAAGCTGTTCTTGTTTTATGGATTTATGGATATGGTCCCACTACTTCCTTTTTTCCAGGTTCGAATCCTCATGTGGTTGTACTGGTGATCGGCCTCTGGAGGATAACTTGAAGTCTCATGGGCACATGTACAACTGACGTCTCCCACTATGCGAGTTTGACCCTTGGGGGTCACCAACATCTGGTAAGTGGGGGGTTTCACCAGTGCCCACCGGAGGGATCTCACGGAGGACTACCTTCTTATTCATTTAAATCCATGCATTCAATTATGTCTAATGTGACTTTTTGAACATTTCTTGTCTTAGTAATTAACTTTTTGTCTTGGTATATGGCATGGGACTATTCCCTGGGCACTAACGCACATTTACAGGGAGTATACCTCATTTTGTGCCTAGGGATTTAGTCTTATAGACTGTCGCTGACGCCTAGTAGGACTTATTGTTTATATTTTTCTTTATTAGCGCTATGATTTTTCTAAGCAGCAGGTGTTGTTCTTTGTAAACACACCGTACCATATGTGAGGGGTGTCCCCACATGCTAGATTGCGGTTCATTGCAGATGAGCGCGGTTATCTAGTTTGGTTTAATATACGCTTATTGAGATTTTGTAGTACAATACATATTGGCCTAAACTGATGAAGAAATAAAATTTTTTACACTTTTTTGTTGGATGTGTATTATAGGAGAAAGTAAAAAAAAAAATGTTTGCTTTTTTTCAAAATTGTCACAATTTTTTTTGTTTTTAGCGCAAAAAATAAAAACCGCAGAGACGATCAAATACCACGAAAAGAAAGCTCTATTTGTGGGAAAAAAAGGACATAACTTCACCAATTACTGGTCCGGTAAAAAACGCTATACCGTGACATAGCGAATTGCCTGTTAACGCGCCTGTACGTCGCAACCTGGGTTTGTTTTAACTACAGGAAAAAAAGGGTGTTTATCTCGAAAGAAAAGCACCATAAACTAGCAGAGACGCCAAAAATAAAAAACGCGATTTTTGTTTTTTTTAACACTGTTAAAACTTTTTTT
>BLSH010427562.1:583965-602725 GCA_018402905.1 Glandirana rugosa | reverse complement strand
GAAAAGTCGCAGGAAAGGCGACATGCCGAACCCCCTGCATGAAAGTACGGATCAATGAATGCGCCAAAGGACGCTGAAAAGAGATGGCCAGAGCAGAAACCTGACCCTTGATAGTGAACAACGCCAGTTTCTGGTCGAGCTCCTTCTGTAGAAAGGCCAGAACTCGAGAAGGAACGAGAGGTCCACTCCTCGGCTTCGCAGCAGGCGAATTAAGCCTTCCGGGTGCGGTGGAAAATCTTACGGTAGTGGTCTTATGTGCCCCCAGCATGGTGGGAATCACAGAGTCTGAGACACCTCGATCCCTCAATACCTGGGATTCAATAGCCAGGCCGTTAAAGCCAGAGAGGGTAAAGCATGATGTCAGATGGGCTCCTGGGACAGAGGAGCCTCGCGAGGCGGAAGCCACCAGGGTACGTCCACCACCATTCGTACTGCAACGGCGTACCAAGGAAGCCTTGTCCAAGCTGGGGCTACCCAGCATGGTCGTCATACCCTCCGCTCCTATTCTGCGCAGAAGGCGCGGAAGCAGTTTAAGAAGAGGAAAGGCCTGGATGAGTCGATACCGAGCCCACGGAGCCACAAGGGCATCCGCCGCGTCCTGCCAAGGGAACCCTCGTTTGGCTCACGAAGGTCTGCACGTTCTGATTGAGACGGGACGCTAGCCAGTCCACGTCCGGAGCACCCCATCTCTGATCTGATGAAACACGTCAGGCAAATCTGATGAAACACGTCTGGGTGTAGGGACCACTCTCCCTGGTCCAGGCGCTGACGACGGAGATAGTCCGCATGCCAACTTTCTATGCCCGGCATGTGAACGGCAGAGATTGCCGAAACGTGACTTACTGTCCACCGCAGAATGGGAACTACCCCCGAGGCCGAAGCCGAGCTTCTCGCCCCGACCTGGTGATTCACGCATGCCACGGCCATTGCATTGTCCGACTTAATCCGGACAGGGCACCCATGCAGCCTCGATCCAATGGGAGAGGCAGCACCAAAAACGCTCGCAATTCCAGGACATTGATCGGGAGACGAGACTCCTCCGGAGACCGCCGTCCCTGGTCTGAAAGCAGCCCCAGGACTCCCCCCCAGCCTGTTAGGCTGGCGTCCGTCGTGATCACCGTCCAGTGAAGGGGGAGGAAAGACTTAAACGACCGAAGAGCCAGGGACCGCAGCCACCAGAGTAGCGAGGCCCTTACCTGGTGATCCATCCTGATCACCCGATTTCTGTAAGATGGGGACCTGTCCCATCTCAGGAAAATCTCCCGTTGCAGAACCGGGGTGTGGTAGTGAGCGTAAAGGACTGCCTCGAAGGGGGCCACCATGATGCCTAGGACCCACATGCAAAAACGGAGTGAGGCCCATTTCTGGGACAGCAGGGACCGAAACGCCGACTGAAGCGGCTGCTGCTTTGTAGGCGGAAGGAAAATCTTTGCCCGGGCTGCCTGCAAGATCAGCCCCAGATACTCCAGTTGGTGGGATGGAATCAGAACCAACTTCGGAAGGTTGATCCCCCATCCAAACTCGTGCAGAGTGTGCAGGGTGATCGCCACATTGGCCCTGAGAGCAGGAGCAGACTCCGCTCGCAGGAGAAAATCCTCCAGACACGCCACCACCGCGATGCCCCTCTGCCTCAGCAGAGCCAGAACCGGGGCCAGCAGTTTGGCGAAGACCCGAGGCACCAGGTTACGCTGCCAGGTACGCTTCTGTCCCCCCGTGGGGGCTTTAGCGGGGTGCGAACCCTTGCCCGAGGAGCGAGGGGGGCGAAGCAATCCTCCTTGTCTCTGGGAGAAGGGTGCTTTTCCCACCTGTGAGGTTGTTGACCATCTCAACCAAGGAGGCCCAAGGAGCCGCCCACCCTGGAAAGGCAAGTCAGGGCCCTTTTTAGAAGTCTGGTCTGCTGACCAGCACCACAGCCAAGGCCACACAGCGACCACGGACGCCTTGGACGTCAGGGGGGCCGCGTCCAGGGCTGCATCACACAGATACTGTAGCCCATGGACAAGCTGATCAGCGAGACCTACGCAATCAGGGTGGGAACTGATAACAGCTTCGCGCACACACAGTGAGTGTTGTGCGACGCCAGCGCAGAAGCCACAACGGGCCGCCTGGCTGATCCCGTTACAACAAACAGGGATCTGATGCAAGCTTCGGCCTTCCTGTCAGCCGGGTCCCTAAAAGGACGGCGTGCTCTCCACCAGGATAGTGGTCGCCCTATTCAGGCGGGACACGGGGGGACAACCACAGGGAGTGATGCCCACTTCTTCAACAGTTCCTCCCCAAAAGCATAGCGCACAGCAAAATGTCTGGGAATGGGGGGGGGGGGGGGGCTGAGGCCGAGCCCAGTCCCTATAAACAACTAGAAAATCCACATACGGGAAGACCTGATCCATACAGGCCGGTCTATGCGACCCGAAGGTGCCGGGTACCCCGATGGGGTCCCGCCTGGTCTTCCAATTGCAGGGTCTCACGCTCTGAGGTGATCAGAGTGTCTTCTAGTGCCCTCTTGTGCGCAGCAGCGGACGCCTCACACTCATCCCCGCTATCAGGAGCATCCGGGATCTCGGGAAACAAACATCTCCTGGACTGTCGACCTGGCGTCTATAAGGGACGGGGTCCCTGAAGCGCTGGCTGCAGGCACAGAGAGGTCCGGTGGGGAATCACCCACAGCGGCTGCCATCCTGTCACCCACCCTGGCAGAGCCAAAACAAGGCCCAATGCCAGGAGACCACTGCACCCCCCACCCCACAGCTGAGCAAGGCTGGGCACAAGGGGCACCCCGGATGGACTCACCACCCGACCTGGAGAAGAGCTGCTTGCCGCTGTTGTCCACCGCTGTCGCTGCCCCGCTCGCCTCCTGTCCTTCTCTACTGCTGCTGTCCCGAGCTGCTGCTGCCCAGGGAGATCCGGCAGTGCAGGGGGGGTAAAATGGCGCCAGCGCGACCAGGACCACCCCCTGGCACACACAGGCCAGATCAAGGTGCAAAGACAACAGAAAAATGGCCGCCCTGCACCACTAGAGGCCAAACACCATAGAGAACAGCGGCGTGGCTACGCCAAAATGGCCGCCTGCCCTTCCCCAGACTCGACTCTACCATGCAGCCAGCTACAGGAAAATGGCAGCCGGACCCCGGCAAAATGGCCGCTGAGCAATCTGACCGCCGCAGCATGAGGTGCGGAGGGGTGCGACAGTGGGGTACCGGAGGGGTGGGGGAGGGGGGATTACTAGCGGGGGGGGGGGGGGGGGGGACCACCTGCTACCCTGACACCCCGGAGGGGGGACCCGCCAGCTCAAGCCCAGACCCCCGAGGGGGGGGGGGCGACGTACTTACCCCATCTAGTCGGGCGGTGTGGGGATCCCACCAGGACAGCGTTCGTGCTCCCGGCTAGGCCGGAGGGAGCTGTCGGCCCTGGGCGCACTGCGTGCGACGGTGGGGCGTTTAACCCGCGGGGCCACCACGTCCGGATCAGGGTTTGTCGCGGTTGACCCAGCGCAAAGCATCCAGTCTAACGCGTGATGACCGGCTGGGGAGACTACCTGGGTCTGAGACCCAGCCTGTTGCCCAGCACGGCTGCTTGATTGAAGTCTTCATCTGTGAGGCTGTCCCAGGACAGCCGAAAGTGGACCAGAGAGGTACCACAGATCCCAACAGGGAGCCAAGGTCTAACTCCTTGCACTAGGCAGAAAAAAACTGAGCTAGCAGAGCTGGGTGTGGGGTTATCTGACAGTGAGGACTGCCTCCTGGGAGGGGCTGTGTCTGTTGCTGTTCTTTTTGCTGTTAGAACTGCCTGTTCTGCCTAGTAAACTCCTGAAGAGGGCAGTATAACCCACTTAGTCCTAAGAGTTTCTGTGCCTGTCGACAAACGAAAGAGAAATTAATAATAATAATAATAATAAACAAAACACTGTGGGCATTTTCCACAGAAGAACACAATATGAATCTGCTTTAATGAGGTAATACTGCAACTGTTTAACTACTTTAGCCCCGGAAGGATTTACCCCCTCCCTGACCAGAGCACTTTTTGTGATTCGGCACTGCGTCGCTTTAAAGAGGAAGTAAACCCAGAATGGATTTCCTTCCTTTACATACCCCTGTAAACTAGAAGCATAATGGGCTACTATGCATCGCATAGTAGCCCATTACAGGTCACTTACCTGCAAACGAAGCCTGAGATGTCTCCTGTGCAGGCAGCGTCCATCTTCAGCCCCACTTCCTTCCGGGGCCCGGACTGTGGCTTTGTGACTGGCCGGAGTCGCGTGACGTCACTGCCACGCATGCGCACGGGAGCCGCCAGTCACGGCACGGTCTCAGTGGAGAAACGGCACAGAGGCCGTTTCTTCACTGTGCATGTGCTGAAATGACGTCGGCACATGCAGAAAACTGCATATCTCCTGAACCGTGCAGGTTTGGGAGATATGCAGGGCACCTACAGGTAAGCCTCATCAAAGCCTTACCTGTAGGTTAAAGTGGTTGTCACAGATTGACAACCAATTGCGCGGTCCTGCAACGCTGTAACCAAACAAAATTGACATTTGTTCCCCACAAATAGAGCTTTTTTTTGGTGGTATTTGATCACCTATGCTGTTATTAATTTTTTGCGCTATAAACCAACAAAGAGCGACAATTTTGAGAAAAAAAAGTTTACTTTTTGCTACAATAATTATCCAAAAAAGAAATATATATATTTTTGGTAAAAAAAAAAAAAAAAAAATCGTAATAGGCATATAACGATTAGGATGCGCAAAAGTTATTGCGTCTACAGGCTATGGGAATAGATTTATGGCATTTTTATTATTATTATTTTTTTTTACTAGTAATGGTGGCGATCTGCGATTTTTATCAGGACTGTGACATTGTCATGGACAGATCGGACACTTTTTGGGACCAATGTCATTTATACAGCGATCAGATCTTTAAATAGCCACTGATTACTGTATAAATGTCACTGGCAGGTAAGGTGTTAACCTTAGGGGGCGATCAAGGGGTTGAGTGTTCCCTAGGTAGGGGTTTCTAACTGTGGGGGGAGTGTAGTGACTGGGGGTAGAGACAGAAAGCTGTTCCCGATTACTGGAAACAGCAGATCACTCTCCACTTCCCTGTCAGAACGGGGATCTGTTTGTTTACATCAACAAATCCCTGTACTGGCTCTGAGGAGCGATCGTGGGTGGCCGGCGGACATCGCGCCCGCCAGCCATACGCATCAGCTCCAGAGATGTGCATCGGGCGCACTCCCCCTACAGTCTCTTAAAGCGCCACTGTACAGCTAGGCCGATTTGCGCAATAGAGCCGACCTGCCGCCGTCAAACGGCGGACGGTCGACAAGTGCACCAATGGCTGGTATATTAAAAACAAAGATATGCTGCAATCAAATTGCTCTATACTAAGGAGCATCAAAATAACATACGAAGAAAAATTTATGGTGCATACTTCGATTTTTATTTGTTGCAATGACTGAGAACATTAAGTGCTCTAAAGAGACCGCTGTACACAACTGGTCCCCTTTAAAAAAGAAAACCCAAAAAAGCAGACATGGCAACAGAAATTAGAAAGCCATAATTGACCTACAGAAGTCCCCAATTAGGAAAACAAGCAAATGATTTGTGGAACAGATATTTTAAAACTGCACCAATCAGTATGGCTTTAAACCATAAAATGAGCCATAACCATGACTGTGAAAACAAGCAGCTGTCATACCTTCATTTAACAGAGCTAGTTATTTTAACAAGGCCCTTGTGACCTTGGCACAGTTGAACAGCAGTCTGTTTATGCCAGGTCACAGCAGAATTGATACCCGAATACCAAGCTTAAAGGAGTTGTAAAGGCAGAAGATTTTTTTATCTAAATGCATTCTATGTGTGTAGCAGCCTCCCCAGCACCCCCTAATACTTTACGTAAGCCCCATCTTAGTCCAGCAATGTCCACAAATCCCTCGGCCGCGATTGGCTGAGGCACAGCAACAGTGCCATTGGCTCCCATGGCTGGCAATAAAAGTCAGTTAGCCAATCAGGAAAGAGAGGGGGTGGGGCAGAACAGCAGCTCCATGCTGCAGCTCAGCTTGGGTGCCCCCATAGCAAACTGCTTGCTGTGGGGGGCACGCGACAGGAAAGAGGGGCCAGGAGCAGCGAAGAGGGACCAAAGAAGAGGAGGATCTGGGCTGCTCTGTGCAAAACCACTGCACATAGGAAGGGAAGTATAACATGTTTGTTATTTTTTTTTTTTTTTTTTTAAACGAGACTTTACAATCACTTTAAAGTGGAACTATAGGCAAAATAAAAACGATGCAGTTGGTCCATAGCCTTAACACAGCAGTCTGTTTTTTTGTGTCCCATCATAATAATTTTATTACCCTTTTATCCTGCCGGTAGAGCCCACCATAAAATGCATGCTGGTTCCTGAGGAACCGGACAATATTTGCTTAGTAAGTGGTCACCGTCCGCCTAACAACCCGCACCTGAAAATTAAAAAAGCTGGGCAGAAAAGAGGATGCGCAGAGGGGCCAGCTGTCAAAACACATTAGCCACAGTGGAAGAGTTGTCCATTCCTGCTGTTATAGTCAGTTTTTTAACACACCAACTTGTCATCCCACCCTGCCTCTCCACCTCGCCCAGAGAATGCTTTGTGCTTTGCACAGAATGCAAAGTGAGCAAACAGAAGAAAGTCAGGTATTTTGTAGGACTAGAGACAGGTGCATGATTAACCAGTTATACCAAAGAAGGTGATAATGATCATCAATTTCATATGTTGGTTGAAACAGTCATTAACTGAAACAAACAGATGTGTAGGCTTAAAACTGGACGAGGAACAGCCAAACTCTGCACTCCATACTGAAAATAATCATAGTGCAGTCTTCTAGATGCTATTCATATCTGAAGTTACATCAAGTTGATCCCTTAAGGTGGCCATACAAACTTCAATTTTATTATTCCATCAATGTGCAATCTGATACAATTGAATGGGCAAACAAATAAAAATAGGCATAACTTCCTTTCTGAACAATTTAGAATGAATCTGGTCAAACAGTCCATTGGTCAGGGTGGAAAGTTGTGTTTCATTGATCAGCAGCAACGAGATGCTCTGTTCATGAATTTGATCAATCCGATAATAAGATTGCATGGAGACAACCAGGGCTTTTTTCAGCCAAAACTCGGTTCCCCCACCTCCGCCGCTGGCAGAAGGCCAATGCTTTTCACTTATAAACACAAAAGCCTGGCTTCTGTGTTTAGGAGCGACTCCTCTCCCGGCTGCACTGCACCCAAACCCTCACTGCTCTGCACAGCAGAGGAGAGGGCGGGGTAGTGGTGTATATCCTTCCCTACAGTTCCCGTTCTGAGCAAGTACACCGACACCTATCCCCTACATCCCCTTTTTATGTCGTAAGGTATCCTATTACAGCTTGCCCTAGCCCTGCACTTTACTACAACTAGTAACCCTCTACAATGCAAAGCCAGCACTGAGTTTTGCCTCTCTCCCCACAAGAAGTGAATACATACTTTCCTGGCTTCCTATTGGCTGTGAGCCCCGGGACCCAAAGCTGCCTCCAGTCCGTGCAACATATTGCCCAGAGCTCTGCTCCTCTGCTGTACCCCACCCTGTAAGGAAATGGACATCTCCGGGAACCTTCCTGACCAAGTGCACTCACTGTATGTGACACTCCGCATGACACGCATGTGACACAAAGCACACTACACTCTCACAGTCTACACTACACACATACACATAACATCAACCTCTCCCCCCACCTATCCCCAATGCCCCCCTCCTCCCACTTAACCCCAATGCCCCCCACTTCCACTTATCCCCAATTTTGTCCCCCCTCCTCCCACTTATCCCCAATTCCCTCCTCTTCCCACTTGCCCCCCTCCTCCCACTTATACCCAATATCCCCCGTCCTCCCACTTATCCCCAATGCCCCCCTCCTCCTCCCACTTATCCCCATGCCCCCTGAAACCCTGTATGCAGCGCACCCCTGAACCCTACAACCTCTGTATGCAGTGCACCCATGAACCCTACACCCTGTATGCAGCGCGCCCATGAAACCTACACCCTGTATGCAGCGCGCCCATGAAACCTACACCCTGTATGCAGCGTGCCCATGAAACCTACACCCTGTACTCAGCGCACCCCTGAACCCTGCACACAGTGCACTTCATGAAATCATCACTCTGTATGCAGTGCACTCCTGAACTCTGCCATAGGGCACTCCTGGTCTTTGCACTCGGTACGTAGCACAATCTTGATCTTTGCACTATGTATATAGCACACTTCTAACCCCTGCGCTCTGTACATAGCCAAAATGCACTACTGGTATTTAACAATGCCCCATTAAAACCCTCCCACTGTTAAGCGGCGGGGGTCTGGTTGAGTTCCTGCACCTATTCTCTGAGACAAAAAAGCCCTGGTGACAACAGAAATGTGATCGATAACCTATCGTATATTACAACTTTTTGTTTGCAATCCAGTTTCTAGTATGTTACATAGTCATAGTTACATAGTTAACTTAAAAAAAATCCCATAAACACACAGTTGATCCAGAGGAAGGAGAAAAACCCCAGCAAAGCATGATCCAATTTGCTATAGCGGGGGAAAAAATTCCTTCCTGATCCCCCGAAAGGCAATCGGATATTTCCTGGATCAACTTTACCTATAAAACGTCAGTATCCAGTTATATTATGTACACCTAATAAAGAATTCAGCCTTTTTTTTAAAGCAATCTACTGAGCTGGCCAGAACCACCTCTGGAGGGAGCCTATTCCACATTTTCACAGCCCTTACTGTAAAGAAACCTTTGCGTATTTGAAGATGAAATCTCTTTTCCTCTAGATGTCAAGAGTGACCCCTTGTCCTCTGTGATGCCCTAAAGTGAATAACTCAACACCAAGTTCACTATATGGACCACTTATGTATTTGTACATGTTGATCATATCCCCCTTAATCTCCTCTTGTCAAGAGAATAAATTCAGTTCCTCTAATGTTTCCTTATAGCTGAGCTCCTTCATGTCTCTTATTAGTTTGGTTGCCCTGTACTTTCTCCAGTTCCCCGATATCCTTTTTGAGAACTGGTGCCCAAAACTGAACTGCATATTCCAGATGAGGTCTTACTAATGATTTATATAGTGGCAAAAACGATGTTTCTCTCTTTGTAATCCATAACTCTCTTAATACAAGAAAGGACTTTTTTCGCTTTGGAAATGGAAGCGTGGCATTGCATGCCATCATTAAGCTTATGATCAACCAAAACCCCCAGATCCTTCTCCACTATGGATTCCCCCAGTTGTACTCCCCCTAGTATGTATGATGCGTGTATATTCTTAACCTCCAAGTGCATAACTTTACATTTACCTCATTTGCCACATAGTCGCCCAATGAAAACGCATTGAGGTCGGCTTGTAAGTAGGAAACCTCCTTTAACCACTTCAATACTATGCACTTAGAACACTTTACTACCAGACCAATTTTCAGTTTTCAGTGCTGTTGCGCTTTGAATGACAATTGCGCGGTCGTGCGACGCTGCACCCAAACAGATTTTTTTATCATTTTGTTCCCACAAATAGAGCTTTTTTTTGGTGGTATTTGATCACCCCTGCTGTTTTTATTTTTTGCGCTACAAATAAAAAAAGACCGAAAATTTTGAAAAAAAAAAAAAAAATTCTATTTTTGTCACAAAACTTTGTAAATAAGTAAATTTTCTCCACCACTGGTGGGCACTGATGAGGCTACACTGACGGGCACTAATGTGGCAGTACTGTTTGGCACTGATGAGGTGGCACTGATGATGAGGCACTTATATGCAGCGATGATGAGCACTGTTAGGCGGCACTGATAAGCAGCACTGACGGGCACTGAGAGGTGGCACTGATATACAGCACTGATGGGCACTAATAGACAGCACTGATTGGCACTCATAGGCGGCACTGGGCACTGATAGGTGGCACTGATAGGTGGCAATGTGGGCACTGATATATGGCACTGGTATGCATTGATAGGGGCACTGGTGGGCACTGATAGGGGCACTAGTGGGCATATACACTGATAGGGGGCTCATTCCCTGGTGGTCTAGGGTGGCATCTGAAGGTGGAACTGTGTGCCATCCACATTGGGCAGTATGTCACTTACCTGGTGGTCTAGGGGGGTCTCCCTGGTGGTCCAGATCGGCTCCCTGGTGGTCCCTGGTCAGCTCCCTGGTGGTCCTGGGTGGGCGCATCCCTGGTGGTCCCTGGGCAGGCTCCCTGGTGGTCTAGGGTGGCGATCCGAGGGAGGGCTGTGCTGATAAATCATCAGCACAAACCCTCCCTGTCAGGGATGCAGCCGATCGGCTCTCCCCTCCTCAGGTCTGCAGACCTGAGTACAGGAAAGCTGATAAACGGCTTTCCTGTATTACACTGTGACCAGCCGTGATTGTCCACGGCTGGTCACATGGTAAAGTGCTTTGGATCGAAGCACTTTACCGAGATCGGTATTGCGGGGGTCAGACTGACCTCCCACACCACTGAACGCCGCGATGCGCGCCCCCCCGGGCACGCGGCGGCTTGTTATTCTGAGGACGTCATATGACGTCCAGTCAGGATAACTAAGCCACTTCCCGGCCGTCATTTTGCATACGGCGGTCGGGAAGTGGTTAAGGACGTTATTTCACTGCATAGCTTGGTGTCATCTGCAATGACTGAAATGGTACTTTTAATCCCAGACCCTACCTGGATCGTTAAAAAAGATATTAAAAAGTAAGGGTCCCAACACTGAACCTTGGGGTACATCACTGATAACTTTAGACCATTTGAAGTAAGAATCGTTAACCACTACTCTCTGAATTCGGTCTATTAGCCAGTTTTCTATCCATTTACAAACAGATCTTTCCAAGCCTGTAGACTTGACTTTACACATTAACCATGTGTGGTTAACTGTGTCAGATGCTTTTGCAAAATCCAAGTATACCACATCCACCCCTCTGTCCAAGGTTTTACTTACCTCCTCATAAAAAGAAATCAGGTTTGTTTGACAACGTTGGTATTTCATGAATCCATGCAGTCTGTTGCTTAACCACTTTAAGACAGAGCCTCTTTTTGGAGTTCGGTGGTTACAAGTTAAAATATTTTTTTTTTGCTATAAAATTACTAAGAACCCCCAAACATTATATATAATTTTTTCTAACACCCTAGAGAATAAAATGGCGGCCATTGCAAAACTTTATGTCACACCGTATTTGCGCAGCGGTCTTACAAGCGTGATTTTTTTTGAAAAAATTGAGTTTTTTGAGTTAAAAAAATAAGACAACAGTAAAGTTAGGCCAATTTTTTTCCATATTGTGAAAGATAATGTTACGCCGAGTAAAATGATACCCAACATGTCATGCTTCAAAATTGCGTCCGTTCGCAGAATGGCGACAAACTTTGCAATATAAAAATCTCCATTGGCGACATTTAAAAAAATTCTACAGGTTAGCATTTTTGAGTTACAGAGGAGGTTTGGTGCTAGAATTGTTGCTCTCACTCTAACGATCATGGCGATACCTCACATGTGTGATTTGCACACCGTTTTCATATGTGGGCGGGACTTACGTATGTGTTCGCTTCTGCGCGTGAGCTCGCAAGGACAGTGCGCTTTAAATTTTTTAAAATTATTTATTTTACTTTTTAATTTTTATTTTTACACCATAATTTTTTTAAAAAAAAATTTTATCACTTTTATTCCTATTACAAGAAATGTAAACATTCCTTGTAATAGAAAAAAGCATGCCAGGACCTCCTAAATATGAGATTAAAATATTTCATATTTACACTTAAATGGAAAAAAAAAAAAGTCCCCTTTAAGAACATTGGGCGGAAGTGACTTGAGACGTTGCTTCCGCCCAGCCATGTTATGGAGCCAAGCAAAAAAGGTACCGGGGTTATGGTAACTATCTGCTACCATAACAATGGTATTCCACTTTAAACTGGCGGTCCGGAAGTGGTTAAAATAGTTTTTCCCCGGCAAGTACTTTTATTAAACTCTCCAGTATCTTCCTGACTACAGAAATTAAACTAACAGGTCTATAGTTAATTGGTAAAGACTTTGACCCCTTTTTAAACATAGGCTCCACAATGGCCCAACGCCAATCCAGTGGTAATATACCTGTCATTAACGAGTCGCTAAAAATGAGATACAATGGCTTTGAAATGACAGAACTCAATTCTTTTAGGATCCGTGGGTGGATGCCATCCTTGTCCAGGCGCTTTATCCACCTTTATTCTATCTAAATATTTCCGGACTATATCACTTTTGAGCCATTGTGGATCATTTGGGGCTCCCCCATGCTCCTTTGTATACACAGAGCTGAAGAAGGTATTTATCAAAATCTTATTTTCTCTTTGTCCCCAGTCACCTACTCAGGGTTATTTTGTAAAGGGCCTACATGCTCAGACCTGACCTTTTTACTATTAATATATTTGAAGTATGTGTCATTGACCAAATGAGTTGACAACTATAGACCTATTGGAAAAGGAATCATTTCAAAGCGCGTATGGGCCTCCATTACAGGTACCAAAAAAAAAACACAGGAAAGTCTATACATTCCCTTTATGTGCACAGGGCAGGCTGCCTGGGGATTCTGTTCAGTGGCACACAGCCAGCACAAAGTAACAATATAACCCTGAATAAAGTCAGGCCAGTTTATCAGCTGAAAGCCCAAGTTTGCAAAATAATGTAGATAAAGTTCTTTACAAACCAAATTATCACTGGTCTCCTAACCCTTCCTAGACCAGAAACTTTCACAGAAAAAAACAAAGCAATTGTGTAAATTCACTTCCCACTTTGAGTCTGCAGTTCTGCATTTTCCTAGCGGCTGGTCATAGTTTGTCTCATGAATCATACTCTCAGAATTGTACAATCACAGCTGCCCTTGTGTTCAAAGCACAATACATGTTAACCGGTCCAAAATGTGTTCAGAGGCCAGAAACAAAAGCAGCACACTTCCCGCAGACACACTGAGAACCTGGGGTGGAACACATACAATGAGCTTTACTGGCAGTGTATTGACTAATGGCCCGTACACACAAACCGAAAATCGGACATCACACCGTCCAGTTTTTTTGCATGCTAATCTCAGATCGATTCGGAAGAGTTTACTAAAGTGATGAAAAAATCTCGTACGATAGAATAAAAAAAAAAAAAAAAAAAAATCGAAAGTGATGTCATGTGTTGTAGTGTATTTGTATTTTCGGACGACAACTGTACTGATTAAAATGAACATCGTACAATCTGGTATCGTTCAATAAAACTTTTCCGGTTTGTCTGATCGGATAATATTGGATGAACTGTCATGATCAGCTCTCGAAAACTCTGTACTAACGATCTGATTACCGTACGATCGATTCGAAAGCGGGATTTTTCGTACGATTTTTGGCTCGTACACACTAGAATAAAATCAGGCAAACATTTTCGTCCAAAGAATTTTCGTATGATTTTCGTATAGAGTGTACATAACTTGCGATGGCAGATTCCAAATTTTCATACAAAAATTCTTAGATGGGCAAACGCCAAAATTTTTCTTTCTCAGATGGGAACAGAACAAACTAATTTCGTTTAATGTGTACCGTTTTTGTATGATTTTCGTACAAGAAAAATCAGAAAAGAAAGACTAAGCATGATCAGAAACAATAAACAAAAAAAAAGTCTTTGTCGTGCGAGAATTTTCGTACAGATTTTCTTTCATTGGTTCTGATTTGCTGTGAAACAACGATATAAAAAAAAAAAAAAAAAAAAAAAAAAAAAAAAAAAAAAAAATCGGACAAACGTTCGCCCGATTTTCTGATAGTGTGTACCCCACTTCACTTGCTAGGCTGATACAACAGCTTGTAGTAACAAACTTTACACACACACTGGGGTTTACTAATACTGGAGAATGCAAAATCTGGTGCACCTCTGCAGAGAAACCAGACAGAGTCCAGTTTTTTATTTTGTCTAAGGTTAATTGAACAAGTTGATGTTAGAAGCTGATTGGCTACTATACATATCTGCACCATATTTTGCACTCTCCAGTTTCAGTAAATCAACCCCAATGAGTTTAACTATGCTAGAAGTGTATTAAAAATCAGCTCACACACTCTCTGCAAGCTACATAGTTGTAGAAATAATGGGAAACTCTGGCTGACTTTGCCGTTACAATGTGATCACCAATACGTGGATTGTGTACAAGTGCTAGTCTTTAACATCTTGGTCTTTTAGTCTTCGATATAAATAGCAGACAATTGGCAAGCAAAATGGAAAATCACTGCCAGAGGGGCTCTTTTTCTTCATAGTGCCCATTAGGTTAACCAGGGAGTGAGCTTAAGGGCTCTTTCACACGAGCGGAGCCCGTTTTGACGGGCTCCGCTGCTCAGTGGGGATCCATCCGTTGATCCCCGCTGAGCTGGCGGATAACAGGACAGTCTCTGCACTCCGTGCAGAGACTGTCCTGTCACAGCTCCATTCTCCTCTATGGAGAATGGGATGAACACGGACCATCTGTCCGTGTTCATCCGATCGACGGATGGAAAACAGGGTTTCCATCCGTCTGTTTTTGGCGGATCGGGGCGGATCGGGTTTCAGCGTACATGTCACCACTGACATCCGTCGCTCCATGGAGAGCAATGGAGCGTCCGTTCGGGTTCGCCTGAAAAACTAACAGGCGGACCCGAATGATCGGCCCGTGTGAAAGGGGCCTAAAAGAGAAGTATAGGTATTTTTTTTCATACATACTTACCTAGGTGGATGCAGCATCGGTCCGATAATGCATTTGTCCCCCGATGCCTCCAACACCAGAACCGAGAGATTGAACAACGCTGATCGATTGGTTCCCAGGGACTCCCAAGCAGAGAGCTGGTGACTGCAAGTCACAACGCTCTGCTCCCTCATGGCTCACAGAAGCGAGGGGCTGTGGAGTGGGTGGGAGCGGCCGGCTCAGGCTCTCATCTGGGTGGATCTCGATTCCCACAATGACGCGGTGCCTGGACCAACTCACATCAGCAGAGAGCGGACTTCAGCCCGCTCTCTGCTGAAAACGGGTCACAGGAGTGCACAACGAACTGCACTTCTGTGATCCAAAGGAGAATTACAGCCAAACAAGCTTTTGCTGTACTTCTTTAACCACTTCATGCAAATCGACGTACCCGTACGTTGGTCGGGAGAAGTGGATGTATCGGGGTATAGCCTGCAGCTACAGCCTATACCCCAGTGCCGTTTTTCAGAGCGGGCGGTCGGCTATCCGGTGATAGAGGCTGACCTGGCTCGGCAGCCGCTTGGCCGTTATCCCAGGCACCGGGATGGGACATCCCCCCCCCCCCTCCCGCCGACTAACCTTACTGTTTTCTTAAATTCAAAAATGTATTTTTTCCCTAAAATAAATAAATTGTGTTTGAAAGACCGCTGCGCAAATACCGTGAGACATAAAATATTGCAACGACCGCCATTTTATTCTCCAGTCTTGGCTAAGAAAATATATATATTTGGGGGTTCTAAGTAATACTCTAGCAAAAAATACAGATTTTATCTTGTAAACAAGTGTCAAAAATGGCTCCGGGGCTGAAGTGGTTAACCACTTCAATACCAGGGACTTAACCCCTTCCCTCCCAGACCAATTTTCAGCTTTCAGCACTGTCACATTTTGAATGACAATTGTACGGCCATGCAACACTCTTTCTTTTGGTGGTATTTGATCACCTCTACGTTTTTTATATTTTGCGCACAAATAAAAAAAGACCGAAAATATTGAAAAAAGAAAAGTTTTTCTCGGTTTCTGTCACAAAACTTTGTAAATAAGTACATTTTCTGAATCACTGATGGGCACTGATGAGGCTACACTGACGGGCACTGATGAGGCAGTAGTAATTGGCACCAATGAGGTGACACCGATATTCAGCACTGACGGGCACTGATAGGTGGCACTGATGTGCAGCACTGACGGGCACTGATAGGTGGCACTGATGGGCGGCAATGACAGATTGAACTGTCAGGTTGTCATTCCCTGGTGGTCCTGGGTGGCATCTACAATTAGCACCATCCATGTTGGGCATTGTGCCCCTTTACCTGGTGGTCTAGGGTGGACTCCCTGGTGGGTCTAGGGTGGGCTGCAAAAAGTATCTATAATCCTGCACTGCGCTATAGAAGCAAGGAAAGCCAGCTGTGCGGCGAGATAGTTCAAAACGAGGTCCGGACCTCGTTCTGAACTATCTCGTCCTACAGTCAGCTTTCCTTACTAGACGGCGATGAGGACCAGAAGACGCTAATGCAGGACTTTGGTCTTAGGTTGGATCGGTGTCCTCTCCCTTCCCCCTATTTGGATGTCTACTGTGCCTTGCCTTATGCTACAGCATGTGAGTTTTAAATTGGCTGTTTTAATAAAAAGGTTTTTGTACATGTTGCACTTAGAGGCGCCTCCTGTCCTTGTTTCTCCTTACAGTTCCAAGCTTGGGTTCCAGTTCACTATGGGCGGCAGCCTCCATTGCTTTTAATCATGGACTAATCTTTTATTATGGCCTATTTTCTGCGATAATTCTGTAAGATTTTACATTTCATTGTATTATAATCTATTGCCTATATCACTGAAGGACTAATTATTCCTGCTATTGTGCCTTATACTTGTTGTACACTGCGCTGAGCTATAGGCCTGGGTGGGGAGTAGTGTATTCGTGTGCTGTCTTTAGGAGGGCAATAACTGCTTCGCCATTTCACACAGACTGGGGGGTCCGAAATACTAACACACAAAAAATACACAAGGACGCGTGGACTAGTGCATTATCCTCAATAAAATGTAATGATTAAAAAAACAGTAAGTTACAAACTCACAAACAGGCTTGAATACAGGCATATCAGAAGACCGCCATCATCAATGTCTGTTTCATGTACATTCCCCAACCAAGAGGACTGTCTGGAGATGGCAATGGTTGACGCGTTTCCAGGTGAACCTCTTCCTCTAAGTCTAGGGTGGGCTCCCTGGTCGGCCCCCTGGAGGTCCCGGGTGAGCTCTCCCTGGTGGTCCTGGGTGGTGATCCTAGGGGGGGGGGGTTGCAGTGATAAACAGTCAGCGCAGACCCCCCCGTCAGGAGAGCCGCCGATCGGCTCTCCTCACGTCTGCAAACGCGAGTAGAGGAAAGGCCGATAAACGTCTCTTCCTGTTTATACTGTGATCAGTCATGTCCGATGGAAGCTCTTTACCGGTAATGTGGTGGGTCAGACTGACACACGGTACCACGGATCGCCGCAATGCTCACCCCTGCGGGTGCAATCGTGGGTTATCCTGAAAGACGTCAACAGACGTCTGGTCAGTATAACTGAACCACTGCCCGGCCGTCAATTGTCTATAAGCCAGACGGGAAGTGGTTAGAGAGTAATTCCACTGCTGTTGAGAAAAGAACAAACTTTGTTGCAGATTTCTACCTGTTTGTGCGCTGAAGAAAAAGCTGTTTTTTTGGTAATGTCGATGTGCAATGTGAATAGGAATGGGAGTGGCTTTTTCATTAATCAAGTGGTTGTAAACCTCAGTCATGGAATCTGAGCAAAGCACATATATCTGCACAGTTTACTTATGTCTCTCCAAAGCTCTGTTTTTCTCTGGTGCCTTGTTCCTCGGTTATCAGCATGAGTCACTTCTGAGAAGTTTTCCCAACACATGAGATAAAATTGTGTTGGGAGAAGGAGGGGGGGCTCAGCAGATAGCTTGTCTATTCAGAACACTGTTCTACTGCTGCAGCCTCTTTGCTCTCTCCTCTGTGCTCCTGACAGATGCAGAAGGATTTTAACATGTTTCTGCCATTCTAAAGAAGTGTAGGGAAGGACAAACCGCAAGTAAAACTTATGTAGGAAGATTTGTTTCATCTGTGTGTATCATCTAGGGCTGTTCAGTTCACTGGGTATATGTGAGTGTTTACAACCACTTTAAGGGCTTGTTCACACTTGACAAAATTTCTAACGCTTAACAAACGTCCTATAGTGTTAGTATGGGAGTAAGACTGGTGTCAACGAGCTTTAGTATGGGCATTAGACTGGCGTTTTACAGGCATTAATGACGAATTAAAAATGCTCCTCAAATGCCCTATGCGCAATTTTGAAGTGTTTGATATACGTTAAGGCTCGTTAAAACTACTCTACCAATGCCTATTTTTAAATGGGAATTGACATCACAGGAAATATACTCATTTTAACGACTCGCAACCGCGCCGCAAACGCGTGTTTGAGAAGCGGTCTTATAGGCTTGAATGGGAGGCGTTGAAAGGCTTCAAATGCCTCCCGACTTGACATGAGGTTTCAATTTTGAAGCGAAGAAACACTAACAATTCATGTTTTGATAATGTGAACAAGCATCGTGTGCTGTCCATTGTAGCATTTGCATACGCGGTTGAGGGGCATTTTTAACGCCCCTCAAATGCCCGCTTTTAATGCTAGTGTGAACTTAGACTAAATCAGCTGATGCACTTGCGCTGTTCTAATTAGGAAAGCTGTAGGGTAGGAATACCTTTTGGAAGTATCACCAAAATTTACATTTTGTTGCAGAGGATGCCTAAAATCTGACTTGGGGACTAGGAAATCAGAGAGCCAATCACACAAGCAGGAAATGACATTTCCGGGGAAGTTCTGTACACCAACTGTGTACAGAAGGCCTACGGGTTGCCATATTGCATTGCATTTTTACATAACACTAGAGCTCTGCAGATTAAAAAGGAAATGTAATTTTTTATTAACATTTAATTACAATATGGCTTGGGTAGCAATTGTATATGCTACAATTTTATTTTTATTTTTATTTTTATTTGGCG
>BLSH010427562.1:564522-580163 GCA_018402905.1 Glandirana rugosa | reverse complement strand
GGGGGGGGGGGGGGGGGGGGGGTGGTTGGAGCAGAGAGCTGGTGACTGACAGGAGCCAAGAGAACTGACCAATGGGGAGTGTTAGATTGCTCGTAATCAGCGTTAGAGCCTGGGGGGTGGGGGATTCGATGCTGCATCCACCTAGGTATGATACTGCAAAAACAAACCCCATACTTCTCTTTGGATTATTAATGTACATGGATAGATCATAGCTTCAAATATTGCAGAGCTTTCAAAAATGACATTAGCAAATAATACAAGTACTGAGGAAAGAAGCCAAGGATGTACACTACAGGTCATATTTTCTGACTTTGACTACCGGATGCAGACATTTTAAAGAAGCTTCCTAAATAGAGATGTGTAAATATATGTAAATCTCATAGTGGGCACAGCTGAAAGGCCAAACAGAAAGGCCTAGAACTGCCTGTGTTGAGGTCCTATCAATTCATTATGAAATGCAACATTTTTTGATGAATTAGTATATAGTCAGATAATGTGACTTTTCATAAGCTCATTTTTCTGCACTCTCCCCCAGCCAGCAAGCTCCCTACATTACTTTGAGAATTATGAAATGTATTAAAGCTGGACCTGCTCACAATCACCTATAATCTGCTGACTTCATATTGCACTCATAAAAAGTGCTGAATACAAAACCACAGTGAACATTACACAAGTGAATTAAGTTAAAGTATTTATTCCTCCAGTTATTTACCTGTGAAACCCGTTTTATCACTCGCTAAGTATTTCTTTTTTCCCTGTAGGGTATTTCTAGAAGGATTTTCAAGATGCCTGCAGCTTGCAAATTCTTAACGTTGCATCAAGCTGCAAATAAAAAGGGTATCTTTATAGTAGGTTAGACAAATGTGCACTAGCCCTTAATAACCAATTTGCATCTACTATAAACTTATGAAAAGGTAAACGCTATTTGGTTGCAAGGTCTTACTGCACAATAACGCTCTTTGCATGGCATTACTTAGAAAAACTAAGGGCAAAAGTTTTCCCATTCTGGGTAGAGTAAGGGAGAATTAGAACTTTTTTTTTGCCATCTGTGTTCCATTGGGGACATTTCTCTTCACTTCCTGTCCCACAGAAAAAACAGAAGTGAGAAAAAATCTCTCCAAAGTGAGGGGAATACCTTGTTGCTTTGCTGCCAATCACTTATGTTTATTAAAAGATAATCTTATGAACCTGAACAGTTTAGAGAGCATGTTTATTCTGAGGTACAGCTCCATCAACATGTATTGCAGAAGTCTACTGTGGACTTGTGATAGCAATATACAGTGCACTCCGTGTGGTGAATACTGGAATTTGTGGATCAGGTTGTGCAGCCGGCGTTCATACAAAGCAAGTAATGACACTCAAAACCAGATTGCCCTTTACGTGCTCTAGAATAGATGACAATCTTGATAGCCATACAGCAAAACAACTAACTAGAGTTGACAGATGGCTCCAGGGCTCGACAAAACCCAGGCGCCAGGTCGCAATGGCGACTGGAAATAGCGTGCTGGCGCCTGGGCTACACCACAGCAGTGGTCTGGATTCCTGCCACGAACCCCCCCCCCCCCCCGGTCGGGTTGGCCAAATATGACTTTTCGGCTTTGCGGCCTGCTGGAGCGGGATACAAGCTCCTTTCTGTGAACCAGTTCCCTCCTGTGGTGGGCGGTGCAGCGATGAGTGCGGCTCACTCTCACTGCCCGCCAACCTCTGACATAATCTTCCCAGTTTGACAACTGGGGTTGACAAGGTTGCGGGGCTTAATCAGTCGCCCGTTCCATACGGTCGCTGTGGACGGGGAGTGCCACCTCATCGGTGCCATCCTAGTGGTGCCTGTCAGTGCCATCTCGGTGCTGCCTATCAGTGCCACCTGTCAGTGCTATGCTGCCTATTAGTGCCACCTGTCAGTGCCACCTCAGTGCTGCCCATCAGTGCCACCTCAGTGCTGCCTATCTTCGCTGCCTCAACAGTGCTCATCAGCACAGCCCATTAGCGCCGCCTCATCAGTGAAGGAGAAAAATACTTATTTGCAAAACCTTAAAAAAAAAAAAAAAGAATGAAAAAAAAGTTTATTTTTTTTTTTAATTTTAAGACTTTTTTCGCTTGGCATCAGGCGTAAGCAGTTCTTATTGTCCGATGCCCCGGACATGCAGCTCTTTCGGGTGTGGGGGCGCAGGGCCCCTTTCCCCAAAGCACCCACCCCCCCCATGTTGAGGGCATGTGGCTTGTTATGGTCAAGGAGAGGGGGCGCTCACTCGTCCCCTCCCCTTTCCTGACCTGTTAGGCTGCATGTTCGCATAAGGGTCTGGTATTGTCTTAGGGGGGGAACCCCAGGCCACTTTTTTTTTTCATTTTGGCGAGGGGTTCCCCTTCAAGATCCTCAGAGCACAAGCCGCTCCCCAAGTCAGATCATCATGATCCAACTTCTGGTGCGACTTCTATTCAAATCAATGGGCTCCCATAGGGAACCATTGATTTTGAATAGAGGCAGAGAAACGCTGCTAAAAGAAGCGCGGCTAAACATGCAATAACGCCAATGTAAAAAGCTACTAAAAGCACATTTTTACAGACACTTTTTCCTGGAGTTGGTAGTGGCTTGCTGTTTTTTCTAATGCCCTGTAAGCATGAGGCCTAACAGTATTTTGCACGGTTAGTCCAGTGATCTCCCCCGCTAAGCTGTTAATATTGTGACAGGGGGACGGCCCCCTGCCAGAACACTCCAATCAGCGCTCTCTGCTATTGGCTGAGAATGCTGATCGGGAATCATTCGGCTGCACGGCCGGCTTCTGTCGGACAGACCAACATACATACAAGCAGAGTGTCGGCCGTTGTCTCCCGACATATAGCCCGGGTGTACCCAGCTTTAGCCTCAATCACAGGAGGATAAACAAGCATTTACTAGGATAAGGGAATGACCACAGCTTGGTGGACATTCCACCTGAATGACTGGTCAACAAAAAATCCAATAATGTAGCGACAGATAAAAGTGAGAAAGTAACACCACATAGAAACCTTGCAGAGTTTGCACCAGAAATAGCACCAGCCTCTTCCCACCGACAAAGTGGCAAAAACCGGAGTTGAAAGGGCTGACAAAGAAGCAAGGAGATCCACCTTCACAGTTATGGAATTCCATAACTGCCAATATGATCCAGTTATCAATTCAGTAACTCAGTGGGTAGAGGTGATCACAATCAGCAGTTTCAGGAAGACCAAATCAACACATTCCAATGGTACCCTTTTTCATTTCTGAAAAAATGCTGACAAGTTCTATTTAGGAGAGGAAAGCAATTGGCCCAGTTTTGAAAAGACCCTAAAAAAATAATAGAACCCAAAGGATAAACTGGGTCGGCAGTCCTTACCGCCACGTACTTGACTTGACCTGGCCAAAACCACTTCCTGCTGTCCTGCGCAGTACCTCCCCGGCCTGGAACCTACCAGTAAGGTGCGGGACTATGGAGTACACAGTGCTGCCATAAGGCACACAAAGGTCACTAAAACATATATAAAACTAGAATGGTTTAGAATATATAACTCCTACTCATATTGACTTTACCCCCCCTTTTGGACCACTTCCAGAAGTTGCACTATTATGCAGTGTGGAAAAGTCATTACATTACACCCCAATTTGCTCCCAGCACCAATGTGACAGATGAAACTACAGATTAGAATTGTTTGGCTAGACTTAGACTGGTAAAAATACTTGCCTGCATTAAAGCTTGGTTCTCCAAAGGTCTACGCAGTAATTAGTAGCCAAGGGAATTAGACATACGATTGTTGAATAAATCCTGGGGAAACGAAATATTAAAATGCAAGTAGGCCTAAGGGCCCTTTCACACAGACGGCATCCGGTCCGATCAGCAGGAGATTCGTGAACACATCTTCAGCTAGGCCAGAGCCAAACTGAACGAATGGTACTTTTGTGACTTTAGTGTAAGGGTTCTTTCACACAGGTTTTCCGATCAGGTCAGCCTCTCAGTTTATCAGGCGGACCTGATCGGACCGTCCATTCACCTTTATGGGGCAGTGGATGTCAGCGGTGACATGTACGCTGATACTCACTGCTATCCAACAGTGGGCTAAAGCCTGCTGTCGGCTGACTTCACAGAGCTGGTACAGGCTCTGAAAAGATCCCAACCCCATGGTCAGGATCCATCCAGATGCCTGGACCGGTACTTGGCTCAGCCTTTCAGCCAGCTGGTCTCGCCCCCTCCACAACCCAGCACTCCAGTGAGCACTGGAGAGAAAGAGCAGAGATCCGGTGATTGGCAGTCACCGGCTCTCAGCTCACTGAACACCGAGAACTTTTTTTCCTTTTAGCTTATACTTCCCTTTCAATCCAGCCACAACATGGTTTGGTTTTCGCTTTAGGGACAATCAGAGATGGCAGCTCCAATATTATTTTACTCACATGTTCATCTTAAACATACAGAAGATGCCATTGCTGACCTTTTGAAAATGTTCACTGTCTGGTTGCCTCTGGCTTCCATACTTTGAGACACTGCCTGGAACTAAAAACACAGATCATGAAACATAATATTGGAGCCACACGATTACAACATCCAGGAATTACTATTTTCAGGAGAACTCCGTAATGGCGACATTCACATTTCCTTTCTACAGGTTTATTTTAAAACCCAGATTTAAAAGTATATACATACCTACTCAAACTCTGAAAGTCCTTACCCAAAAATGTTTCTTCCTGATCTACAGATTAGGGTAAAAAGGGATTACGGTCTCATACAGCCACAGAACAGTCAGGGCCTAAAAGCAAACCATCTCTAGCAACCAGCATAAACTAAACCGCAATTAGAAAAATGGAGCATGCCAAAATGTGACAGTTTTGTCCCAAGAAAAGCAAGCTATGGTCATGAAACCTATAGGGGACATCTGACTACAGGATTCAACTACTCACACTATACTCTTGGCACAGGTAATGCTACCCATCAGCCTGCTTTGAGAATTGTTTACAGGAGGTCCCCGGGTTACAAACAAGACAGGGTCTGTAGGTTTGTTCTTAAGTTGAATTTGTTTGTAAGTTGGAACAGGTACATTTTTTAAGTGTAGCTCCAGCAAAAAAAACTATTTTTAAGCTTTTTGGATAACACAGGAAGGGTTAACACCCCTGTAATGTTTGTTTTGCTGTCTATGTTTCTGTTCAGAAGATTTCACCTCACTTCCTGTTCCAATGATATTTGGATTTTGAAAATTTTGGGTTGTTGTGGAAACAAACCTTGGTGATAAAGCTTCAGTGGAGACCCCTTTTTCCCATAATAACTCTTACAGGAGTGAATTTCCCTTCCTAGGGGGAGATTTCCTCTCACTTCCTGTTGTCTCCCTCTGTTTGTTAGTAGGAGTCGTTTGTAAGTCGGATGTTTGTAACTAGGGGACCGCCTCTAATTGTCTTCACTAAAATATCTAAAAAGGTACACGCAGGGTCTTTTAAATGTGTTCAGAACCCAATATAGACTCACTCAAAGTAAAATATATACATAACCGCGCTTAGGATAGAAATTCACATGCGGGACTGCAGCCTTTCAACAACCCCCCATGCACGGGGGCAGCTTAGGTATAGAAAATATAAAGAGATGGCGCTGTCCCAAGTGTTATTACCACAACCTAATTATTAAGAAATTATATGCAGAAAAATAATTAAAATAAATAAACAACATCAACCATAAATATACACCACTTACCCCGCCAATCGGCAGGTATAAATATAAAGCTGTAAATTAAAAGGTGCTAAGTACAAATTCTCAATCAATAAAATTCTCTTCAAAAGTGATCCAAAATACTTTTCTTAAAAATGTGAGGTGTAAAAAATATTTTTTATATATGTAACCAAAAAAAAGATTGATTGAGTGTCATTAGAAGAAAGTCTATAAAAGTGGTGTTTAACCACTTCAGCCCCGGAAGGATCTCACACTGTAGGACCAGAGCCCTTTTTGCGATTCGGCACTGCGTCGCTTTAACTGAAAATTGCGCGGTCGTGTGACTTTGTACCCAAACGAAATTTGCGTCCTTTTTTTCCCACAAATAGAGCTTTCTTTTGGTGGTATTTGATCACCACTGCGTCATTTCTGATCGCCGCTATAAAAAAAAGAAGAGCGCCAATTTTGCAAAAATACAAATCCAAAAAAATATATAAAAAAAACTTTTTTTTCATCGGTTTTGGCCAATTTATATTCTTCCTCATATTTGTGATTAAAAAACATCGCAATCGGCGTTTATTGATTGGTTTGCGCAAAAGTGGTCGCGTTTACGGATGATGAGAATTCATTTCTGGGGTTTTTATTTTTTTTTATTTTTTACTAGTAATGGCGGTGATCTGCGATTTTTAGCGGTACTGCGATATTAGGGCGGACATGTCGGAACATTTTGACACTTTTTTGGGACCATTGGCATTTATACAGCGATCAGTGCTATAAAAATGCACTGATTACTGTGTAAATGCCATTGGCAGTGAAGGGGTTAACCTGCAGGGGGCGCTCTAAGGGTTAACTGTGTTCCCTGGGTGTGTTCTAACTGTATGGGGGCTGCCCTAACAGGGGAAGGGAAGTGATCACAGCTTCCATGTAAAGGAAGGCTGTGATCACAGTCCTTCCCCCCTCACAGAACAGAGGTCTGTGTTTACTTACACGGACCTCCGTTCTTTCACTCCGGCCCTCCCCGGACACAGTGAGCGCGCCGTCAATTGGCAATTGACGGAGGCAAAGTGGCGCTGTAAGGCGAATCGCCGTCATATGACGGCGGCCGCCAGATCGCGCACAGTGAGCGCGCGCGCACCCGCGCGCTCACTGTGTCCGGGGAGGGCCAGGGAGCGGGTGCGGCGGCTTCGATTGCCGCCGGCCACCCGCGATGCCCCCCCGAAGTGAAGGAGAGGAGGTCCGTGTAAGTAAACACGGACCTCCGCTCTGTGTGAGGGGGAAGGGCTGTGATCACAGCCTTCCTGTACGTGAAGGCTGTGACCACTTCCCTTCCCCAGCTAGGGCAGTCCCCATACAGTTAGAACACGCCCAGGGAACATACTTAATCCTTAGAGCGCCCCCTGCAGGTTAACCCCTTCACTGCCAATGGCATTTACACAGTAATCAGTGCATTTTTATAGCACTGATCGCTGTATACATGCCAATGGTCCCAAAAAAGTGTCAAAATGTTCCGACATGTCCGCTGAAATATCGCAGTACCGCTAAAAATCGCATATCGCCGCCATTATTAGTAAAAAAAAAAAATAAAAATAAAAACCCCAAAAATGAATTCTCATCATCCGTAAACGCGACCACTTTTGCGCAAACCAATCAAACGCCGATTGCGATTTTTTTTTATAGCAAATATGATTAAGAATATAAATCGGCCAAAAACGGTGAAAAAAAAGTTTATTTTTTTTTTTGGGATTTGTATTTTAGCAAAAAGTAAGAAATTTGTTTTTTTTTGCAAAACTGTCGCTCTTCTTTTGTTTATAGCGGCGATCAGAAATGACGCAGAGGTGATCAAATACCACCAAAAGAAAGCTCTATTTCTGGGAAAAAAAGGACGCAAATTTCGTTTGGGTACAACGTCGCATGACCGCACAATTTTCAGTTAAAGTGACGCAGCGCCAAATCGCAAAAAGGGCTCCGGTCCTAAAGCTGGAAATCCTTCCGGTCCTTAAGTGGTTAAAGCGGTTGTATACCCATTAAAGGGATTTTTACCTACAGGTAAGCCTATAGTAAGGCTTACCTGTAGGTAAAATGAATATCTCCTAAACTTAGGAGATATTTCCCCTGAGGGCAGCTGCGCCAGACCTTGCCGGAAAGACGGGCTCCAGCACGCATGCACGGGAGTGACGTCTCACCGCTCCGGCCAGCCACAGCACCGGAGCAGTGTACCCAGAAGCCAGATCTGAGGGAAGATGTCCGCTCCCTCAGAGGGGACCGAGCAGCCTGGTCGGATCTTCGTTACAAGGTATTTCATAATGAGCTAGTATGCGGTGCATACTAGCTCATTATGCTATTGTTATGCTATTAGTGTCACAGGTCCCCAAAACGTGTCGTGTCAAATGCGTCAGTGTCCGATCAGTCCCACTATAAGTGGCTGATCGCCGTAATTACTGATAAAAAATAAATAATTCCATAAACATATTCCACAGTTTACAGACGCTATAACTTTTGCGCAAACCAATCAATATACGCTTTTTTGGATTTTTTTTTTTAACAAAAATATGTAGCAGAATACATATTGGCCTAAATTAACCACCTCCCACCCAGCCACTGCATATATACGGCCGGGTGGGAGCTTCCCCGTTCTGACAGGACGTGTATACACGTCCTGCAGAACGGGAGCTCGCGGCGCGCTGCTGCTGAATCCTGTGATCATTATGATCACAGGATCCAGCTGAGCAGAGATCAGGATACGGGCGCAGTGACTGGCCCTCCCGATCATGTGATGACTGTGTCCAATCACAGCCGTCACATTGTAAACAGAGACGAACGTCTCTGTGACAGTTCTCCCCCCGCCGAGCTCAGTGAGAGCTCAATGCGGGGGGGGGGGGGGGCGGCAGCTATGTGACAGCTCTCTGCATGATGAGGATTTCATGCAGAAAGCTGTCACAGATCGCCCCCCACACAGTGCACCAAGCACACTGATACCCCTGTCCCCATAAAACAGTCCCCAAAACATCTGTATGTCCCCAATCACATCTGTCACCATACACAAAACATCTGTCACAGTCCCCAAACATCTGTCTGTTCCCGTCACATCTGTCACCATACAAAAAACATCTGTCACAGTCCCCAAACATCTGTCTGTCCCCGTCACATCTGTCACCATACACAAAACATCTGTCTGTCCCCGTCACATCTGTCCCAGACCCCTTCACATATGTCTGTCCGCCAACACCAAATAAACTCCAATTTGGGTTATTTTTACCAAAGAAATGTAGCAGTATCATTTTTGGTCAAAATTTATGAAGAGAAATTACTTATTTGCAAAATTTTGTAACAAACACAGAAAAATGCATTGTTTTTGAAAATTTTCAGTCTTTTTTTAATTTATAGCGCAAAAAATAAAAAACTCAGGGGTGATTAAATACCACCAAAAGAAAGCTCTATTTGTGTGAAAAAAATGATAAAAATCTCATATGGGTACAACGTCGCACGACCGCGCAATTGTCATTCAAACTGCAACAGCGCTGAAAGCTGAAAATTGGTCCGGGAAGGAAGGGGGTTTAATTGCCCATTATTGAAGTGGTTAATGAAGAAATATAGATTTTTTTTTTTTTACATTTTTTTATTGGATAGGATTTATAGCAGAAAAGTGAAAGATGTTTTTCAAAATTGTCAGTCTTTTTTTGTTTATAGTGCAAAAAAAAGGGATTAAAACTTACCGTAAAATCCTTTTCTCCGAGTTCACTGACAGACGCAGCTCTTCATGACATGTGGGGTTTAGGCTTGTCAAACTAGGAGTTAACTAGGCAGGGAAAAGAAACAGCTGGCCCCTCCCATGAGGCCGTCCTCTCTTCCCACATAAACCCTCTCCATAGCATAGCTCTTCAGTTCTAATGCCTAGTTTGCAAGGAGTTGACCTGGCTTCCCTTTAGAGGAATTGCGGTCCTGTTTGTGACCGTTTTTCTTTATTCTTTTACTTTTATTTTATTTGACTTCTATTAAGCATTGATCTGCTATCAAGAAGCTGGCCAGGCAGAGAGTCCATGGGCTCTGTACTCTCCCTGGCCTGGCCGACCGATGCGAGCCAGTCCCGCGGTATGGGGACCCGCCGCATCGTGCCCGTTCCGTGCGGGTGGCCTGTGGTGACCCCCACCTACGCCCAGCCCGGGATGCAATTCTGGTAGGGCGATTTTCTGGCCTGCAGCATACCGTCCAGGCAGGGGCGGAAGGTCTGCGACTGGGTGGCTACCCACTGTGCTCGTCAGGAGTGGTGAGTGAGAGTTCCTTCCTTCCCCCCTTCTCAGGGGCGGAAGGGGGACCGACGACCCTGAAAAAAAAAAAAAAAAATTCTGGGTAGCCAGCTGGTAGGGGCGTGTGGAGCTCCTTTTCACCTCCTCCACACCTCCCCCCGGCACTGTACCCGATCGTCTGGCGCCGTTCGTTTCATTTATCGCCGCCAAGCGGCGATCGGCCGCCATTTTGCCGTAGCCGCAGACGTGCTGGACCTATGGGGCTTTCCCTCTAGCGCTCAGAGCGGCCGTTTGTGGTACTGCGCGTTCCTGTAGATGGATTTTCAGCCTCTAGTGTTGAATGGTGGCCATATTTGCCTCATGCTTCTGTAAAAATGAGTGTGGAGCGTTTTTTCCTCTCTGTGGAACAGTGTGGGCTCCAGACAGCGCGGCAATTCTGACGGTCCTCCAGGGTTACAGACAGCGGCGGGTGCAGTCGTCCTGGGTTCCCTGGTGCACTGTGGGGCGGTGGTGTGCGGCTGTGTGGGGGTGCCTCAACTTTTTTTGTACCACCTGTGTGTCACTAAGACTGTTTTGAGGGGAGAACAATGGCAGACTATACTGCTGAATCTGCTGAGGAGGAATCAGCGGCGGCGCAATGGGCCTTTTTGGACTTTAGTGAATTCTCCCCTGGGTGGATGTCGCCCAACAGGGCCCCAAGAAACGTCCCCCTCCTCCTTGCTTTCAAGGGAGGATTCTGATCCGGAAGTGGCCTCTGAGGTCCCTCGGATGGAGTAGAGTTCAGGGGACGGCAACTGCGCGTAAAAGAGCGTAGTTTTCGCCATTATCACTGGAACGCGCACTACGCTGCGATTGCGCCAGGATGGCGACTCGCAGACTTCTGCGTATGGGTGTGGGTCCTCTAGGGCCCCCAAGGCTTACCCTTATGATCAATTTTTTGATCACCTTATTTATCGTGAATGGCTGCGTCTGCAACATTCTTTTTCGCAGCAGCACAGTAGTGTAGTGGGTAGCAATTGCACCGGGCGGCAAGATGCTTGCTGGCTCGGATCCTAACCATGGCCTCCCTGCCTGAGGTTTGCATGTTCTCCCTGTGCCTGCGTGGGTTTTCCTCCCGGTGCTCCGGTTTCCTCCCACACTCCGAGACATGGGTCCAAACGGTTCGCTGCTCGCTATCCCTTTGAGGAAACCTTAAAAAAAAAAAAAAAAAGGGAGTTGCCTGCGGTGATCCCGCCTATAGCTCGCCTTAATAAGGCGACGACCATTCCTCTGGAAGGGTTCCTTCCTTCAAGGGCCCCGCTGACAGAAAGACAGAGGCGCTGTTAAAGTCACTTTTCCTGGTGGCAGGCTCTGCTCTGCGGCCAGCCCTGACGTCCGCCATGGCGGCGCAATATCTGTCTGAGCGTATGGCGGAGCTCCAGAATGTTCTGGACTGTGGCCTCCTAATGGATACGCCGCAGAGGGCTGAATTTTTGCTGCAAGGTTTCAAGTACCTTGGTGATGCGGCTGTTGATTTACTGCCTATGTTATCCAGGATAGCGGTGTTGCCGTATCCTCAGACGGGTACTCTGGTTGCGTTTTTGGTCCGGTGACCATGCTTCCAAAAAAGGTCTCGCAGACTTTCCCTTTCAGGGTGGACATCTATTCGGTCCACGGCTGGGTGAGATCATTGAGGATTTCACAGGAGGTCAGTGCACCTTCCTCCCAGAGCCCTGGAGGCGTGAGTTTCGCCGTAGACAGGGGCCCCTTACCTTGGGTCAGTAGAGGTTTTTTCACGCCCCGTGCGCAGCGGGTAGGGGCCCGTCCCAGTAAGGTCACTGCAGGGGCCGGGTACCGGCAGTGGCAGCGCAAAATAAAAACCAAAAAGGCGGAGGACAAACCTTCTCAGCCTGATGGGTTGCCCCCACCCGGGCTTCGGGTGGGGGGGGGACGCTTTCTGAGTTCAACTCTCTGCCCCCAGACAGGTTCTTCCCATCGAACTTAGGGCTCCCGCAGGCACGCCGGGAGGCCCTCTTCGGGGCTGTCCAAGCACTCGGACCAAGGGGTGTTCGTGGAGGTGCCTCCAGCGGAGAACTTTCAAGGTTTTTACTCAAACCTGTTCGTGGGGGGGGGGGGTTCCGCCAGTACCGGACCTGAAGGCCCTGAACCGGTATGTCAGGGCGCGGAAATTCCGGATGGAATCTATCCGCTCAGTTGTGGCCGCCCTCCATCAGGGAGAATTTCTGCATCTCTGGGCTTCAGGGATGCGCTCCTCCATTATCGCTTTGTGGCACTCCCTTTCGGTCTGGCCTCAGCCCCTCGAGTTTTCAGGAAGAATGTAAGAATCACAATGACCTCGCTGCAGGACTTCGGCTGGTTGCTCAACCTGCAGAAGTCGACGGTGTTTCTGTCCCGTCGCCTGGAGTATCTGGGCCTGATTCTGGACACAGAGCAGGCAAAGGTTTTTCCTTCCTCCAGCCAAGTTGCTGTTACTGCAGTCGGCAGTGCGATCCCTCATATTGCACCGACGGTCTTCATTACGATTCTGTATGCGGGTGCTGGGGCTCATGGTCTCGACTTTCGAGGAGATACCTTATGCCCAGAGTCATACTCGTCTCCTTCAGCGAGCAATCCTGGCTCAGTGGGACAGGTCCCCTCGGTCCTTGGACCTTCTGATCCGTCTGAGCTCCCAGACCAGGGCGTCTCTGACCTGGTGGCTCGGGACTCGGTGTTGATTCAGGGGAAGTCGTTCTTGCCCCTTCAGTGAGTGGTCTTTACCATGGATGCCAGTCTTTCAGACTGGGGTGGGGTCCTGGGACAGCTGTCTGCCCAGGGCAGTTGGTCGGCACAGGAGGCTCGCCTCCCCATCTATGTGCTGGTACTGAGAGCACTCAGATTGTGCCCATCTCACTGGACAGTGAGGTTGCAGGGTCGTCCGATTCGGATTCAGACGGACAATGCAACGGCAGTGGCATATGTGAACCATCAGGGCGGCACGAGGAGTCTAGCAGCTGAGGCGGAGGCAGCTCTGATACTGCGTTGGCGGAGAGTGCCGGAATGTGACGTGCCGCCCATTTACATTCCAGGTGTGGAAAACTGGCAGGCGAACTTTCTCAGTCGCCAGACGCTGGACCAGGGAGAGTGGTCTCTCCACCCGGAGGCGTTAAACCGGATTTGCCACAGATGGGGGGACGCCGGACGTGGATCTCATGGCGGCTCGGTTCAATCACAAGGTGAAGACCTTTGTGTCCAGAACGAAGGATCTGTTGGCAGTGGCCACAGACGCTCTGGTGGCCCCCTGGGACTGTTACCGCCTTCTGTACGCCTTCCCTCCGATAACACTTCTACCGCGTTTGATACACAGGATTGTGGCAGAGGGAATACCAATAATCCTGGTGGCTCCAGATTGGCTTCGGCGCACTTGGTACGCCGACGTGGTGCAAATGGTGGCAGATGTCTCCTGGCGGCTCCCGCTGCGAGACGATCTACTGTCTCAGGGGCCCATCTCGCACTCTGCTTTGCCCTCGCTGGCTTTGACAGCCTGGCTATCGAGTCCCAGGTACTAAGAGACAGGGGAGTCGCTGTCTCCATGATCCCTACCTTGTTGAAGGCTTGCAAGTGTACTTCTCGCAAGATTTACCATCGCACCTGGAAGGCTTATATAGCTTGGTGCGAGGGTCATAACCCTCACTCTTATGTAGTGTCCAGGGTCCTGACTTTTTTGCAGCAGGATCTGAACAAAAAACTAGCTTCGAGTTATCTCAAGGACCAGATATCGGCTCTGGCGATTCCTTTCTAGAGACCTTTGGTTTCGCACTTGTTGATTCGTACCTTTGTACAAGGTGTGCGACATGTGGCGCCTCGGGTGAAGGTCCGACGGCCCAGTGGGATCTGAATTTGGTGCTTTCTGTACTTCAGAAACTGCCCTATGTAAATATCAGGGAGATTTCCTTACAACTGCTGTCGCAAAAGGTGGCTTTTTTGGTAGCCATCACTTCCGCCAGACGGGTGTCTGAAATGGCAGCACCATCGTGCACGTCTCTCTTTTGCGACCCTTTCCTTCCTTCCTCCGAAGGTGGTCTCTTCTTTTCACATTAATGAAGATATTGTTCTTAATCCATTGTGCACTCGTCCATCGCACCCAAAGGAAATTGAGTTGCATGCCTTGGATGTAGTAAGGGCCTTACAAGTGCAATTAGCTGCTACAGCTTCTGGTCACGGCTCATTCTACCAGGGCTGTTAGCACTTGCTGGGCTTTTAGACACCAGGCCTCGGTGTCACAGGTGTGCAAGGTGGCCATTTGGGCCTCGGTACACACTTTCTCGAAGTTTTATTGGTTGATGTGCTAGCATCTTCGGATGCTGCTTTTGGCCGTAATGTTTTGCAGGCGGCAGTGTAGGCGCGTCTGGCGCCTCCTTAAGAGGTTCTGCTGGGTACAGTTATCGTTTAGCCACCCCTCTTTTTGACACAGCTTTGGGACATCCCCACATGTCATGAAGAGCTGCGTCTGTCAGTGAACGTAGGAGAAAAAGGGATTTTATTAAAACTTACCGTAAAATCCTTTTCTCCGAGTTCACTGACAGACAGCACCCACCCCTCTGTGCTCTGTTCTCTGTACGGCTTGTGTACGAACTGCTGAGCTATGCTATGGAGAGGGTTTATGTGGGAAGAGAGGACGGCCCCATGGGAGGGGCCAGCTGTTTCTTTTCCCTGTCTAGTTAACTCCTAGTTGGACAAGCATAAACCCAAAAACTCCTAGTTGGACAAGCATAAACCCCCCATGTCATGAAGAGCTGCGTCTGTCAGTGAACGTATGAGAAATAAAAATCGCAGAGGTGATCAAATACCACCAAAAGAAAGCTATTTGTTGGGAAAAAAAGGACATCAATTTTATTTGGGTACAACGTAGGAGTGCTGTATCGCAAAAAATGGCCTGGTCATGAAGGGGGGGGGGTAAATCTTCCAGGGGTCAAGTAATTAAAGCGATTGTCTACCTATTTTTTTACTTTAATAAGGCTTACCTGTGGGTAAAATGAATATCTCCTAAACCGGGGGGAGGAAGAGAGGACACCGGTCTTTGGCCGCCGGGCTAATAGGACAGCACAGTGGCGCCTAGTGTGAAGCTGTAATGCTAAACTGCTGGGTTCCCTTACCCGCAATGGACACGGCTGCAGACATCATTGGACTCCAGGACAGGTAAGTGTCCTATTATTAAACGTCAGCAGCTACAGTATGTAGGCCTGGCAGACCTCCGCTTTAAGACCGTGTGACATAAAAAAAATTGTACTACCACGATTTTATTCTCTAGGCGGTCTGCTTTCAGAAAATATATAATGTTTTGGGGGTTTTATGTAATCTTCAGGGATCAAAGGGATTTTCAGGGATTTTAAGCATTTGAGCAAATTTCTTTGCAAAAACAGCTCAGGCAGCGAAAGGATTAAGGCCTCATACACACGGACGTTATGAAAAACGAGCTGTAAAGCTAGTACCGATGGCAGGAAAAAAAAGCAGCCTTAAAACCGCTATTTTATCACTATTTTGCACTGGCGTCAATGCAAGTTTTTCCACGCTAGCTTTAAGCTGCGTTTCTCTGTCTCTATTCAAAACCAATGGTTTCCTATGGGAGCCCATTAATTCGAATACAAGTCGCACCAACAGTCAGATCATGATGATCCGACCCGCGGTGCGACTTGTGTGCTGAGGATCTTGAGAGAGAACCACCACAAAAAAAAAAAAAAAAAAAAAATTGCGCGGGGTTCACCCCCCCCCCCCCCCC
>BLSH010427562.1:519934-554220 GCA_018402905.1 Glandirana rugosa | reverse complement strand
CTACCTTTATCTACTAGTAGACAACCGTAGGTAAAAAGGTATCCTTACGTAACTACAGACAAAATGTAGGCAGTTGCCTACCTACTTTTTGCCTGCTTGCTAGGCATACACACTTTCCCCGGAATTCCCTACGTCTGGAACGTTAAAAGGGAGTAATCTCGGGACGTCCACATTGTCGACTATTAAAACTTTGGTGAGGGTAACCTAATTGAAAGGTGTACCTGTGTTTGTGTGCCTAACGTTACACGTATCTAGTGGATCTTTCCTTGCGGGTGTGCGAGTGACACAGGCGCCTCCCGGTCCCTCGCCCCCGCCGTCTTCCATGTAGAGGAAGGCTGTGATCACAGTCCTTCCCCCCTCACAGAACGGAGGTCCGTGTTTACTTACACGGACCTCCGTTCTTTCACTCCGGGGGGGGCATCGCGGGTGGCCGGCAGAGATCGAATTTGCCGCCCCCGCTCCCTGGCCCTCCGCGGACACAGTGAGCGTGTGGGCGTTCCTTTCTAGGTGATCTATGCACATTGCAATCCGTGTGTTTGTGTCCATGTGGAAAGTTAATCCAATGGGAGTGGTTTCAAAATTATCAGCTGTTACACCTGCAGGGCTCTAATGAGGGAAAATTGCAAGGTCTGCATCCCTTAAGGCCCCTTTCACACATACGGATCGTTCGTCCGTTTTTCATCCATCCGTTGACGGATGTAAAACAGACATCAATGCATTCCTATGGAAAAATGGATGCCAACAGATGATCATCTATTTCCATCCGTTTTCATCTGCTTCCGTCATCATCCATTTTTTTGAAGGAATGAAAGGCCTATTTTTCATCCGTTAAAAAAAATGGATCGGACGAAAAACGGACGAATGGTCCGTTTTTGCATGAAAAAGGACTACAGGACTCAAATAATCAAGGACTCTAGCTGGCAGATGTAAAAAAAAGCGGATGAAAAACTGATGTAAACTTCATCCGTTTTTTCTTTGAAAAAAGTGACTGAACTGATCAAACAAATGGACCGTATGTGTGAAAGGACCCTTAGACGTGATTTCCTACTGGGAGCATCTCCCTAAAAAATGCTAGATTATTATTTTTTTGCCATGTTTTTCAGAGCAGATCTCAAACAGATGCAGATATTCTATTTCACTAAAATTTCATATTCATTTTTTTCACAATTTGCATCCAGATAATAAATCTTTCCCTGGCCTGCAATAATATAGGATGTGACAAATTTTCAAGCACAATCCTTAAAATATTATTGATCAAAGGCCCCCCTGGGTGCTTTTAACACAATTCACATCATTTTAATACACACCAGCTATAGCAGGAAAGCTCCTTTTTTTTTTTAAACACAAACCTAAGAGAGCAAATGGAAAAGATCTGCTAAAATCGCAATCATACAAATAACCTGTGATGACAAAGGCCTGTTCTTCCTGCGGGGATTACACAGGAATTAGAAGGGAACAAGTCGTAGCATGTCATCACTGAATTTTGGATGGAGGCATCTGTGGGAAAACAGGGCCTTATTGCTTCCGAAATATTAACCCAAGAAATGCCATTAGGTCTAGGTAAAAAAATCTAATCATGGAAAGCGAAATATTAAAACACTGTTTGCTATCAACACATTTCTTTTGTCTGCCTTTTCCCCTGTATTTTCTACTCGCAGGTAAATATTTATCTGAACACATTCCACAATGTATAAACAGAATGGGTCAATCCTGCTTTCCTGTAGTTCTCAGGCCTCATTTACACTGCTGCTGGTAAACGGACGTTTTGAGGCATTTGCGCATTTTTTCCAGCTGCCCCTGAACTTTCCTCTATATTATCTTATCAGTACATTTACACAGGTTCGTTTAAGGTCCTTTCCAGGCAGTTGAGTTTAAAGGCTTTTTTTGGAACGCAAAAAAAGGGTTCAGACGCCAGTTCAGAGGCATTTGAAATGCCAAACTGCTTGTAAACGCTGATAAACGCGCCTAAACGCGGTAACTCGCATCTAGAACCGTTTCGTTTACAGGTGTTTGTTTCCATTCTAATAGAAAAAAAAAAGAATTTTTTAAAAAAATGCTCCTAGAGGCAAACGCGGCATGCAAAACGCAGAAAAATGGCCATTTTAGACGCCAGATTCTAGCTGTAAAAAAAAAAAAAAAAAAAAAATACGTTCAGGGGAGGTTGACATAGCGTCCCGTGTAAATGGAGCCTTATACATACTCAGCTAAAGTCTACCTGTAAACATTATTGCCTCATTAAAATGGCAACGTGAGCAAAGGGACTCTTGCAAGCGCACCCCTGACTCACTTATCACCTTCATTACTGGCGTCACATACAATCCAAATAAGCTGGGACGCTGTGTAAAATCTACATAAAAACCAAATGCAATGATTTGCACATACCAATCATATTAAAATTGCGATCTCGATCCACCCCCCCCCCCCCCCTGCGATCTCCATCAGGCATTACCGCGATTTTTAGTGCAGTTAATGGGGTCCGACTTGCGGGGCGACTCAGCGCGTCTTGACTGTAATAAAAGTCAATGCAAGTCGTCTGAAGTCTTTTCTAAGTTGGAGCGACCTGAGTCTCCGGGGAGACTTCCAAGTCTGGGCAGAGAGCCAAGTTCTGAAGTCATTGCTGATAAAAGAAGCTAGAAAGATGCAATGTAATTACTTCAAAGGAATGAACTCCACAGTGTATAGAAAATGTTTAGTTTAACCATTTAAAGACTAAATCTTTTCAGACATTTGCTGTTTACAAATAAAAATCCAGTATTTTGTGCTAGAAAATGATTTGGAACCCCCAAACATATATATTTTTTAGCAGAGACCCTAGAGAATAAGATGGCGGTTGCTGCAATATTTTATGTCACACTGTATTTGCGCATCGGTCTTTCAAACGCAATTTTTTTTGGAAAAATGACCCTTTCAAAAAACTAAAACAGTGCTGTTAGCCCAATTTTTTTGTATATGCAATATGTTATGCCACGAGAATCGTGATCTTTATTCCAAGCAAAAAAATTGCGATTCTCATTTTGGCCAGAATTGTGCAGCTCTATCTCAAACCCATATTTTATTCACAATGGGAAACATATCAATTGTTTAACTACTTCCCGACCTGTACATATATGGCGGCAGGTTGGCAGCCCTGTGCGAATCGCCTTATATTTTCGGTGATTCGTGTAGCCGCAGTTGTGGGCGCACGCACGCTCTCGTGCCCGCCGCACACTGTGTGAGTGTGCCCGGGGGTCGGGTGGACTCGATGTCCATCGGCCACCTGCGTGCATCTAATGCAGAGGCTGAACAGGGAACTGCCAATGTAAACATGGGAACAGTGAGATTTGTCATGTCCCTGCAAGTCGCCCAGCCCCCACACAGTTAGAACAGCTGAGGGAAAACATTTAACTCCTTGATTGCCCCCCTAGTGTTCAACCCCCTTCCCTGCCAGTGACATTTATACAGTAATCAGTGGCTATTTTTAACTCTGATCGCTGTATAAAACGTCAGTGTTCCCATAAAAAAAGTGTCAAAAGTGACCAATCTGTCTGCCACAATATCGCAGTCCCGATTTAAAAAAAAAAAAAAAAAAAAAAAAAATTGTCGCTCTTTGTTTATAGCGCAAAAAATAAAAACCGCAGAGGTGATCAAATACCACTAAAAGAAAGCTTTATTTGTGGGGGGAAAAAAAAAGGACATCAATTTTGTTTGGGTACAACATTGCACAACCGCGCAATTGTCAGTTAAAGTGACGCAGTGCCGTACCACAAAAAGTGCTCTGGTCAGTAAGGGGGCAAATACTTCCGGGGCTGAAGTGGTTAAACCAGTGCTTGACCAATTTGCTTTGAATCTAGGAGCCAGCTAAAAAAGTTAGAAGCCATTTTTGTTTTGGTGTAGTGTGTGCTGTCAGCACCCCCCCCCCAAGGGGTAAGGCAAGTAATTTGCGCCCCCTAACCCTAACTTACTCACAGCAGAGCAGCCAGTCCAGCAAAACACTGTTACATCAGGGTTATAGGCTGGCTGGCAGCTTCTTGCTGCAGGACCGAGCGCAGTTTGTAACTTTTTTAGCCGTTGTTTTCACCGGTGAACCCCATGTTTCTCCTTTGTGATTTCTCCCCTCCCCCCAATACCTAGGAGGGCTGTTGGTGATACATTTTGTCTGCTCCATTCAATACAAGCTTCTCCTGTGCAATCTTTGAACACCCCTGAAGAAGAGCTTGTATGGTTTAACTATCTCAAAACGCGTTGGATGTTTCACAGTTCTTTTCACATTCAGGTGGTTTATATGTATTGTCATTCACTTCATATATCATTTTGTATATCTTTTCTGGGCACTTTTTATCCTGTTAATAAAATATAGGAATTTTTTTACAATCCATGCTGTCTTTACTGTATCTTGTCCATATATGCCTCAAAGTCCCTTTCTTTTGGAGGGTTTCCAAACCTTTTTTCATTTTAACCTCTTCCCGCCTGGCCTATTGTCAACTGATAACCGAGCAGAAGCTTACTAGATCAGGGAGGACCTCATATGACGCGTGCCCTAGCGGCTGCACCGTGGGGCGATCTGTCGCCTGCTGTGCTCATGGGACACAGCAGGTGATAGATTGGAATACTGGCCTGATTCTTGTATCATGTGACCACTGTGACAAATCACAACATTCACATGACATTTGTACACAAAAGATGGCTTTCATCCATAGCTATTCTTTGTGTATTTATGTGAAGAGCTCTGTGATCACAGAGATTGCATGGTACAGACAGGGCCAATTACAGCCCACCTGTACCATGTGATTAGCTGTGGCCAATCACAATGAATGGCTGTGAATGCATAGATGCCATTCATAAAAATGGTTGCTTATAACAGTGATGATCACTGTCATAAGCAATCAGTGTAAAAACTTTAAAAAAAAAAAAAAAAAAAAAAAGGGGAAGTATTAAAGAAAGGTTTTAATTTTTCTATTTTTCTAAAACATACTGTGACCAGTTAGTGTCCCTGATTACCGTCACACCAGTTATAAGAAAACAAAGAAAAGAAGAGTGTTTTTTTCCAAAATTTTATAAAAGAAAAGTGTTTTTTTTCCCCAAAAATGTGCAGTATTTTACTAAAAAACAAAACAAAAAAAAGCAATGATTAAATACCACCAAAAAAAAGCCGTCTGTCAAAATAAATAAATTAAAAAAAAATACAAAATTTCATATGGGTACAGTGTTGTATGAGTAATTGTCAAAGTGTGAAAGCACTGAAAGCTGAAAATTGGCTTGGACAGGAAGGGGATGAAAGTGTCCGGTATGGAAGTGGTTAACAAAAAAAAGGAGGTAATGTTGCTGATGGCAGTAACGTGTCTCAAAAAAGTTGAAACAGGGACAATTTTACCACAGTGTAGCATCCTCTCTCCTTTTAACAACACTCCGTAAATGTCTGGGAACTGAGGAGACCAGCTGCTGGAGTTTTTGGAGAAGAATATTGTCCCATTCTTGCCTGGTATAGGATTCTAACTGCTCAAAAGTCCTGGGTCTTCTTTGTCGCATTTTTCATTTCAAGATTAGCCAAATAAATATTTTCAATTGGTGAAAGGTCTGGACTGCAGGTGTGGCGATGGAATCGGCGACTCAACAAATCTTGTCACAGAAGTGGCGTTCCGTCACTGCCATCTTCCTACACCCCGCACTCGTCCGCAGTAAGGATAGAGTGAGAAGGCGGGAAGCGGACATCTTTTTACACCCACCGGAGTTTGTAATTTCACACTTATTTTTAACAGTAAACGGAGCTTACATACTGAAATGACGCATTTAGAAATACGTGACACGGTTTTGATGTTGAATATTAAAAGCAGCGACAAGGCTGCTGATCTGAGAGGTTTGCCAATGTGACAAAACACTGCTGCTTTTAAAATTGAACATGAAAACAGTGAGACTGACTTAAAAATAATATATTTCGCAATACAAGTTCAGTTTACCGTTACTAAGAAGTGTGAAATCATAAAGTCCGATGGGTGTAAAAAGATGTCCGATTGTTGCCTTCTCACTGTATCCTTACCATTGGACGAGTGCTGGGTATAGCAAGATGGTGGTGATGGAACGTCACTTCCATGACAAAATTTGTTGGGTCGCCGATTGTGTCCATACACAGGCAGGCCAGTTAAGCCCCTAGACTCTTCTACTACAAAGCCATGCTGTTGTCATAGATGCACTATGTGGTGTAGCATTGTCCTGCTGAAATATGCAAGGCCTTACCTGAAAAATACATTGCACGAAGCACGGTGCTCTCTTACTGGCCCGGAGGGAGGAGGAGAAGATGGGACTTCTGACATACCTCACCACGGCGAGGTCTGATGGAAGTGGGGAGAGGGTACCTGTCAAACAGGTAACCGCTCCCCCCCTGAAAGGTGCCAAATGTGGGGGGAGGAGGAGTAATCAGATACGTGTATGTTCCACTTTTGGGTGGAACTCCGCTTTAAGGAGCATTGGGCTCCATTCACAAAGCGGCATCTTACCTCATCCGAGTATGCGGTGAGCTATCGCACAGCATTTTTCTAAAAGATTTTAAGCATTCACAAAAAAAAAACAAAAAAAAAAACAAAAAAAAAACACGCTACTAAAATACCGCATGAGTTAATTTATGAAGTCATGCGGTATTTTAGTAGCGAAAGCCTGCGGTAATTTACCGTCGCCATCCTTACACACAGGCTGCCAATAGCTGGTTGTTAAGGAGTGGGCAAGCGATAGCCGCATTCTTTACAACCGATGAGTCATCAGCTGGGTCGGTGACATCACAAGGGGCGGCATCACTGGGTGGCTCTGCTTCTTAGATATGTAAGAACTGTCAGACGGAGGAGCGGGCAGACTGTTCCTAAAATATTGCATGTCGGGACCACCACTTATTTACCGCATGCATTTTTTTAAATTTTTTTTTGTAAATGGACTTTCACTCCTGTTTTATGTGGTATTGATCGAGTGTTTTTGCTTTATGCAGTAAATACCCCATAAAGCAATAGTGAATTGGCATTTTCAGGATTACATGCTGTATTTGGGAAAACACCTAAATACAGCATGCGATCTGGTTCTGTGAATGGAGCCCATTATTCCGAAACTGTCCAAAACCTTTAAGACGCAGCTTTTCACAGATTGGTGAAGCTCTGCCCATCTTTACTTCTGAGACACTCTGGGATTGATTTTCTTAATAGACGGCACTTTGCAAAGTGTATTTGCACTCTGTAAGATCGGTTGCTCCAGAGCATAGTAAATGAGCAGAAGCTCTGCTGACTTCCATCATCCAATCATGTGCAAGCAAAAGTGCCATTTTTTACATTTCCTCGCACATGATTGAGTATTCTTTGTAAAGTGAAGCTTTACCTCATTTACTAAGCTCTGGAGCAACTGCAACTTTGCAAAGTGCACAGTCTATTTGCCATTAGTAAATCAACCCCTCGGACTCTCTAAGATGCCCTTTCTTATACCCAATAATTACTGACCTGTTGCCAATTAACTAAATTGGCTGCAAAATGTTCATCCACCTCTACCTTGTTAGTACCACTTACTTTGCTAGCTTTTTGTTGCTGTGCCCCAACATTTTTGAGACATGTTGCTGCCGTCAATTTAAAAAATGATCTTTTTTTTTTTTTCTTAAAATGGTACATTCTCTCAGTTTAAACATTTGATTTGTTTTCTATTGTGAATAAAATATGGGTTTATGAGATTTGCAAATCATTGCATTCGATTTTTCAGTGTCCCAACTTTCTTGGAATTGGGGTTGAATCTGACCTCTTCCCATGATGTGGTATTTAGGGCCGAGTGACCAATTGGCAGGCCTGAACACCGACACAGGATATTCTGCAACAGAGCACCACAAAAGTGATTAAGAGTCTCTGTCACTTTGCCCTGAATGGTAAGGTAGCATTGAAGCAACCACAGCAGCATGTGTAAGCACACTGTGCAATGTTATGGCCACTCGCAGTCCGACTCAGGAGTGTGAAGAAGAGGGTGACAACACTAAGCCAACTTTCACACTGGTGCATTTTTTCAGGTGCCTTTGCGCTAAAAATAGTGCCTGAAACCACCCCCATAAACCCCAGTGTGAAAGGCTGAGTGCTTTCACACTATGGCGGTGCGCTTGCAGGACGTTACAAAAAGTCCTGCAAGTAGCATCTTTGGGGCGGCGCAGTGAGCGGTGATAGACCGCTCCAACACCTCCCCTGCCATTGAAATTAATGGCTGGCGATTCCGAAGCGGCTGAACACCACCTCGGAAGCACGGCGCGCTGCACTTTTAACCCCTTGTGGGGGGTTAAAAGCACTCCGCTGTCGCCCGAATAGCGGCGCCAAAGACAGCAGTAAAGCGCCTCTAAAAGTAGCGGCACTTTACCAGTACCGCCCAAGTGTGAAAGTGCCCTAAAAGACTGAACTAGGTAAAATTTGCAGGTATGATTTAAATGAATTTTCTTTTCTATATCCAGTAGTTGGTTTGTGTTTGAATTTAACCTGTTACCACCTGCGAAACACACACACACTTATAAATAAATAAAACGGCAAAAAGGTGAGCTTTAACACCCACACACTGCACGTATGCATCACTGGGTGAGCGATGTTTCCGTGTGAAAACTGCGCTCACTGTGTGCTCCCAGCACAGAGACTGAGCTATCAAAGACAGCTCTTGGTCCCCACAAATGATCAGTAGCTGATGGGACAGCCATTCACAGTGTCCACGTGATCACTGATCCTAGCCACCCCCCGGGTGTTCAGAACATTTTAAGGGGATGCTGGGGCAGGCAGGAAGGGGTTATGCAATGTCTTTGCTATGATTACACATCTGTATATTTTACCCTTATCCACATACATTTGGTGACTTCATGAGCAGACTGATTGCAGAAAGCCACTTTAGCTATTTTTTTTATATTTACTACAAAAAAGTTTGTATGAAAAGTAGGAGTACCAACACATCACATAATTCTGTTGCTGATGGCAGGATTGTTGGTTTCAGGCAATGATGGACTGACTGGCACAAGTGTTACCAGAAACTGGATTTCAAGGACTCTGCTGGAGGTAGTGTGTCCCCAGAGACTGAATTACACATAATAGGACCCAGGGGGCACAGGGAGGCATGACACAGCTGTGTTTAGGATTGTCACTGTTATCAAATAGGCTGCAGTCTGAGAATATCTCACAATGAATGTCTATAGACATAAGACAAATGTCTGGCTTGACCACTACTGGCTTAAAGCAGCATTAGACCCAAAAACGTTATTATATTGCAGCTCACTAACTCTTAGATGTGGTGGCTGCATTTGTTTTCTTTTTTATGCGTTTCCCCACTTGGTGATCTGGGCAGTCTGTTATTTTTCCACTTGCTTTAACAGGCCAAGCTATCCAGACAAAGCGACAGAGGGTTGACAAACCATCTCATGCATTCAAAGGTCAGCTTTTATTCATGTAGGCCCTGTTCACACATACTGCTGTGACTGGCGTTTTACCGTACTGAATGAATGCACATCACAGCTAGAACACAGAAAACAAGTGTGTTTTATGTGCCCTGTTCACGGAAACACAGCCCAAAGGTGCGGTACAGTGAGAGATGTGCTGCATTTTAATTGCCTACATTGTCTACAACGCAGCATGCTGCTGTGCAGTGTGACATGAATAAAGTGTCACTTTGTGCATTTCAAATAAATTAAAAAAAAAAAAGCACATCACACCCTCTCCTACCCCCAGAACAGTCATCTGCCTGCACACTAAACCACCCAGGTTTAGTGTTCTGGTTGTGTAAATGGGCCTTCATCTAAAACCTTTATCACAATAAGAGAAAAAGAGTTTGCTGTAACCGCTTAAAAAGTGTTGGCTGGAGATCGACTGTAAAGCTTTATAGCCACGGAATCTGCAGTTTTTGCCTATATATATATATATATATATATATATATATATATTTTTTTTTTTACTATGTAGGTTCCATGGTGCTGCGCATGTCACTGTGTAGTTGAGAGCACAAGAAACTGACAGTTATCATTCACGGCATGTCTTCAATGTAACCATTTTGGTAAGCAGTAAAATTGGGTTTAGTTTGGTCTTAAAGCGGGGTTCCACCGTTTTCTAAGTTTATTAAAAGTCAGCTTCAAAAAGTGTAGCTGCTGACTTTTAATAAACAGACACTTACCTGTGTTCCGGTCCAGCCATGGGGCAGCACGGAGCCGAGGATCTCTCCCCCTCTCCGGTGCCGTCATTGCTACTGTGGGCACCCGGCCGTGACAGCTCGGGGCTTCACGTCCAGCCGCGCACACGTGAGCAGCACTGTGCTCCGTGATTGGTCCCGAAGTCTTCTAGGACCTGTCCTGTGTCCCAGAAGACTTTGGGAGGGAGGGGGAAGGAGACCTTCCACTTCCGAGCGCCTGAGGTGACCGGAATGTAAGTGCCCCTAAAAATTCAGTACCCGCACCCCCCCTCCTCCCCAAAAGCTCTGTTTCACCATCAGGAGCTGGGGAGGAGGTCTTAAAGCGGAAGTTCCACTTTTGAGTGGAATTCCCCTTTAATTAGTCAGTCAAGTCCATCTAAAACTACTCTCTCCCCACACAGACAACACCTCTACAGGGATGAGCTCAGGGTAAGAGTCTGAACCTGCCTGAACTATCCTGCCAGAAAGCCATCTTTGTGGACAGCCAATCATAAGTGCCATTTCCTTCAACACAGCTGCGCCCCTTGCATATTGTGTGACTGCAGGGCATGCCTCCTCCGCTTATGATTGGCCGTTCACAGTGACAGCTTTCGGCCAGGAGTATGAACTCGACTGATTTCATCCCTACTATCCAAAAGGTATCTCTGTTGCTCCTCCATCCACAGTGGAGACTCCCTAAAACAGAAAATGTGTTCCTGGCAAAAAAAAAAAAGCCTAAAAAAATGAGAAACGAATGCAGCCACCACATCCAAGGAAGGGTAAGCTGAAATACAAGGGGCGTTAAAGACAAAAACAGGGACTTTTGAGTTTATATAATGGAAACTGCATTTATTTTCGACATACTCCCCTGCTACAGTTATACACTTTTCCCAGTGTTTTAAGCCTGAAAAGTTTCAGCACAGAATCATTTGTTTGTACGCCTGAAGCATCCTAGGACCGCCTGCTTGCACATGCAATTGTTTGAAATGTTTTGATGGTGGCGAGTCTGCATGCTTCCACTGCTTTGATGCTCGTTTTGATGCCGGAGTGAAATTAGGTGCCCAGGTTTCATTACATGTAATGATGTGATCCAGAAAATCCTGTTCTTTCCTGCCAAAAAGCTCCTTCAATGCAGCACAGACTTCAACTCTTCTGTGTCAGTCAAAAGTGGAAAGCTGTCTTAGTACCCAGCATGTGCTGAGTTTTAGAAAATGTTTGTGAATGATTGCGTTCACCGTTCCCTCAAAAAAGGATTAGTCTCTTGCGCAATTTCATGACAGGTTATGTGTCGATTATCCATTATCAGGTGTTCCATGCGCTAAATGTTCACAGAAATGACTGATGGGGGCTGGGAACCACCACAGCCGGGATCATCACTGATGTAAGTACGACCATCTTTGAAATGTATACACCATTCAAACGTCTTACTGCGGCTGAGCGTCTTATCACCAAACTGTGCTTTAAGTCTTCTGCAGATATCTTCATTCATAAGAAACTACAACCACACACTGTTCCATGCACGCACTAACACTGTTGTCTGCCATCTTGATTAATGGTCTCTGGACTGGCCTGTGACATGTGCACCACCTATCCGTAATAGGACATACTTGCCACTTACTACTGCATGTAGTACCGCCACACTAGCATCCCCTTTTATACCTGTAAAATTAAAAGGCCTGGTTTGACTTGAACATCCCTTGTATATTACATTTTGTTTTGGGGTTTAATATTGCTCTATGGCAGTTGAGTCAAATTCAAATTAACAAAAGATAAAGCTAAGAAATCTGTGTACACCAAGTACATATACACTACAGCTGCACGATTAATCGTATTAAAATCGCGATCTCGATTCGACCACCCCCCCTTGGGATCTCCATCACATATTACCGCGATTTTCAGTGCAGTTAATGGATTCCGTCTTGCAGGGTGACTTGACTGTAATAGAGGTCAATGCAAGTCACCTGAATTCTCCCCAGGAATCTTTTTCTGAGTCGGAGCGACTTGAGTCTCTATCTGGGCAGAGAACCAAGTCAAGTTGATAGAAGAAGTAAAAAGATACTAGGTTTCAAATGATCAAAGGGTTGAACTCCCGTGTTTAGAAGAGTTTAGTTTAACCATTTAAAGACTAAATCTTTTCTGACATGTGTGACTTAAAAGTAAAAATCCAGTATTTTCTGCTAGAAAATGACTTAGAACCCCCAAACATTATATATATTTTTTTAGCAGAGACCCTAGAGAATTAGATTGCGGTTGTTGCAATATTTTATGTCACACGATATTTGCGCAGCGGTCTTTCAAACGCAATCTTTTTGGAAAAATTACACTTTCAAAAAAAAAAAAAACAAAAAAAAAAAAAACAAAAAAAACGAAACGGTGCTGTTATCCCATTTTTTTTGTATATGTAAGATGTTGCACCGTGAGTATCGTGATCTTTATTCTAAGCAAAAAAATTGTGATTCTCATTTTGGCCAGAATTGTGCAGCTCTAATACACACACACACACACACACACACACACACACACACACACACACACACACATATATATATAAAATGGTCGCAGTGTAAAAAGACTGTCTGACATCTCCTGCCTTTGACCAGGTCTCATGCACACAGGCATAAAAAAAAAAAAAACATTGATTTTACATGTGTATAGCAATTTTTTTTTTATGTCTCTAAACACAGTTCTAGGTTAGCCTATGTGGCCAAGCACTCAGACGTTCAGATCAATATTTTAAGAGCTGCATTTATAGGCATATAAAAAAAAAACGTTTGCACAAGTACTTGTACTCGTGCAAATGCTCTGATACTTGTAACCAATTTGAATTGGCTCAAATCAAGCTGCAAAGAATCGCGTGTGATTTAAACAAGAGTGCTGTGCGATTCCCGTCCAAAGCACGCTCAGTTTTTCACTCGGCTCCTGTGTGAACCCAGGCTGAAGTCACTATGACAAGCCTGGGTTCACACAGGAGCAGTGGGAGAAACTGCATGTAATTCGGACAGGAATCAGTCCGCATTCCTGTTCAAATCACATGCGATTCCTTGCATCTTGATTTGGGCCCAATCATTTTGTATGGGCTCAAATTGCACTGCAAAGGTATTGTTAATTGGCATTGGTGAGTACTTGAGTACAAGTACCGGTACTTGTTGGTAAAAAACAGGTATTTGTGCATCCCAACTCAACACCATACTTGCATAAATTTGCGTACATACACGACATTAAAGACATTTTTTTCTGCTAAGCCCCGCAGAAAAAAAAACACAGCATGAATGAATATGCCTGTGTGAATGAGGTCTTATGCCCCGTACACACAATCCGAAAATCGGATGGAAAATACCGCTTTCGAATCGGTCGTACGATAATCGGATCGTTAGTACAGAGCTTTCGAGAGCCGATCACGACAGTTCATCCGATGTTTTCCGTCCGAACAAGATCGGACATGCAGGAAAAATCTTCTCGCACGGTGCCCGATCGTACGATTTTCGTTTCATCAGTACAGCTGTCGTTCAAAAATGCAATACAATTACACTGCAACACATCACATCGCTTCCGATTTTTTTATTCTGTCGTGCGAGAATTTTCGTGACTAAAGTAAACTCTTCCGATTCGATCTGAGATTAGCATGCGAAAAAAAATGGACGATCTGTCGTCCGATTTTCGGATCGTGTGTACGGGGCATTAGACTGCCACAGATCAGATTATAGGTTGTCACTGATGTCTGGTATGATACACCAAACATCTCCTGACACTGACCACCTCTAATAGACTGGTACATAGAAGATGATAAACATGGTCACTTCTGCCTGGTAGACTACCTTACATCTCCTGCCTCCAACCACCTCTGTTAGACTGGTAGAGAGCAGGTTATACATGGTCATTCCTGTCTGGTATGACACACAGCTTGCCATCTCATGTCCTTGACCACCTCCTATTTTTTGAAACATAGCAGAAAGTGGCATGGCCACATATGTTTGGTATGATACAACAGCTGACATCTCCTGCCTCCGACCACCTCTGACAGACTGGCACAGAGCAGATTATATGCAGTCACTGATGTTGATCATGATACACCAAACACACAGCCTACCATCTCTCGTCCCTAACCACCTTTGATAGACTGGCACAGAGCCGATTATACGTGGTGACAGATGTCCAGTATGATACATCAGACACATAGCCTGCCATCTCCTGTCCCTGACCACCTCCTATGTACTGGCACAGAACGAAAGTGGCATGGTCACTCATGGCTGGTATGATGCACCACCTGACATCTTCTGTCCCTAACAGACTGGCACAGAGCAGCATATATGTGTTCACTGACCGATGTTGAGCATGATACACCAGACGCAAAGCCTGACAACTCCTGTGACCACCTCTGATAGACTGGCACACAGCAGTTAATTATTTATGGTCACTCATGTCTGGTATGACACACAGCCTGACAACTCCCCTGACCACCTTTGATAGACTGGCACAGAGAAGATTATACGTGGTCACTGATGTCCAGTATGATACATCAGACACAGCCTGCCATCTACTGTCCCTGACCACCTTTGATAGACTGGCACAGAGAAGATTTACGTGGTCACTGATGTCCAGTATCATACATCAGACACAGATTGCCATCTACTGTCCCTGGCCACCTCCTATCTACTGGCACAGAGCAGAAAGTGGCATGGTCACTCATGGCTGGTATGATGCACCACCTGACATCGCCTGCTTCTGATAAACTGGCACAGAGCACGTTATTCCTGGTCACTGATGAGCAATATGATACATCAGACACATAGCCTGCCATCTCCTGTCCCTGACCACCTCTGACAGACTGGCACAGAGCACATTATACATGGTCACTGATGCCCAATATGATATGGCACAGAGCACCCCATACACACAGTCTGCCCTGCTCAGTCCTGGTACAGAACACACCACACATGGTCCCTCCTGGTAATACCCCAGCCCAGGTGTAGGCGCCCCCTACAGAGAGGATAAAGCCCCCCACCCCTCACACAGAGCAGTGTGTTGGTGGGAGGAATAAAGCTGCCCGTACCCCATTATCTCACCATATCTGCCGTGTCTGAGTCCCCCGCATCACTTCCTCCTCTCCCACATTGTGTCAGAGGTGCAGAGGGGGGGGGTCGGGGATCCCAATCAGCTGTCTCCCTGCGACGTCCGCACCTCTCCCTCCTCTTCTCCGCCCGTCGTGACGCCACCGGCGCGACCAGCGCACTCCGGGTGACGTCTTTAGCTAGAGGCGGAGGGAAGAGAAAGAAAGTGGCCCATTTTCTCGCAGCCCCGCCTCTCAGCGTCAGCGTCAGATTAGGCGACCAGACAAATTTTGTCACGGAAGTGACTGGTGTGTGTGTAGGTGAGGTGCGGACGTCGCAGAACGTGTTGCGTCATCAGAAGGGGGCAACCTTGGAGGTGAGAGATGGTGTGTTGTGCTGGGTCAGTCTGCATGTGTATGGAGACTGTAATACAATATACTTTGTCTGGGAACTCTACTGGGAGAAGGTTGGCATTAGAACTATTACAGCCCTTTATTACTCCTCCGTGGGACCATACACCGAAATGTAAGACAAAACTTTTTTTAATCAGTTTTGGAAAGGGGAGGGTTAAAACCAATTTTAGTGTTTTTTGGTGTTTGTTACTCCAAAACTTCATATTCCTGACTGTTGTAGAAAGAAAGTATCCTGTTGTCTTTGTATTGCTTCTTTTGTGTAAAATCTCTGGTGTTCCTGCCAGTCTCTCTGCTTTCCTATTAAAAACTGACCACACTAAGCAGCAGAGTACAGCCTGGTCAGTTCTAAAGCTTTGGCTCTTTACAACATGACTGGCTGTTTCCAATCACAGCAGTCACATGATGTAAACAAACCGCGGTAACGAGCTGTTACCGGGTTCTCCTCCTCACACACCTATCGTGTGTGAGAAGGATATTGCAGTAATGGCTCATTACCGCCTAGTTTACACACTGACCCCCCCCCCCTCAGTGATAAAGAGGACCTGTCGCAAACCCCATCAGAGGACCTGTCGCCAACCCCATCAGAGGACCTGTCGCCAACCCCATCAGAGGACCTGTCGCCAACCCCATCAGAGGACCTGTCTCCAGCCCATGAGAGTACTTGAGTACCTATCTGCAGCCCATGCCTTATAGAATATACCTTGGGGTGTTTGCTTTGCAAAATGGGGTCATTTTGTGGGTAATTCCACTGTCCTGGTGCTCCAGGACCTTTGTGATAGTGAGATGTGTAATTTTATGCTCCTAGAACGCCTGAAGGTACTACTTCAATGTTGGACCTCTCTATGTGGCCAGGCTGTGTAAAAGTCTCACACATGTGGTATCGCCATACTCAGGACGAGTAGCAGAATGTATTTTGGGGGGTAATTCTTGCTATGTACATGCTATATGTTAGAAATATCTTATAAATTGACCACTTTGTGTTAAAATAAAAGCGGTTTCATTTTCTTTCCACGTTTTTCAAAGACTTGTGGAAAAAAATGAACCATTCAAAAGACTCATGCTCTCCAAAATGGCGTCATTTTGTGGGTAATTCCATTGTCCTGGTGCTCCAGGGAATTCAAAAATGTAATAGGTCGTTAGGAAATTAGATGTGAAATTTCTGCTCCTAGAACACCTGACGTTGCTCCCTGCATGTTGGGCCTCTCTATGTGGCCAGGCTGTGAAAAAATCTCACACGTGGTATCACCATACTCGAGACGAGTAGCAGGATGTATTTTGGGGTGTAATTGGAAGTATGCATATGCTGTGTGTGAGAGATAACTTGTTGTTATGACAGTTTTTTGTGTAAAAAAAAAAAAAAAAAATAATTGCTTGATTTTCCCAAGAATTGTGGGAAAAAAATACAACTTCAAAAAACTTGCCATGCTCCATACTAAATACCTTGGAATGTCTACTTTTCAAAAAGGGCTCATTTGGGGGTTATTTGGACTTTCCTGACATTTCAGGGCCTCAAGAAATGAGATAGGATGTCAGTGCATCAGGTGTGATCAATTTTCATTGATTGGCACCATAGCTTGTAGACTCTATAACTTTCACACAGACCAAATAATATACACTTTTTGCTCAAACTTTTAAAATGCTATATATGCAAATAGGCTTTAATATATTTTACTATATATATATTTTTTCATTTTGATAAAGTATGGGATAGTTATAACCCACCAGGTTCTTTTTGCCCATTGGGGAGATTTCCCTTCACTTCCTGTCCCATATCCACAACAAGAAGTGAGAGGGAATCCTTACTTAACCAACCAACCAATAACTTAATTTTATTTTTTATATTCACTGCCATTAAACCCTTAATGGGGGACACTCTCCTAGATGTCCTTACTTAACCACTTCCTTACTGGGCACTTAAACCCCCCTCCTGCCCAGACCAATTTTTGTCTTTCAGTGCTGTCGCATTTTGAATGAGAATTGCGCGTTCGTGCGACGTTGTACCCAAACTAAATTTATATAATTTTTTTTCCCACAACTAGAGTTTTCTTTTGGTGGTATTTGATCCCCTCTGCGTCATTTCTGATGGCCGCTATAAACAAGCAAAGAGCGATGATTTTGAAAAAAGAACAATATTTTTTACTTTTTGCTATAATAAATATCCCAAAAAAAAAAAAAAAAAAAATTATTCAACAGTTTTGGCCGATGTATATTCTAATACATTTTTTTTGGTTAAAAAAAAAAAAAAATCGCAATCGGCGTATATTGATTTGTTTGCGCAAAAGTTATCGCGTCTACAAACTATGGGAATTGATTTATGGCGTTTTTATTATTTATTTATTTTTTGCTAGTGGCAGTGATCTGTGATTTTCTTATCAGGACTGCCATATTACAGCGGAGATCTCGGACGTTCTTGACACTTTTTTGGGACCAATGACATTTATACAGCGATCGGAAATTTAAATGTCCACTGATTACTGTATAAATGTCAGTGAAGGGGTTAACCTGCAGGGGGCAGTGAAGGGGTTAACTGTGTTCCCTGGGTGTATTCTAACTGGGGGGGGGGGGGGCTGGTCGGGACAGAACAGATCTAACTGATCCCAGTATCAGGGATCAGTAGATCTATCATGTCCCCTTCAACAGAACGGAGAACCGCCGTGTTTACATCAGCGGTTCCCCGTTCTGCAGGTCTGACAGGGGATCGCGGGTCTCAGGCGGACATTGAGTCCGCCCGACCCGCAGGCACGCTCACCGCCGCCTATGAGTGCGCGCCAGGAGCACGCACATGGCCAGGACGTCCATCGACGTCTACCCGCAATTCAGGTCCGCTCTGGAGCTGTAATTCGGCAATAGCGTGGATCTGAATGGGTTAAAGGAGTTGTAAAGGCAGAAGTTTTTTTTTATCTTGATGCATTAAGATAAAAACCCTCCTGTGTGTGGCAGCACCCCCCTAATTACTTACCTGAGCCCAATCTCTCTCCAGCGATGTTCACGAGTGTCTTAGCCGTCCGGGACTCTCCTCCCTGATTGGCTGAGACACAGTAGCGGTGCCATTGACTCCCGTGGCTCTCAATCAAAGTCAGACAATCGGGAGAGAGGGGGCCAGGGCTCTGTGTCTGAATGGGCACAGGGAGCGGTGACTTGGCTCGGGATTCCCCATAGCAAGCTGCTGGCTGAGGGGGCACTCAATAGGAGGGAGGGGCCAGGAGGTAAGTATATGTTTGTTTTTTTTTTTTTTTTTAAAAGAGACTTTACAATGACTTTAACCGCCCCCCAAAAAAAACATTTTTTATGAAAACAGACTCTGGAGGATAAAATGGTAGTTCCAAATTTCAGTGTTACATGATATTAATGCAATCAATTAAAATGTGCAAATCTTTAGTAAGTTAATTTTAGGACACACAAAAGCACTATATTACTCAGTTTTTGGTAAAATATAAAGGACAAGGTTGTGCTGAGATAATAGATACCCAACGTTAAGGCTTAAATTCACATGTGCCTGTGAAATGATGTAAAACTTTAGTACCACTTTTTTTCCTTAGGCGAATCTTTAAAAGCCCCTACACCAGTTTAGAGTTAACTATGAGTAATAAGCATAGAATTATTGCTCTCACTCCAGTGCGCACAGTGATGTGTAGCACAATCAACATTTTCATGCGTAGGGGCCCCAGACGCATGTGTTTACATATGTATGTGCATGAAGGGCAGAGTCAAATTATTATTTTTTTCTTCACTAAAATGTATTTTTATCACATAGGGAACCAAACGTTTCTTATGTGATAGCATTTTGTTTAGACTCCTGGTGTCAAACCTGCCTTCCACTTACACTATTGGAGACCAGATTATGCTTCATTAGCTTCTTTTCTGGCCACAGAGACCAAGTAAAGTGACAGCTGAACTAAGAAGTGCATGTAGTTTCTGTGTTCATTTTAGCAAGGGGGGATCAGCAAACCAATCACTATTTGGTGTGACCACCCTTTGCCTTCAACATAGCATCAATTCTTCTAGGTACACTTGCACACAGTTTTTGAAGGAACTCGGCAGGTAGATTGTTCCAAACATCTTGGAGAACGAACCACAGATCTTCTGTGGATGTAGGCTGCCTCAGCTCTCCAGTTCTGTGCAAGTTTTGGGCTGCATTTCTGCTAATAGCGTTGGCGCTTTGGTTAGGATCAATGGTGTCCTTATTGCTGAGAAATACAGGCAGATACTTATCCATCATGTCATACCATCAAGGACGCGTGATTGGCCCTGAATTTATTCTACAGCAGGACAATGACCCCAAGCATACAGCCAATGCCATTAAAGTGGTTGTAAATCCTTTACAACCACATTTACCTACAGGTAAGCCCATAAAAGGCTTACCTGCAGGTACTGTGATTATCTCCTAAACCTGCATGGTATAGGAGATATTCACTGTATACGCTTGCGCCGATGTCATTGGCGCATGTGCACTAAAGAAATTAGTGCAGTGACAGGCGGCTCCTGCGTGCATGCCAGGAGTGACGTCATCGCGGCTCCGGCAAATCACAGCGCCGGAGCCGCGAACCCCGAAGTAACTCCGGTGGAAGATGTCGGCCCTGTACTCGGAGTGCCGACTCCGGTTCAGGGCATCTTTCTGAGCTAAGTGTTTCATAATGAGCTAGTATGCGATGCATACTAGCTCATTATGCCGTTCTCTGGCAGGTTTTTTTTTTTTTTTTATGGTTTACAACCTCTTTAAGAATGGTCTTCAGTTTAAAGAAGAACAAGGAGTCCTGGAAGTGATGGTTTGGTCCCCACAGAGCCCTGATCTCAACATCATCAAGTCTGTCTGAGATTATATGAAGAGACTGGAGGATTTGAGGCAGTCTATATCCACAGAAGATCTGTGGTTCGTTCTCCAAGATGTTTGGAACAACCTACCTGCCAAGTTCCTTCAAAGACTGTGTGGAAGTGTACCTAGAAGAACTGATGCTGTTTTAAGGCCAAGGGTGGTCATATCAAATATTGACTTGATTTGGATTTCTCGTCTGTTCAATAACTTTTCATTTTGTTAATTGATAAAAATAAACCATTAACACTTCTATTTCTGAAAGCATTCTTGATTTACAGCATTTTTTCATACCAGCCTAAAACATTTTAACAGTACTGTACATACATTGGTGGCTGCAAAAGGGTTAAAGCCAAGAGCATGCTGTACATGCCATGATCTTGTTTTATCCCCTTTTGTTGTCATGTTACAAAGGACACATCTTTGGCAGCGGAAGTTTTAAAGGAGAATTATGATATACAACAATTACAATTTTATTTATTGCCTTCTGACAGAATTTCTGTTGTATCTTCAGTATCCCTTTTCAAATTCCCAATGCAGACCAAGCAGCGGTCTATGTATTGTTAGGCCTGGTTCCAACTTATGCATTTTTCAGTGCATTTGCAGAAACACACTACAGTCCATTTAACATGGTTTCCTATGGGTCACGTTCACAGCTCTGCGTTTTCCACCGGTGCATTTTTTGGAAAGGATCAGGGGCTTTTTTTTCCTGCAGCAGGTTGCATTTTTGGTTCCATATCCAGTTCCACACTGCCTACCACATATTTACGGCGGCAGTGTGGACGCTGGCCGCGAATTGCCTTAAAAAGGCGGCGATCTGCGAATGGTGGCTAGGGGGCATGCGCGCGCCGCACACCTAAACAGTGTGCCCGTGGCTCGGACGGACCCGATGTCGGCCGGCGAGCAGCGATGAGTGGCCACAGGCAAAGTACGGGGAACCGCTGATGTAAACACGGAGATTCCCCATTCTGACAGTGCGGGCATGGGAGATCTACTGATCCCTGTCACTGGGTCAGTAAGATCTCTCATGCCCATGGTAGCCCAACCCCCCCACAGTAAAAACACACCCAGGGAACACAGTTAACCCCTAGATCTCCCCCTGCAGGATAACCCCTTCACTGCCAATGACATTTATACAGTAATCAGTGGACATTTTAAATTTCTGATCGCTGTATAAATGTCATTGGTCCCAAAAAAGTGTCAAAAATGTCCGACATGTCCGCTGCAATATCGCAGTGCCACTAAAAATCGCAGATCGCCGCCATTACTAGTAAAAAAATAAAAACCCCAGAAATTAATTCTCACCATCCGTAAACACGGCCACTTTTGCGCAAACCAATCAATAAACGCCAATTTGTGTGTTTTTTTTTTTTTAATTTGAATTTTAGCAAAAAGTAAGAAATTTGGGTTTTTTTTGCAAAATGGTCGCTCTTCTTTTGTTTATAGCGGTAATCAGAAATGTCGCAGAGGGGATCAAATACCACCAAAAAAAAAGCTCTATTCGTGGGGAAAAAAAGGATGCAGATTTTGTTTGGGTACAACGTCGCACGACCTCGCAATTGTCAGTTAAAGCGGCGCAGCGCCGAATCGCAAAAAGTGCTCTGGTCCTAAACTGGGAAATTCTTCTGGAGGTGAAGTGGTTAAACTGCAATGGGAAATGCAGTGGAAACACAGGCATTGCGTTTTCGATGCATTTTCTCTGCGCTTTGCTTTTTTCACCTGCATGACAAGAAACTTCCCCCTAACAACAAACTTCCTAGACTGCCCAAAAAAAACAGGAAGTTCCTTCCTACACGCAAAAGGGTGAGGACTGAAGTATTGATCAGTCTGGGGAGGCCAAGACTCTATTTTCACAGTCCTGCGGATCCAGGCCATAAACATTATTCAAAACGGGAGAAGGGATGGCTGGAGATTGTACAGGAGATGTATCCAGCATGGGAGTCCTTCTTAAAGAAGCAAAAAGAATCTAAATGTAAGTGGCTGTACCTATGCAAGTGCAAACTCTGCGAGTTTAAATGTACACTTTTTGTCACTTCACTGCATTGATGGTAATAATCATTTTTATCATTGCAAGCGATCTGAAATAAAAAAAATAAAATAAAAAATAGCTTTTATGTTTTGCAGTAAGAGTTACAAACTAGATGGTAGAGCGCCAAAGACAGTTCTAACAAGCACTTAAAAAACAAACAAAGCTTGAGGAGTGGTTCAGTAGCAAAGACATCCACTCACTGCATGTATGCCAAGGACCTAAAACCGGTTCTTGAGCTGAGAAGGTAAGCTAGGATCATTCAATATCTGTAATCTGTGTATATTTTTAAGCAGACCAACTATTTAAAATCAATTACATTATTTTTTTTTTTTTTTTTCGGTTTTGATTTGCAGCACAGACACCTGCTGGGACCCATCACAGGATCGTGATGAACAAGACCCTGAGGAAGACAAATGGGGCTTACAGCGCTCAGGAATTAAGCTAAAATCCATGGACAATGGCTGCAATAAACCAAATGTATACTCAAGAGTTGCTGTTAATTTATTTCAAAGATTAAAACAGTACAGGTTGGAATGACAACGTAATCACACTGGCTGTGAGACTGGTTCAGGCACTGATGGATCACTAGGACCAACTGGGACAACCAACCGAGGGACACTGACCATGGAAGCCGTAATGACATGCCAGCTGCAGTGTGTAGTGTGTTGAACTGGTCCCGCCGGCATGAAAAGATGGTATCACTGATACTGGCGTTGTAGATGGAGCCAAGCTCCATCTACAACGCCAACGACTTGACAAAGCATGCATGCGTACAAAACCGGTAGTCGCGGCAACAGGGGTGCTCTGTTCCACGCTGGCCATGACTGGTTCCTTCACGGATACCTCAGTTCCGTCTTGTCTTTGGTGACGCCCCCCCTTCTTGCCGCTTACCACAGAGCTTCTCCTTTGGACATTGGCGTTGTAGATGGAGCCAAGCAGCCGGTGTCAGTGATACCATCTTTTCATGCCAGCAGGACCGGCTCAACACACTGCAGCTCGCATGTCATTGCGGCTTCCATGGTCGGTATCCCTCGGTTAGTGGGCCCGGTTGGTCCTAGTGATCCATCAGTGCCTGAACCAGCCTCACAGCCAATGTGGTAACATTGTAATTCCAGCCTGTACTGTTTTAATCTTTGAAATAAATTACCAGCAACTCTTTTCAGTATACATTTTGGTTTATTGCAGCCATTGTCCATTAACTTAAGCTCCGTTCCTGAGTGCTGTCAGCCCCATTGGTCTTCAGCGTTTCTGCATCTAATCCCATGCCATTAGACAGCAGCACGGTTCAGCTGGGCTGTGATCAGCGCCTGGAACTCAACCTTTTTCAAGACCCTGAGGAAGGTTCCATCTATACCGGGGATGGCGTACACCCCAGATGTTTTGGAACTACTTTTCCCACGATGCTCAACTACACTGCAGAGTGCATATAGATCATGGAAAATGTAGTTCCAAAACATCTGGGGTGCCAAGGTTCGCAATCACTGATCTATACTAACACAGGAGATCCCAACTACAGGGTCTCTTCATGGACTGCAGAGATGATGGTTGAGGAGGAGGAGAGGGGGGGCTACTTCTCCATTTTTTTTTTTTTTTTTTGACATGTTGAATGAACTAATCAACAGGTTTAAAATCAATATCTCACTCTCTCAGCAATTTAATACCTTAGTACCATACATTGAACAGGTCCCTCCAGAGCTACAGGGGGAGATGCAGATTGCTTTGATGCAATGCGTAATATCTTTTATCCCCCCTGCCCACCCAGCCAGAACCACCTCCCAGCAGACACCACAACCCCTCACACTTTTCCTACTTATCCAAGTTTATTGTGTCCCCCTTATAATTTTTGGAAATACTAAATGTTGTGGCTATGCTTGATGTTAATATGTATTCTGCTATATGCATGAGTCACTTATACCAAGTATAGCCTAGGTCCCATAGCATAGGTGACAGAAGGAAGAACTACAGTTATTTATTTACATTTTTCGATAATGTCTTGATTAAAAATAAATAATGCTGCATACTGAAAAAAGTTTCATACAATGCTGTTTTAACAAATTAAAAACAAAAATTTTTTTAAATTACAAACTTACCTGCGTCTTATTCATTTAGTTATTATTTATATGGTTTTTGGTTGGAAAGTCTTGGTAAAAAAAGTAAAAACTCTTATCTCAGTGTGATTATTAGGGCTCATGCACACTGTAGCTGATAAACGACCGTTTTTAGTCGTCTTTTTTTTTTTTTTTTAACAGCCCAAAAGCGCCCCTTTATGTTAGCTTATGTGTCCATGCACACATGGACGTTAATTGTCTAACAGCAGTGGCGTTCTTGGGCTGTTATCTGAACGCCCTGAATTGGCGTTCAAAAGTCGCTCTCTTGACCACAAAAAATGCTGGACGCCGGTAAACGGCCGTTTATCGGCGTCTGGCGTTTTTTGTAGTCAATGGAAGCTAATGAAGTAGTAAAAAAAAAAAAAAAAAACGCTCAAAAACGCAGACACCGATAAACGCTGCTTACAAAACGTTGCAAAAGAACGTTTTCTAAGCAGCGTCTCCTGCCCGACGCCCAGAGAGCCCAGGGAGTGTCCAGTGTGCATGGAGCCTTATGCCTCGTACACATGGTTCGACGATCGCACGTACGATCGTGTCGAATCGTATGTTGGCTGTTGTATGCAGCATACTGACTGCACTACATGATCGTACGGCCGGGGAAAGAATGTTCAGGTGCATGTAATTAGCATCCAGCCATTCCTAACTTTGGAGCATGCGTGTTTTGCACAATACAACTTTGTTGTACTAACTGCTCTGTACACACGATACAACGGTCGTATGAGAGCTTGTTGGTACGACCAAGTTTTTTCTAGTCTGCTCATACAACTCCCTTTGTACGACCATCGTATGTTCGACTGTTCAAATCGCGCGTACGAACGACCGATTTCGCATACAACGGTCGCGAGTACGACCTGTTGTATGCGATCGTCGTCCCGTGTGTACGGGGCTTTAGTCTTTCAACTGGTGCAATACTGTTCTTGACGACTGTGTTCTGTTGCTCCAGCGTGCCTGAGTAAATCCAACAATTCTTTAAAACTGTAATAAAATAAATGGTTGGTGATTTAAAAAAAAAAAAAAGGTTAGTGATTAACCTACAACATCATGGGGGTGATTTACTAAAACTGGAGCGTGCAAAATCAGCTTTCGGGTTTTAGCCTAGGTTCACAGGTCTGGCATGTATGCGATTTGACATGTCAAATCGCATGCCAAGTCAGCTTCATTTGCTGGCAAAGGCAGCGTCCGAATTGTTGCGGAGCCGCATTTGCAGCGCCGCACCGATTCCCAAAGGTAGTTTCTGTACTACCTTTGGCGACTTCGGGATGCGATTTCCATAGAAATCTGTGCAGAAGTCTCTGAAATCGCCCCCGAAGTCTAGACTGACATGCGGGAATGAAATTGCGCGAGTTCAGCTTAAGGCCCCTTTCACACATACGGACCGTTTGTCCGTTTTTCATCCATCCGTTGACGGATGAAAAACGGACATTAATGCAACTCTATGGAAAAACGGATGACAACTGATGATCAGCTATTTTCATCCGTTTTCATCCGCTTCCGTCAGCATCCGTTTTTTTTGAACGGATGAAAGTCCTATTTTTCATCCGTCAAAAAAACGGATCGGACGAAAAACGGATGTAAACTGACGAACGGTCAGTTTTTCATCCGTTTTTGCATTGGTAGTGAATGTAAAAAAAAAACTGATGAAAAACTGATGACCACGGATGAAAAAACTGATGAAAAACTGATGAGCACTGATGAAAAACGGATGAAAAACTGATGGATACTTCATCCGTTTTAATGTGACTGAACGGATGAAATGAACGGTCCGTATGTGTGAAAGGACCCTAAGAGCCGGTTCACACTGAGGCGACTTGTCAGGCGACTCAAGTCGCCTGACAAGTCGTCCCCATGCAGTGCAATGGAACCGTTCTAATAGGAGCGACTCAGGTCGCTCCGACTTAGAAAAAGGTTCCTGCACTATTTCGGGGCGACCTCAGCGCGACTTGCATTGACTTCTATGTAAAGAAGTCTCCTTGCAAGCCGCGCTGAGGTAGCCTCGAACGGCGCAACTTGCTTTGCCCTGCAAGTCATGCCGCCTCAGTGTGAACCGGCTCTAAGGGTCCTTTCACACACATGGACCGTTCGTCAGTTCGTCAGTTCATCCTTTTTTCATCAGTTTTTTTCATCTGTGGTCATCAGTTTTTCATCAGGTTTTTTTTTTTTTTTTTTTTTTTTACATTCACTACCAATGCAAAAACGGATGAAAAACTGACCGTTCGTCAGTTTACATCCGTTTTTCGTCCGATCCGTTTTTTTGACGGATGAAAAATAGGACTTTCATCCGTTCAAAAAAACGGATGCTGACGGAAGCGGATGAAAACGGATGCAAATACATGATCATCAGTTGTCGTCCGTTTTTCCATAGAGATGCATTGATGTCCGTTTTTCATCCATCAACGGATGGATGAAAAACGGACAAACGGTCCGTGTGTATGAAAGGGGCCTAACTCGCACTATTTTATTCCTGTTGTCAGTGTGAACCCAGGCTTATTGTCAGAGCTTAATTGGAAAAAGCTGAAGTTAAAAGGTGATTGGTTATTATGTGCAGCTGTTTTAGCAAATCTCCCCAATTTAACCTATGCAAGCACCTGTACATACAGCCATTAGTTTTTCTTTGTTTTTTTTGTTTTTTTTTTTTTTACTGCACTTCTGTACTCCTCATTTTCAGACATCCATGTGTACTTTTAACTGCTTGCCGACCAGCTGCAGCAGTTGTACTGCGACAGGTTGGCACGGCTGCACAAATCGCCGTCATTGTTCATCGGCTGCTTTAAGAGCTATAGGGGGCACACGCGCACTCCCCCGGAATGACGTGGGAGCCAATGCGCGTGGCTGCGATGTCCACCAGCTACCCGCGATCGCTCCTCAGAGACAGAACGGGGATCTGTCAATGTAAACAGATCTCCATTCTGTCAGGGAAGTAGAGAGAGAACTGCCGTTCCAAGTAATTCGTAACAGCGATCTATCTCTTCTCCCTGTCAGTCCACTCCTGCCACAGTTAGAAACACCTACCTAGGGAGCATTTAACCCCTTGATCACCCCCTAGTGTTAACCCCTTCCCTGCCAGTGACATACAGTAATCAGTGGCTATTTTAGCTTTGATCGCTGTATAAATGACACGGGTCCCAAAAAAAGTGTCAATGTTCGCTCTGTCCGCTGCAATATCGCAGTTCTACTAAAAATCGCAGATTGCCACCATTACTAGTAAAAAAGATAAAATAAAAATGCCATAAATCTATCACCAATTTTGTAGACGCTATAACTTTTGTGCAAACCAATCAATATATGCTTATTGCGTTTTTTTTTAATTTTTTTTTTTTTATTATTTATACCAAAAATATGTAGAAGAATACATATTGGCCTAAACTGATGAAGAAATTGTGTTGTGAGTTTTTTTTTATTTTTTTTTATTTTTTATATATAAATAAATAAAAACTGCAGAGGTGATTAAATACCACCAAAAGGAATCTCTATTTGTTGGGAAAAGAATGAATTCAATTGTGTTTGGGTATAGGGTCGCACGACCGCGCAATTGTCAGTTAAAGAGAAGCAGTGCTGTATTGCAAAAAATTACCTGGTCAGGAAGTGGGTAAATCCTTCCGGGGCTGAAATGGTTAAAGGGTAAGATCACCTTTACAGAAAAATCTGTAAGTTCAACTTACACAGGACCCTCTCCTCACTAGCTCCACCCCCCCCCCCGTCCCGCTGACCTGGAGTGCGGCGATCTCCCGTTCTGAGCCCTGCTATAGCCGTGTTGCCTGACCGGCGTTTAGAAACCCCCTTGGCTTAATCTCCAAAACCATACCCCGTCAGGAGGTACAGAGAGAGAGCAGATGGGATTTCTAAGCCCCGGTCTGGTGATGTGGCTATAACAGGGCTCAGAATGGGAGATCGCCATGCTCCTGGGGGGCGGGGGGGGAGGGTGTTAAGTTGTGTAAGTTCACCTTACAGATTTTTCTGTAAAGGTGAAATTACACTTTGAAAACATTTTCTTATGTGCTCAGAGGTCGTTGTACATGACCCTGAATTGACCTCTCTGTTCCCTATTGGTGCCATTTGCGTTCTACAAGCTAAGCAAAGAGCATTTGATAAGAGCTTTTTTTATCCTTGTAAATGTGAGTGTTCTGATTTTTATAAATAAGTGTTTACATCCTGTGCTTTTACACTATGTGAAGCTATTGTCTCTTTTGATACACTGAGTTGTATAGAGAAGACGGTGCCCACATTTACTTTAATGTTGCAAGTCCTATACAGTCACCCTGTACTAAACTGTGGAAGGGGCGGTTGAAGCCGAATATTCCCTACAATACCAAGGAGGAAGTTGTGTGGAGATTCCATCCTCATTGGTGTATACACAACCCCTGCTTGTGTTGACCCACTAATCATAAGCTTTACTGAGTCCACGTGTTCCGGTAAACCCCCTTATAATCGGTGGTGGTTGAACTCTTTACAGTGGTGATTCTTACTGTTGGCAATTGGACTCCTCATTTTCTGAATTACCATTTTTGAATATTCATCTCTTCACTTTTGAGCTGGATGTTGTCTTTATAGTTATTTTCACACAATATATATTTGATGAAGGTTATCCTTTTTCACATAAGGTTGTGATTCTATGTTTTATCATTTATGACATTGTCTATATGTGTCTGTATTCAAATCTAACACAGACACACGGATCACATACAGTCAGGGCTGGTGCAAGGATTTATGACGCCCTAGGCAAAAAGTCATTTTGCCACCCCCATTGGCTCCGCCCCTGAACCCACCCCCTTTGCCCTGCCTTTGTAACACATTTGACCTACCTGACCATTACACTGACCTACTGGACCATTACACTGACCTACTGGACCATTACACTGACCTACTGGACCATTACACTGACCTCCCCCCCCTGGATTACAGCACTTCCCCGGACTGTGCGATCCGCTCCGCACAATGCCGATCCCCGCTCAGCACAGATAACAGAGTGGGGGAGAGCGAATCTGAGCGGGGACGGACCGCGGGCACACTCGGATGGAAAGACCGTTCTCTGCGCTGAGTGGGGATCAGCATTTTGCAAAGAGCTCAGCCCGGGGAAGAGCTGTGATCGGAGGGGGGGGGGGATCAGGTCCGTCCCGGACATCTACATCACGTTGGTTAGTGAGCTCATCACACATCAAAAACCCTATACAGATTGGCGTCCGTGTCTTTCACCCCTGCAGGGGTGACGCAATCTGGTAAGTGGGAAATCTGAGGGGAACATGCGTGACCTGCACCATAGGAGCACGGGTACGATTTTCCATGATGAACTTTACTGGAAAACCTTGCACTAATTGCATGCACTGAATTTAATTGATGATCTCAAGGACTATTTTAAGGACTGCTAACCACATTATCTCTATCCCCGAATAGTGTTAGCTACTGTGTTGATAAAAACAAAGGACTGCTTACTTTGTAGAATTGGCACTGAATTGCACGGAGCACGTTATGAATTTTATTATTTATTTTTTTTTTTTTTTATATGAACAATTGTTTAAGGAAAAATGATACTTGGTACTCTTTTCACAAGAGTGTGATATCCATATATTGGTTTGAATCAATTGATGAATGCACTACTAAAAGGAAAGATATAATTTACAGCACGCCACTCTAGCTTAAACTTAAAGAGCACTTCTACTAAAGACTTTACACATTCAACACATTGTTTTATATTGGATACACATTGCACAATACACATAATTTGATAGGCAGCTCCCTGTCCCTACTAATCTTTATTTAAATCTTTACTCCACCTAGTGGAGATACAGGAAGGCAGCAGCCTATTTATTTCATAGTCCTAAGCGCAGTCATTTCAGACTCTGCTGTTAGATATTAGTCCTGTGAGGTGATGTGACAGCAGGGTACATCAGAGGATTGGGAAAATGCATCGGATGTGTTCCAGGCACAACCGGCCTGGCACTGAAAGGGGGCGAGCGATCAGGAGAGGAGAGCTGAGCTCACTCACGCCTGGAGCTTCAACAGGACAGAGGCCGTGGCTGCACCCTAGGTGGCAGTGTGCCCTAGACAGCTGCCTACTTCGCCTAGTGATAGCACTGGCTCTGCTTGCAATGGATATAAAAAGTCTACACACACTTGCCAAAATGCCAGGTTTCTGTGATGTAAAAAAAAATGAGACAAAGATAAATAATTTCAGAACTTCTTTTTTTTTCAATGTGACCCCTATAAACTGCACAACTCAATTGAAAAACAAACTGAAATCTTTTGGAAGGGGGGGGGGGGGGGGAAGTTAAAAAATACAATGAATGTGTTTGCATAAGTGTGCACACCCTCTTATAACTGGGGATGTATCTGTGTTCAGAATTAAGCAATCACATTCAAACTCATGTTAAATAGGAGTCAGTACACACCTGCCATCATTTAAAGTGCCTCTGATTAACCCCAAATAAAGTTCAGCTGTTCTAGTAGATGTTTCCTGACATTTTTGCCTCGTACACACGGTACGACGGTCGTATGATTAAATGAGATGCAGGAATATCTGGCAAGTACTGGCTGTGTGGTACATATGACAACAATCTGCCGTATTCTCCATATGTTTGGGCTATGGGGTGGAATGGCAAGATGGAAGCCTTTTCTTAGGAAGAAAAGCATCCAAGCCCAGCTAAATTTTGCGAAAACACATCTGAAGTCTCCCAAAAGCGTGTGGGAAAATGTGTTCTGGTCTGATGAAACTAAGGTTGAACTTTTTGGCCATAATTCCAGAAGATATGTTTGGCGGAAAAACAACACTGCGCATCACCAAAAGAACACCATACCCACAGTGAAGCATGGTGGTGGCAGTATCATGATTTGGGGCTGTTTTTCTTCAGCTGGAACAGGGGCCTTAGTTTTAGTCAAGGTAGAGGGAATTATGAACAGTTCCAAATACCAGTCAATATTGGCACAAAACCTTCAGGCTTCTGCTAGAACATGAAAAGGAACTTCATCTTTCAGCATGGCAAATGAACCAAAGCCTAAATCCAAATCAACAAAGGAATGGCTTCACCAGAAGAAGATTGGTCCAGCCAGAGCCCAGACCTGAATCCAATTGAAAATCTGTGGGGTGATCTGAAGAGGGCTGTGCACAGGAGATGCTCTCGCGATCTGACAGATTTGGAGTGTTTTTGCAAAGAAGAGTGGGCAAAAATTGCCAACTCAAGAGGTACTTCAACAAAGTATTAGTTTAAGGGTGTGCACACTTATGCAACCAGTTTTTAGTTTTACATCCTTCCACCTAAAATATTTCAGTTTGTTGTTCAACTGAATTGTACAGTTTTGTAGGCCACTTCAAAGGTGGAAAAGGTTCTGAAATGATTTATCTTTGTCTCATTATTTTTACATCACAGAAACCTGACATTTTAACGGGTGTGTAGACTTTTTATATACACCGTAGGTTGCATCAATTGTATTGTATTTCTTACTTGATTAGCGCTGCACATATTCCTTATTAATCACTGGCTGCACCCAAAATCTTTGCTGCTGCTTTTTTTTTTTTTTTTTTGCTTCTTCGCTTCTTCCAGCAAGACTGCAGCAATAGCTATGGCTGCAGTGAGAAATACGGGCATTGCAGCCATGATAGTCAAATCGACACCACACACAAACGGAGGAATCGGGAAGTAAAAAATGCACTCTGACATCCTGTGACATCAAAGCAGTGATATTGTTCAATTTGCCAAAAAATCTCAAAATACATCAAAAACACGCTGTAAAAATGCATCAACAGCAAAGGTGTGGACCAGGCCTTAGAAAGTTTAGAGGGGATGGTTACAGCACAAGCAATACTATTGGTTTTTGTTCTTAATTTTACTCTATGATCTGGCCACGCTTTCCCTTTTGAGAGAAGCAGCCGGGAAGGGGTGGAGAAGCTGCACCTGCAATTGGCTATTGTTAATGCACAGCTATTGTCACAATCCAGCATTCGCCTGGGTTCACACTAGTCCGATTCTTGGACCGACATTAGGAGCACACGTCGCATAACGTCACAAAAACAATGATTCCCTATGAGAGCCGTCTTAACTGGTTCGGACCAACTTTGAAAAAGGTTCCTGTACTACTTTTTGTCCGACTTTGATCCCACTTCAGCCCACTGAAAAGCATTGAAGTCTGATCATTGTCTTCACTGATCCAACTTTGGCGTGCTCTGAGGATCTTGAAGGGAAACTCCACGCCAAATTAATAAAAAAAAAAAACTGCATGGAGTCCCCCTCCAGGAGCATACCAGGCCCTTCGGTGACCCTTCACATAGGGTCGGGGGCCGGGATCTATGTGAATGAGTATGGGGTACATTGTACCCCTACCCATTCACCTAAAAGGAAAATGTAAAAAACACCCCTTTTTAAAATCAGCTCCGGCGTCTTCTTTCTTATGCTCTTTTGCCAGTTTTCTCCGCTGCCCTCTTCCCTCTGTTCTTCTTCCCATGTTGACACATGCGATCTCCTGCTCGAATGATGTCTCCGTGCTGTGCAGTGACTTATATTGGCATGGGGCTGGACCAACCGCTGATGTCATCTGGAAGTCCCACCCCTTATGATGTCACAGGGTGGGGCTTTGCCGCCATAAAGGGATGGGGCTCCAGATGACATCAGCGGCTGGTCCCGCCCCATGCCAATATAAGTCACTGCACAGCACGGAGACACCATTCGGGCAGGAGGTCGCGTCGTGTCAACATGGGAAGAAGAAAAGGGGAAGAACAGAGGGAAGAGGTCAGTCAAAGACTGGCATAAGAGCAGAAGACGCCGCAGAGAGGGAAAGAACCGGCAGAAGAAAGAAGACGCCGGAGCCGAGTTAATAAAATGCTTTAAAAAGCTGTGTAGTGTGTGTGTGTGTGTGTGTGTGTGTGTGTGTGTGTGTGTGTGTGTGTGTGTGTTTGTGTAGGTTTTTTTTTTTTTTTACATTTTTCCTTTTAGGTGAATGGGTAAGGGTACCCCATACTCATTCACATAGGGTGGGGGGGCCGGGATCTGGGTCCTTCTGGGTAAAGGGGGCTTCCAGATTCCGCTAAGCCCCCCTCTTCCCGCAGACCCCGACAATCACCGGCAAGGGTCGTCAGGAAGAGGCCCTTGTCCTCATCAACATGGGGACAAGGTGCTTTGGGGTGGGAGGCGCAAACCCCCCCCCCCCCCGCCCCAAAGCACCCATACTCCCCATGTTGAGGGCATGCGGCCTGGTATGGTCCGTGTGCTCAGATAAGAGTCTGGTATGGATTTTGGGGAGGACCCTATGCCGTTTTGTCGGCATTCAGGGTTCCCCTTAAAATCCATACCAGACCGAAGGGCCTGGTATTCTCTTGAAGGGGGGCTTCATGCTGGTTTTTTTTTTTTTTTTAATTTGGTGGAGGTTCCCCTTCAAGATCCCCAGAGCACAAGGTGCCTGGTATTGTCAGGATCAAAGTCTGATCCCTGTTCACAGAAAATCGAACCGACTTTGACCCAATGTAGGACCGTAACTCGCACAGCAAAGTAGGATCAAAGTCGGACCATTTAAATGTCGGAAAGTGTGAACCTAGGTTTAAGATGCTTTCACGCTGCTTTGTTGAAAAAATTGCATTAAAGCATTTGTGTTTTGGATGCGTTTCCGGTGTGTTTTTTGGTTGGTATGGACATGTAACTCAAAAAATGCTTCTTCCGGGCAGTGTTTCGGAATGTAAGCTGAGCTATACATGCACAGTTCAGTGTACATTCTACAAGGAAGTCAGGTAAGTGTATTTTTGTCCACACATGCAACATCGCTGGATAGAGATGGGGCTCAGGTAAG
>BLSH010427562.1:484175-505943 GCA_018402905.1 Glandirana rugosa | reverse complement strand
ATTCTTGCGCGTACGTCTTTGCGTAGGTCTTACCTAGACCTCACGCAAGAACACCACATTTGGTCGGGGTTCGATTTAGGGGCAACCGTACCCACCGGCCACGGTAGTCGAGGTTCAGGGGACTTTGGGTGGTGTAAGTTTTCCCGAAAAGAATTTTATCGAGAACCAAGAATTTCGTATAGACACCAAATTTAAATTTTAGGATGTAATTAAAAGTGTAACGTCAAACTTTAGGGGGTGTGTAAATGAAGGAATTTAACACACTGTAAATGATTCGAGACACTCATCAGTGACGACACAGTGTGTAAAGTGTCTCGGACAGATGTGGGGGATTTCAAACTGCAATGTGAAAATTAATGTAGGATTTTAAATTTAAACCACAGATATGCTTTAAGAACCAAGAGCTATTTTAAGAAAAGCCCTTTTGAATGTGGTGGGTTTCAGGGGACTTGGAGCTGATGGCACCGGCCACCCATGCCAACGGGGATTTAGCTTGGGGCTGGTTTACACCACAAGAACGCACTCCAGATCCATTCTGGATGCGTTTCTGCATGCGCGTTCTTATGGCGTTTCTGTGCATTTTTGATGCATTTCCGGATGCATGCCAGATGCTTGTTGTTTTTTTCCCACTGTACTGGGGTCAGGTGCGTTTTTGATGCATTCTGATACGTATTACTGCGTTCCAGTACAGTCCAATGCATGAAAAATGCAGCATGTTCTTTTTTTTTTTTCTGGAATTGGGGAACCCTGCAACTCACTGCACTGGTGTGAACTATACCATTGTAAACCATATAACCTATTTCCCATGCGTTTTTGATGCTGGAAAAAAATAAATGCACTTGACTGCATGCGGTGTGAACTGGCCTTTAAAGTAGTAGTAAACTTTTTTTTTTTTTTCGCCTACAGGTAAGCTTGTGCCCCTTGAAACCTAAACCTTTTTCTTAAAAATCAGTATTTTTTGCTAGAAAATTACTTAGAACCCCCAAACATTATATATATATATATATTTTGCAGAGACCCTAAGAATAAAATGGCGTTCGTTGCAATATTTTATGTCGCACTGTATCTGCGCAGAGGTCTTACAAACGCAATTTGTTTTGGAAAAAATACACTTTCATGAATGAAAAAAATAAAACCGTAAATTTAGCCAAATTTTTGTATAGTGTGAAAGGTGATGTTACGCTGAGTAAATAAATATCTAACATGTCATGCTTTGAAATTGGGCACACTTTTGGAATGGCGACAAACGACAGTACTTAAAAATCTCCATAGGGGATGCATTCTTTTTTTTTTTTTTTTTTTTTTTCCACCAGTTTAGAGTTACAGAGAAGGTCTTGTGCTAGAATTATTGCTCTCACTTTAATGATCGCGGCGATACCTCACGTGTGGTCTGAACACCATTTACATTTGCGTGCATGACTTTGCGAGCGTAGAGGGATGGGGGCACTATACATTTTTTGCTTTTTTTTTTTCTTATTTATTTTATTTTTACACTTTCCCTTTTTAATTTTTTTTTTTTTTTTTTAAATCACTTGCTTCTTTCTTATTGCAAACATGTAAACCTCCCTTGTGACAGTAAGGCCCCAATCGCACCTGAGCGATTATCAGATTGAAGCTCAAAAACGCTGGAGGAGAAAAAAATCAATTATTCTCTATGAAGATTGTTCACATCGCCTGGAGCCAAACGCCTGAAGCTCAAACAAGTTCTGGAGCTTTTTTGTTGCTAGAAGTTGGCAGATTTTGGTGTTTTTGGCGTGTCTGTATGCCCATAGAAATGAATGGAAACGTGCCATTCGCACGTTTTTGTGCGATTTTCTGGTCAAATTAAAAAAGTAAAATATAAAATGGTAATATATGTATAAATACATGTAAAATAAATACACAAATAACTAAAAATCATCATAAATAAGTAAAATAAATGAATAATATGTAATAAAATACATTAATAAATAATAATTAACCTCTAACCTTAAAAAAAAATACTATTATTATTATTAATAATAATAATAATAATAATAATAATAAAATAACCATAAACGCCCAAACTTGAACAAAAATATACATAATAATAATTTATTTTGTGTTAGGGTGTTTAGTTCGTTATTTATTTTATTTTTTTAAGGGTTAATTATTTATTGTTACTTATTCATTTATTGATTTTTATTTTTTTTATTTTACATTTATTTATGTTATTATTATTATTATTATTATTATTCGTATAATAATAACATTTAAAAAAAAAATCCTAACCCCAACTCCTAATCCTAAGCCTAAACTGGACTCGAAACCCCTTACCCTAATGAATAAACATTATAATAAATTAATAATAAAAGAAGAAATAAAAGCTAATGGAAAAGCTAAAAAAGCTGAAATATCTAGCGGCAAATGATGCAACAAATAAAAGTTTTCTCTATTGGCTAATAAAAAAACAGCCAAACCCAAAAAACGCTGCATACAAACGTGCAAAAGTACTTAAAAATCGCAAAAACGCCAGAAAACCACACAGACGCTATGCTCAGGTGTGATTGCAGCCTAATAGTCACAGTATTTTTCTGGAGGGATCTGGGGTCTATAAGACTGGTTGGTTGCTCTGGCCTCCCGGTGGGACGGGTGAGCCGCAGCAGGAGGGGGGGTGACGTTCACTCCCGCTGCTTGTAATAATAGCAGTCCGCCAGCTTTAAGAAACAGTATCAGGCATCACCCTGGTACAGCCACTTGAATCAGAAGGCCACATATGTGTTACGTCGGTGTGCAGGGGTTAATTCCCCCAAACCTCAATCTCCTCATTCCATATAACTTAGATGGGCGTTTACCCATAGAATAGATCATCTAACACGTTTCCAGGAACAAGGTCTGCTTTTTTAAGGATGCATGTGTGGATGGCAAATTAAATCTAATAAAGAAGCAAGGAATATACGTTTTCATAAATTTATAGACATTTGTCTCAAACTATAATATTGTAAAGGGTACTCCAAAGTTACATCAATCATAGACACCTCATCAAAAGACCCTTTTTTTTTTTTTTCCCCCAACATGACATACACATAGATTGATTGATTGTTATATTTTCATGCTGTGTTGAGGTTTCTGTTATATATTGCTGTATATTTTGAAGACCATGCACAATAATTCATCTATAGATTTGTATGTTGGAACCTGCCTTTCATTTTGTATTGAGTACTCCAAGTAATATTTTTTTTTTTTTATCTATTTATCTTATGTTTGGTGTATTGATGTTCAACTCCTGAATATCTCCTGTTATACTTCTTTTTCTTTATGCTTAAACCTATCCATCCTCCAACCACTATCTTGTTTTATTCTCAACACAATAAAGTTTCATTTGATGTAAAAGTCATTGCATCGCCGCAGTCATGTACATTTTTTACAACACACTTCAGTGCCTTTTTAAGCTGGCCATACACTGATCAAAATCTGGCTGTTTCAGTAGGGACCATATGAATTTCAATCCATGTGTGGCTGTCCCTGTTTGGCAGAAATTTGAAGTGGATGTAAACCCTCACATTATACCCAGTAAAGTGAACAGCCTCAGAAGATACACCGGGATGAAACAAATCTCCGTATATAAGTTTTATTTGTAGGTCTGCTCTCTTCAGCTTTATATACTGTTTAGAAAGCGCACCTCGTGTTAGAATTTTCTCTTCCTGATTCACCTGTGGGTGTATTCTTTGCTTACACTGGGAGACAACTAATTGGAGGAAAGGCACACACCCCCTCAACATAGGCAGACTTTCAGAGCTGTGCTGTGAATAGACCAGCTCTCTGCTAATCTGTTTATAGCACCCACCCGACACAAAATTCAGCCTGGTTTTATCTCAGTTGACGGAGAACTTGTCAAAAGTTATCATGCTATTAACAGAAGAACTAAGCAGGAGAAAGCCACAGGACTTAGTGCTTTGAAGAGAGATAAGACAACACTGCAGATATATGTGCCTAGCTCAAATTTCATGAATGGAGTTTACATCCACTTTGATTGTTTCACAAAGGGAAATTTGCTGATCAGCGACTGAAGCTTCTGATCAATGTATTCTGACAGAAGTGAGTCCCACTGACCAAATACAATGTCCCTGCTGGTAGGATTCCTCCATCCACCTCGTATGAATGATAAAAACTAACCATCTGTTGTCAGCTACTGTACATGAAGTCCTGATGCAGACATTCTTCACTACAAAGCACAGTTTAATTGACTTGGTGCATCTTTAAACCTTTAGAAGCCCTAATGCTGTTTTTTTAAAAATCACCTAATGTCTCTGGATCAAGTTATATCTCTAGACCGTGTTTGAATATTCATTTTTAGCCTTTCTTTGCTTGCAATTTGCCTATTACTATTTGCTGACTTTTTTTTTTTTTTTTTTTTTTAGATCACACACAAAGAAACTGTCCAGCAATGCATAGAAGAATGCAATGCAAGGATTGAAATTGGTTTACATTATGGGATCCCATACCCCAGACCTGTACGTGTTTCTACCTGGAACTTTCACTTTTATCATAATTCGTCCATAACTGGAAATGCTGGGAATATAACCGTGCTAAAGAAATATCGTAGGAGACAATTTGTGCAGAGGATATGACAGTGGGCAGTATGTGCAGGAGAGGAGTATAAAGGATATGACAAAAGGGAAGTGCGGAGGATATGACAGCAGGCAGTATGTGCAGAAGAGGAGTATAGAGGATATGACAGGACAGTGCCGAGGATATGACCGCAGGCAATATGTATAGGAGGGGAGTGCAGAGGATATGACCACAGGTAGTATGTGTAGAAGAGGAGTACAGAGGATATGACCGCAGGCACTATGTGCAGGAGAGGAGTACAAAGGATCTAACAGCAGGCAGTATGTGCAAGAGAGGAGTACAGAGGATCTGACAGCAGGCAGTATATGTAGGAGAGGAGTGTGGAGGATATGACAGCAGGCAGTATGGGTAGGAGAGGCGTATGGAGGATATAACAGCATGTAGTATGTGTAGGAGATATGACAGCAGGCACTATGTGCAGGAGAGGAGTACGGAGGATAGGACAGCAGGCAGTATGCGCAGGAGAGGAGTACAGAGGATCTGACAGCAGGCAGTATGCATAGGAGAGGAGTGCGGAGGCTATGACAGCAGGTAGTATGTGCAAGAGAGGAGTACAGAGGATCTGACAGCAGGCAGTATGTGTAGGAGAGGCGTATGGAGGATATGACAGCAGGTAGTGTGTGTAGGAGATATGACAGCAGGCAGTATGCATTGGAGAGGAGTGCGGAGGATATGACTGGCAGTATGCATACGAGAGGAGTGCGGAGGATATGACAGCAGGCAGTATGTGAAGGAAAGGAGTGCAGTGGGAATGATGGGACAGCTTGTGTGTAGAGCATTGTGGAAGCTATGACAGTGGGTAATATGTGCAGGAGAAGAAATTGAAGGATAGGACTGCAGTAGGAACCGTTTATCTTTTGCCTCACAAATGGTGGTTACTGATCTTTCCATAAATAAAAACAAAAGCACTAATCACACTGGTAAATGCCCAGGGTGGAGAAATGTTTACCAACATGTATTTGGCAACCCTTTTACAAAATTGAGTAACTATAGAGCCCCAACATGGGAGCTCTTCACAGAGGATTTAAAGGCCCACTGAAATTGAAGCCAGTATTTCTGGGACATATATGGCAGTGGGGATTGTGTCAGCAGCACCACAAACTGTGAAGTGGATACTGAAAAAATGGAGGCATGTGTCAGTGGAATTGGATACAATGGTGGTTGAAAAGGAAACGCCAAAATATAATTAAGTTGTTGGCAGGGACTGTATCATGGATTCCAGGAACAGTGGAGAACATGTTAAATGGGGCATCGTTTTGTTGCCAAAAATTTTGAAAGTGGAGCTGAGATTCCCACTTGGCCATATATTGCATGGTGTGAATTCCTGGGTGTTCTTTTACAGTTGCTTTTTCTCCTGGAGCAGTAGCTAAAGGAGAGGTCATAACTAGGATTGGTCATAGTGATTACATGATAGCAATGTAAACAACCTGTCATGAATGGCTTTCCATTCATGAACAGCTTGCTTTCTGTTGTAATCTGTGATTGGCCCATAGCAATCACATGGTTCCCGGCTACCTGTACCATGTGATTAGCTGTAGCCAATCACATCACAACCAAAAGCAAGCTATTCACGATTGAATGGTTAACCCATTCATGACAGTTAAAACCATTGCTTATACAGTGATCTTCACTGTACTAATAATAGTCTAAAAAACAATCCCTGATCACCCCCTCAGAGTAGTACAGTGGCACTGTGGTGACACTGAGCTGCTCTGATGACAGGATGTAAAGAAAAAAAAAATTGAGAAAAAAAATTACAATTTCAAAAAACTCGCCATGCCTCTAAATACCTCAGACTGTCTACTTTCCAATTAAAGGGTCATTTGGGGGGCATTTGTACTGTCCTGGCAATTTAGGGCCTCAAGAGATGAAATGAGGCTGTCCAGTAGAGGTGCGCATCTTCACTGGTCTCACAATTCGATTGGATTATGATTATCCTGTAAATCTTTTTATTCGATTCCGTGATGCATCACAATTGCTGCCCATGGTTTTCATCAAAAATATATCTTTTTTTAATTTTTATCTGCTCTTAAATAAAAAAAACAAAACTAAATACTAAATGACAGAGCCCCGTTTACATTACACTGCCCCACTGCATATTAAACAGCCCCCTGCACATTACGCAGCCACTGCATATTAAACAGCCCCCCTTTACATCCACAGCCCCCCTTTACATTCCACAGCCCCCTGCAAATTCCACAGCCACCCTGCACATTACACAGCCCATTTCATTATACAGCTTCCCTTTACATTGCACAGCCCCCTTTACATTACGCAGCCCCCAGTTACATTGTACAGCCCCCCTGCACTATTTAGCGATCCTCAGTCTCCTGGGACAGCCCTGCCAGTGTACTCTAAAATGTAAAAAAAATCACTGCCAGCCCCTCTGTTTTATGGATGCATTCTACTCTGTGTAAGTGTCTGTATGTAAACTGAAGCCTGTAAATACCTTATTATCTCCGTTCTTTCATGGCTGGTCACATGACTGCTCTCCTCCAATCTTTCATGGCCGGTCACATCACCGACGGAGGTCACGTGACCGGCCATGAGATGTCAGAGATAATATGGTATCGACAGGCATTGTTTTACAATGACACTGACTCAATGTAGGAAGGATCCATTAAAAGGGGATGGCATTGATTTTTTTTTTTTTTTAACTTTAGAGTACACTGGCAGGGCTGTCCCAGGAGTGGTGGATCACGCTGGGATGACATTTGTTAAATCGCGATTCAGCCGTTCTCTGCATCGATGAAGAATCGTTCACGGCTGCATCGCGATTCATCAATTCCACAATTATTTTCAATACCCCTACTCTCCAGTAGTCAGGATTGACCAATTTACAAATATATACCATAGTTTCTAGATACTATAATTTTCACACAAACCACTTCGTGTTTGTAACCTTAAAACTTAGTCACTGCCAGCCCTCTTGTATCCAGGCATAACACACCATATAAGGTTTTTTTTTTTTTTGTTTAAACCCTGGATCAGAGTAGGCGAATGGCCAGACGTCACATGACCAGCCTGAAGATCTCTGATGAAGGTATTTAGAGGCTTTGTGTGCATTATGGCTGAAGAAAACACAGGGGCTAGCAGTAACACTTTTAAAAAGTTTAGTTTAGTACTAACAGTGGCAGGGGGGCTGGAGACGGCTCACGCAGGCACACGGAGCTGACAAGCAGAGAGGGAGGGGGTGAAGGGGAGAAAGGAGAGTGGTTACAACCACTTTAATATACACTTAGTGGGATTTTTTGTTATCAAAGACATGTAGCAGAATACATTTTTGCCTAAATTTTATGAAGTATTTTGATTTTATTAGATATGTTTTATAACAGAAAGTAGAAAATATAAATTTTTTTCAGAACTTTTCAGTCTTTTTGCCTTTTTATATGGCAAACCATAAAAAAACCTAGTGGCGTTCAAATACCACCAAAAGAAAGCTCTATTTGTTTTTAAAAAAACTTGTATAAAGTTCATATGCATACAGTGTTGCATGATGACGCAATTGTCAGTTAAAGTAGCACAGTGCTGAATACCAAAAAATGGCCTGGTCATGAAGAGGGTAAAACCTTCCGGATCTCAAGTGGTTAAAGCACATAAATTGGGTGCTGAGAGCTAAGGATTAAGACTTTGTGACAGGTCACAGAGGAGTTAATGCACAGAAAATACAATTCCATCGCTGAGGGGCTGATACACAAAATGCTCTTGAAGCTGATCACATACACTGCAGACAGGTCACTGAGGGATTAATGCATATTGAGTTGGAAAAGTGACGGGATAAGACTTCTTCTGTGGGATATAGAAGAAAGACATTACAATACTGTGTATTCTTGCATCACATTATCTTGTATAAATGTAAATTATGATTGTTACCTTTAAAAAAAATGCTCACTGCTTGCAATCAGGTAGAATTTGCTTGTGTTGATTTGTGTATTATTTATTCAACTGTCTTCTTCATGCACGCTGCTTATAAGAAACAGATGTATCTTCATCATGTAGCCTACCCTACTAAGTAGTCAATACTTTTATGTATAGTTTAAAACAATTTAATGGACAAGCCACATTACTAGGTTTCACCTGCAGGGAGCATTAAATAAATGCATATCTGGAGAGCTATGAACCTCTCGAACTGTGAAATACCATCTCTGTACTCTTACTATGCGGGATCAACTGTCGGGAAGTATTTTATTTTATTTTTTTGGCAGGGGAACTCTTAATTTTTGAGTCTTAATTTAAACCTTTAGTCATTTTTTTATTCGCTTTCATTCATTGACCGACACAGCTTCCTATTCTTGACAATGGTTTATAGCACCACTTGAAGGAGACGGACAGTCAGAAAATAAACTCAGCACCACCTATGGGCAGTCCTAACTGATATAAACCCCTCTCTGTTATAGGCAGATCGGTTATTTCTGTCTACTGTTTAGGAGTAAAGACCTAGTTTCCTGCAGGGACCTGTGTTTCCATAGCTTTTTTTTTTTATTTTTCTTCTTGGGATTTTTTTCCTGCGGAGATCTTCAATCAACAGCCGGGCTGAACGACGGGCTGGATAATATACAGTATCTTACAAAAGTGAGTATACCCCTCACATTTTGTAAATATTTTATTATTTTCTTTTCATGTGATGACACTTTGCTACAATGTAAAGTAGTGAGTGTACAGCTTGAGCTTAAGGGCTCATTCACACTGGACTAAATGTCTAATGCTCAACCAACACTACTATAGCGTTTGTGTGGCGTTAGTATGGGCGTCAGACAGGCATCAATGAGCGTTGGTATGGGGCGGTTTACAAGCATTAACAGTGCTCTCTAAACGCCCTATGCACGGTTTCGTAGCGTTTGAGCGTTAGGGAGCGTTTAAACTGCTCCACGATGGAAAGTGACTAATTTTAACACACTGCAACCGCACCGAAAACACGCTGAAAACGCCTGCAGAGAGGCGTTACCATAGACTTGAATGGGAGGCATTGAAAGGCTTCAGACGCCTCCTAACTCAACATGAGGCTTTAATTTTGAAGCGACGCAACGCTAATGCTTGGTGTGAACAGCACTATGTGCTGTCTATTGTATCTTGTGCATAGGCATTTGAGGGGCATTTTTAAAGCCTCCCAAACGCCTGCTCTTAATGCCAGTGTGAATGGACCCTTACAGTGTAAATTTGCTGTCCCCTCAAAAGAACTCAACACACAGCCATTAATGTGTAAACTGCTGGCAACAAAAGTGAGTACACCCCTAGGTAAAAATGTCCAAATTTGGCCCAATTAGCCATTCTTCCTTCCCGGTGTCAGGTGACTCATTAGTGTTTACAAGTCTCAGGTGTGAATGGGGAGCAGGTGTATTAAATTTGGTGTTATCGCACTCTCTCATACTGGCCACTGGAAGCTCAACCTGGCACCTCATGGCAAAGAACTCTGACAATCTGAAAAAAAGAATTGTTGCTCTACATAAAGATGGCCTAGGCTATAAGAAGACCCACACACTGAGCTGCAGCACGGTGCCCAAGTCCATACAGCGGTTTAACAGGACAGGTTCCACTCAGAACAGGACTTGCCATGGTCGACCAAAGAGGTTGAGTGCGCGTGCTCTGCATCATATCTAGAGTTTGTCTTTGGGAAATAGATGTATGAGTGCTGCCAGCATTGCTGCAGAGGTTGAAGGGGTAGGGCGGTCAGCCTGTCTGTGCTCAGACCATATGCCGCGCACTGCATCAAATTGGTTTGCATGGCTGTGGTCCCAGAAGGAAGCCTCTTCTAAAGATGAGGCACAAGAAAGCCTGCGAACAGTTTTCTGAAGACAAACAGACTAAGGACATTAATTGCTGGAACCATGTCCTGTGGTCTGATGAGACCAAGATAAACTTATTTGGTTCAGATGGTGTCAAGCGTCTGTGGGAGTACAAAGACAAGTGTGTCTTGCCTACAGTCAAGCATGGTGGTGGGAGTGTCATGGTCTGGGGCTGCATGAGTACTGCTGGCACTAGGGAGCTACAGTTCATTGAAAGAACCATGAATGCCAACATGTACTGTGACATACTGAAGCAGAACATGATCCCCTCCTTTTCGGAGACTGGGACGCAGGGCAAGATTCCAACATAATGACCCCAAATACACCTCCACCCCCTCTAATATCCACCAGCTTCGTGATGTCATGGAGGAGTGGAAGAGGACTCCAGTGGCTGGAGTGCTGGTGAACTCCATGCCCAAGAGGGTTAAGGCAGTGCTGGAAATTAATTGCGGCCACACACACTATTGACACTTTGGGCCCAAATTGGACATTTTCACTTAGGTGTAGTACTCACTTTTGTTGCCAGCAGTTTACACATTAATGGCTGTGTGTTGAGTTATTTTGAGGGAACAGCAAATTTACACTGTTTTACAAGCTGTACACTCACTACTTTACATTGTAGCAAAGTGTTATTTCTTCAGTGTTGTCACATGAAAAGATATAATAAAATATTTACAAAAATGTGAGGTGTGTACTCACTTTTTTGTGAGATACTGTAGATCTAGTAGTCACCCCAGTCTGGGCAGTGAGTGCACGCAGACCTTGTGCTGTGTTGGGACTGGGGTAGCTGGTGAGTTAAATGTCTCCTGGGGCACATATGACTGGCATTCCGAAGTCTATGTCACAGCCCTTCTGTGGCCAACAGCCCTACTTTGGTGGGAGGCAGATCTGTCTACGGAGCGTCACCTGCATACTCCATCAGAATAGTAAATATTGCTCTCCCTCTGCCATCTGGGTGAGGTGTGAGATGCTGGTGCTCCTAGTGATGGTCAGCCCTGTGGGGTTCTCCTCCTATTCAGGCCCTCCGTTGCTGCTGGGTTGTCTCCCTTTCATTCCCCACCCTCTTTTTGTTAAGGGGTTCATTGGCTCCTGGATTTCAAGGCCCTGAATTGCTGTCAGGGATCCAGACGAGCGTTGCGATCGTGCACGCGCGCACGGATTCAAACAAAGGTTCCCACGACCGTTCGGAAGTGCGCACATGTACGCATGCGCAGGGATGTTGTCAGGACATCAAGAGCATGAGGACTCTAAGACCCAGAATCCGACAGAGGAGGAGGGCACTAGGACCCAGCATCTCTGTCAGCACATCACATGGGCCTTTAAAAGGAAGTCAGACTTTGCCTGAAGTGCTGTTTGATCTGCAGCTAGTCGGTTGCTGATACCTGCTATCTGTTATCTGCTACCTGATCAACTACCTGCTCGACCCGTCTTGCCTAGACCATTCTACCTTCTCCAATCCTGACCCGGCTTGTTTGACATTGCTTCTTCTGCCAGCCTGACACCTGTTACTGAACCCGGCCTGTTCACCGAGAATCCCTGCTGATTCTGCCTGCTTGCTGATCCATGCCCGACCCGGCTTGTCTCATGCCTCTTCTGCCTACCTGTATCCAGCTACTGTGATTGCTGATCTGCCGTTACAGCTGTCCGCTGTCCAGTGTTCCAGTCTGCCTGCATCCAGCTACTGTGATTGCTGATCGTCTGCTGTTGTTCCTATTCCAGCCCGTCTGCTATCCAGTGTTCCAGGCTCTGCTTCCAGCATCCGGTCTAGAGCTGCTGACAAGAGGCACTTCTACCTCGCTGTGCTCACGAGACCACTGTCCCCACTCCAGTGGGCTCTGAGCCAGGGCTGTATGAGAGGTCTCCTTCTACAAGAGACAGGCTCAACTATCAGGTACGTGGTCCTCATTACAATTGCTTTGTGCGGGTGCATTAGTTCAATATGCACTCCATCTAGTTGGTGGTGACCTCCCTTCACCAGGGAGATTTCCTGGCCTCTATAGACATCATGGATGCATATCTGCCAACCCGATTTGTACTGGCCACTACGCTTTGCAGTAGGAGAGGCACATTATTAGATTGTGGTGCTGCCCTTGGGTCTCGCCTTTTCTCCTCGGGTTTTCACCAACGTGCTATCTCTGGTTCTGGCCTTGCTGAGACAACTGGGGATTGATGTTATAGGCTATCTGGACGACCTGCTTCTGCGGGCAGAGACTTACTTGGCTTTGATGGACAACATGGCAATCATGATCTGCACTTTAAAGGAGTTTGGGAGGAAGTCTGTTCTAACCCTGACCAGGAGGCTGGAATATCTGAGTTTGACTCTTGATTTGGTGCAGGCCAAGGTGTTCTTGCCAATGGATAAGCTCCGGAAGCTTCAGTGGGCGATTTGACAACTGATGTCCTGTAGCTGTTCCTCCCTTCATCTGGCATGCAGATTCTGTGCCTGATGGTGTCTACTTTTGAGGCAGTCCTGTATGCAGTTTCACAAATGAAGGTCCTGCAGAAGGAAATCTTGTTCAATTGGGACAAGTTCCTCACATCCTTGGACACCCAGATCCGCTTCGGTCGAAAGGCCAGAGTATCACTGATTTAGTGGCTTCAGTCTCCCATCCTTCAGGCGGGGAAGTTCTCCCTTTACATTGGACAGTGATCATAACGGGTGCCAGCCTGTCCGACTGGGGGGGGGGGGGGGTCCAGGGTCGAGCTTGGTCCAGGGTCGCACCTGGGCACCAGAGGAATTTTGACTGCCAATCAATGTTCTGGATCTTCGGGTGATCAGGCGATGCCTGGAACAGTACTCGGAGCTTAATTGGGGGAACCTTTTCAGGATCCAGTCGGACAGTGTCACGGCAGCCTATGTCAAGCACCAAAGCAGAAAGAAGAGTGCAGCAGAGGCGCTGGAGGCCTCACTCATTCTCCAGTGAGCGGAGTATCATATACCACCTCTAACCGCTGTGTACATTCCAGATGTGGAGAATTGGCAGATGAACTACCTCAACCCGCAAGACGTTGGCTCAAGGAGAGTTGTCTCTGTATCCGGATGTATTTAATCAGATTTGCCTGTGCGGGAGGGGGCACCCTGATCATAGATCTTTAACCACCTCAATACAGGCACTTTCACCCCCTTCCTGCCCAGGACATTTTTCAGCTTTCAGCGCTGTCGCACTTTGAATGACACTTGCGCGGTCACCCAAATTAGTTTTTAATCCTTTTCTTCACAAAAATAGAGCTTTTGGTGGTATTTAATCACTGCTGGTTTTATTTTTTTACTAAAAAAAATAGAAAATTACCGAAAATTTTGAAAAAAAACGTTTTTCTTAGTTTCTGTTAGTAAATTTTGTAAATTAAAGAATTTTTTTTCTCCTTCACTGATGTGAGCTTAGGTGGCACTGGTGGTCACTGATAGGGGGCACTGATGAGCAGCATTGATGAGCAGGCACTAAAAGGTAGCACTGACTGGCACCAGTAATGGGCAATGGTTTTTTTTTTATGGGCACTGATTGGCACTCATGGGCACTGATTGGTGGCACTGCTGGGGCTTTACTGTAATTGGGGCACTGATGATCAGTGCCCTGATCAGGGGCGGCACATCCATTAAGGGCGCATGGGTGCCGTCCCCTCTGTCCTCGCCACCCCTATATTGCTATGGATAGATTCATGCGGCTGGCCCCTTTCTGGATGCCGGCCGATTGATTTACCACGGCGGGGGGTTTCTTTGAAGCATCTCATTAGAGCCATAGGCTCTAATAGGCTTCAACATAGAGTGGCTTGTGGCGCCACGAGCCCTTAGGCAAATGAAAATTTGCCTTTCTAACACTGAATTGCCTCTCCGCCAATCAGGAAGCGCGGGTATGTTACCGGTTTCCCGATTGGCGGAGAAGACAGGCGATCCTTTTGGACGCCTTTCTTGGAGGAGGAGGGGGATGCATGGCCGAAGCCAAGCTCCTCCCCACTCGCCAGACATCGCTGCCTGCCTGCTCCTAGATGGGGTACATGTGGGACTTTGATGTCCCAACTGCCCTGGGGGGGTACTGTCAGTGCTGCAAGCCCCGCGGCGGGGGGGTGGGGGTAGATGGATGCTAGGTACCCCTCTGGTGATACCATATACCCTCTCTGGTGAAACTGTATACTCCTCTGGTGATGCCATATACTCCTCTAGTGATGCCATATACTCCTCTGGTGATGCCATATGCTCCTCTGGTGATGCCGTATATACTACTCTGGTGATACTATATACTCTTCTTGTGATACTATATACTCCTCTGGTGATGCTATATATACTCCTCTGATGATGCTTTGTATACTTCTTCTCTGGTGATGCTGTATATACTTCTCTGGTGATGCTGTATATACTTCTCTGGTGATGCTTTATATACTCCTCTGGTGATGCTTTATATACTCCTCTGGTGATGCTTTATATACTCCTCTGGTGATGCTTTATATACTCCTCTGGTGATGCTTTATATACTCCTCTGGTGATGCTGTATACCCCTCTGGTGATACTATATACCCCTCTGGTGATACTATATACCCCTCTGGTGATACTATATACCCCTCTGGTGATACTATATACTCCTCTGGTGATGCTGTATATACTCCTCTGGTGATGCTGTATATACTCCTCTGGTAATGCTGTATATACTCCTCTGGTAATGCTGTATATACTCCTCTGGTGATGCTGTATGTATTCCCCTGGTGATGCTGTATATGCTCCTCTGGTGATGTTATATATTCCTGGTGATCCAGTATATACCCCTCTGGTGATGCTATATATACCCCTATCTGGTGATGCTGTATATACTACTCTTGTGATACTACATACTCCTCTGGTGACGCTGTATATGCTCCTCTGGTGATGCTGTATACGCTCCTCTGGTGACGCTGTATACGCTCCTCTGGTGACGCTGTATACGCTCCTCTGGTGACGCTGTATACGCTCCTCTGGTGACGCTGTATACGCTCCTCTGGTGACGCTGTATACGCTCCTCTGGTGGCGCTGTATACGCTCCTCTGGTGGCGCTGTATATGCTCCTCTGGTGACGCTATATACTCCTCTTGTGATGCTATATACACTACTCTGGTGATTCTATATACCCCTCTGGTGATGCTATATACCCCTCTGGTGATGCTATATACCCCTCTGGTGATGCTATATACCCCTCTGGTGATGCTATATACCCCTCTGGTGATGCTATATACCCCTCTGGTGATACTATATACTCCTCTGGTGATGCTGTATATACTCCTCTGGTGTTGCTGTATATACACCTCTGGTGATGCTGTATATGCTCCTCTGGTGATGCTGTATATGTTCCTGGTGATGCTGTATACCCTATCTAGTGATGCTGGGCTGTATACTCCTAACACAATGGGTGGAATCTATAAGGGGTGGGGCTTATGAGAAATGAGAGGGGTCAGGCCCCCCCGGACACAGCCTATCACATGGTTTAAAGAGCTGCATCAGCGGTTATTTACAGAGATCTTGGTTGGCCGTGGCCTAGTACGATCGCTGCGCCTTGTGCGCCGTTCTGGTGCGGCATCCTATGACGTCCACCCAGAACGGGAGCCGCGCCACTTCTCCGTCATTTTATGGTGGGCGGGTGGCAAGTGGTTAAGCATTTTTCTTGTTCAATATTTTTATTGCGAGAAAGGTTATGTAACAGGAAGTACGTTTTCGTTACACATTTCAGATATAGGCGTATAGGTACAACAAGTAAAAGCCTTTATGGCTATAAAACAGACCATTATTCAACTTAACATGATAAAGTTACGCTTTGACAAGGGACAATGTCGCCAGCCCTCGTAGGCACCCCAATGGGAGCAAGCTGTGACCTGGAGGGCGGGATGATGTCGTTGGCCTTTTAAGTGTTGATCATTAGAAAAAATATATAACATTGTCATAGGGTAACTTAGAATAGATTTGAACGGTGGGACTGTCTGTCCCTGAAATCTAGAGGGTGAGTGAAATGTGGACACCGATAAGGGGGATCAAACTTGGTAGAGATGAATAGTTATACCATTTTAATGAAAATGTAGCCAATGTTTCTCATTTTTAACTGAGCTCATAGATCAGCGTAACTCAATTGTTATATGGTAACTGTAATCAATAACAGAGAAGAAAAGGGAGCAGGGTGTATAGACGGGGTGATAGAATGTTATTATATAAGAGAAAAAAAATCCCGTCTCGTAGTTGTAGAAAAGGGAAATCCGAGACTCTTATTGGCAGATGAGTATAGGAGAGGAAGAAGGAATAGCGGTGAGGAGGGAGAGGGTGAAGGACTAGAAGACTTCATCTAAAAGGGAACCAGGAGGGGAGAGAGGATAGTAAAGGGGGGAAGTTCTCCTGGGTCGGTGTTGCAGAGCGGGCCCTTGAGGTAGAGGGACAAGGAGAGTATCAAATGCGTCATCAAGGCATTAGTAAAGTCATTAAAGTCAGTGGGTAGGCAGTGTTTGACTCAGGGCAAAGCATTTTGTTTCAACAGGAAGGTGCCGAAGTTCATGGCAAGGGCGAGGAATATCAATGACAGATGCAACGGACGCCTTGATGGCGTCGGTATTATCTAATTTTTGCGGTCCCTCCTATCAAGATATGACAGGATAAAGTCCAAAGGGAATCCGTTCATTCTGATGGCTCCGCTGACCCTCCTTTTACCATCGTTGCCTCTGACCGCTCGTCTATTGATAGACCGGTTCTGAGAGGGAGGGGATTGTTGAGGTCTGTGATTCCTACCATGCTAAAAGAGCAAAAATCTACCTCCTAGGAAGATATGCCTTCGCATTTGGAATGCCTACATATCATGGAGTGAGGCTGTGGGTGTCCATCCACATTTTTCTCTGTGGCTCAGATTGTGATCTTTCATCAACTGGGGGGTGGGGTTTGAGCAAAAGATGTCCTTTTAGTATAATCAAGGACCAGGTTTTTGCCCTTGTGATCTTATTTCAAAGTCCCCTGGCCATGCATTCTTTGGTTTGTTCTTTCAACCAAGGGGTTCGACATGTGGCACCTCCTGTGTGTTCCCCTTTGCTGCCATGGAACTTTTTCACTCTGTCCTTCAGAAGCCTCCCTTTGAGAATATTAGGGATATCCACTTGCTCCCTCTCTCTCAGAAAGTGACTATCGCTTCCGTACGCAGAGTGGCTGAACTGGTGGCCTTCTCTTTTAGGTTCCCTTATTTGGTTGTACACAAGGATAGGGTGGTTCCCTGTCCATTTCTTTTATTTTTTTCCAAAGGTGGTATCTGATTTTCATTTGAATGAGGACATTGCCTTGCTTTCCCTATGCCTGCATCATACACATCCTAAAGAGGTTGAGTTGCACGCTTTGGATGTGCTTCATGCAATTAGGGTGTTCTCTTTCTGCGATCACGGACAAGCCAAGGAAGGGTCTGACAGCCTCCTCTGCCATCATTTCTAGTTGGATTAGGCAGATGATGGTACAGGCTTATACCATTAAGGGTCGGGTTTCTCCAGTTTACAAAGTAGATGTTCTTGCGTCTTCAGATGCTTGTTTGGGCCACAAAGTGTTGCTGGTGTCTGTTTGAGGTTTCTGTTCCCTCGCGGGGAGTATTTTTTATTTTTTTTTATTAGGCTTGCGTTTGCCTCTTTGAGCTATTGTTGGACTGTTTTGACTTTGGTTTTTGTTTTTGACTGTTTTGCACCCCTCACCTTTTGGCACTGCTTTGGGACGTCCCTGTGTTGGAAAATAAGAAGCTGTGTCCATCAATGAGCGAAAGAAAAAAAACTGAACTTTTTGTTACTCACCGTAAAATACCTTTCTCTGAGTTCATTAACGGACACAACACTTGACCTCTTTTTTTTTGTTTGTACTGCTTTGTTATTAATTGGTTTGCCTATAGCAAAGAGGGGTTTATCCCAGCTAGGACTAACCATAGGCGGTGCTGAGTTTCTTTTCTGCCTACTCCTGTAGGTGGCGCTATAAACCCTATGGTCAAGAATACGAAACGGTGTTCATCAATTAACTCAGATAAAGGGATTTTACATCAGGATTTTTGTTACTCGCTATTCAAAGTTTTTGATCGTATCGGAAGGGTTAAAACCTCTGTCAGTATTTTATTTCTCAGCCCTAATACAGAGACGTCACCTCACTTTCTGTATCTTTTTGATAGCCGTAAAAAACTGTCAAGGGCTGTATTTGTCCCCACTCTGTCCAAAAAATAAAAAAAATTAGATGTATTTTTACTCGAAATACTGCAAGCTGTTTAGTGTGGTAACCCCATCTCTGGAATGTTAAAATACATCTTTGAGTACTTTTAGAGAGACTAACCCATATTTTTTTGTATTTCTAGACCCACCTACCTCCAATGGGGCTGTCAATGTCTCATAGTAAAAATATGAACAAACAAGACAAGCTGAGGAAGCAAGCTAAGCCTCTGTATCTGAAATCATATGATGAGATCTCATAGTGCCTATGAGAAGGTAGAGGGTGGAGGTTGGGCGCAGCAATCAGGCTGCCATCCTTTTCTGTGCCCCTACTCTTGTATGCATATTATACAAGAGAGACGAATAGAAGTGCGAGATCTCAATACTGGGACTGCAAAAGTAAGAATGGACTACTGTGTGCTGATTGGTGTATTTGTTCAATTGTTTGTTGTCTTCCTGCACATTGCTTGTAAAAAAACAAATGTAACAGCGCATCGCAGTGTATATATTTTTTAATTTAACAATACTGTTAACTCTATGCACAATGTGTTAAGATGCCCTTCCATGTATTGTAATTAGACGCTGAATTTTAATGCTATGCACACCAAATTACCTGCATGGAACATGGCACAGAAATCGTTTTCTCTGTTTTAGCACTGAGCTTGCATTGCACCTTAGTGTGATGCTTTGGTGTAGTGAGTTGCCATTCAGCCTCAATGGCACCCCTGTACACCCTCTTATGGACATATGTTACACTGCTAATGTGTTTCTGCTTGTTGGGACGCCATTCAGAATGATATTAAGACAGATGAGTTTTCTCATTTCTTCAAAGTGTGTGCTAAGCAAGTGGGTCATCTGCTGTGGCAGGATGAGTTTTTCATCTGGCCTGGGAATGCTCTGAATTCCCAACAAATAGTTGGCATGGCCAAATTGTATGTCCTTGCCAAGTTTTCTGTACAAAATAATATGGCTCATTGAAGGTGGCATGCAATGTGGGTATAGCCTCAATAATTTTTTGTTTAATATAATCTCCTAAAGGTCCCAAAGAAATTCCTTTAATTTGCAGATATTTCCTCTTACTTCCTGTTTGACTATGGGACAGGAAGTGAAGGTAAATCTCTGCACTGGGACAGAAATTGCCAAAAAATTCTGACAGGGTTTATAACCCTCCCTTACTCTATCCAAAATGAAAAAAGTTTTGCCCATAGTTCTACTTTTAAGCCCTACAGTTATATGTTCATTTTTAATTTGTGTTCTATATATGTATATATTCATCCTTTAAATAAATGCCCTTTGTGAAATGTATATGAATAAATTGAATCTATTTATGTAACTCTACTGCTGTAGTATGTAGTGATACATTATTTGAAATAACTGATCTTGTCAGGACAGACTTTCAATGCATACATGACGAAACTGGACGGGTGATATACAGTCAGGTCCATAAATATTGGGACATCAACACAATTCTAATCTTTTTGTCTCTGCACCACCACAATGGATTTGAAATGAAACGAGCAAGATGTGCTTTAATTGCAGACTTTCAGCTTTAATTTGAGGGTATTTACATCCAAATCAGGTGAACAGTGTAGGAATTGCAACAGTTTGTATATGTGCCTCCCACTTTTTAAGGGGCAAAAAGTAATGGGACAGATTAACAATCATAAATCAAACTTTCACTTTTTAATACTTGGTTGCAAATCCTTTGCGGTCAATTACAGCCTGAAGTCTGGAATGCATAGACATTACAAGACGCTGGGTTTCATCCCTGGTGATGCTCTGCCAGGCCTCTACTGCAACTGTCTTCAGTTCCTGCTTTCCCTTCAGTTTTGGCTTCACCAAGTGAAATGCATGCTCAATTGGATTCTGGTCAGGTGATTGACTTGGCCATTGCATAACATTCCACTTCTTTCCCTTAAAAACTCTTTGGTTGCTTTCGCAGTATGCTTCGGGTCACTGTCCATCTGCACTGTGAAGCGCCATCCAATGAGTTCTGAAGCATTTGGCTGAATGTGAGCAGATAATATTGCCCAAAACACTTCAGAATTCATCCTGCTGCTTTTGTCAGCAGTCACATCATCAATAAATACAAGAGAACCAGTTCCATTGGCAGCCATACATGCCCACGCCATGACACTACCACCACCATGCTTCACTGATGAGGTGGTATGCTTTGGATCATGAGCAGTTCCTTTCCTTCTCCATACTCTTATCTTCCCATCACTCTGGTACAAGTTGATCTTGGTCTTATCTGTCCATAGGATGTTGCTCCAGAACTGTTAAGGCTTTTTTAGATGTTTGGCAAACTCTAATCTGGCCTTCCTGTTTTTGAGGCTCACCAATGGTTTACATCTTGTGGTGAACCCTCTGTATTTACTCTGGTGAAGTGTTCTTTTGATTGTTGACTTTGACACACATACACCTACTGCTGTGAAGGGTGTTTTCTTCACCAGGGAAAGAATTCTTTGGTCATCCACCACAGTTTTCTGTGGTCTTCCGGGTCTTTTGGTGTTGCTGAGCTCACCGGTGCGTTCTTTCTTTTTAAGGATGTTCCAAACAGTTAATTTGGCCACACCTAATGTTTTTGCGATCTCTCTGATGGGTTTGTTTTGTTTTTTCAGCCTAATGATGGCTTGCTTCACTGATAGTGACAACTCTTTGGATCTCATATTGAAAGTTGACAGCAACAGATTCCAAATGCAAATAGCACACTTGAAATGAACTCTGGACCTTTTATCTCCTCCTTGTAAATGGGATAATGAGGGAATAACACACACCTGGCCATGGAACAGCTCAGCAGCCAATTGTCCCATTACTTTTGGTCCCTTAACCACTTAAGGACCGGAAGGATTTCCAGCTTTAGGACCGGAGCCCTTTTTGCGATTCGGCGCTGCGTCGCTTTAACTGACAATTGCGCGGTCGTGCGGCGTTGTACCCAAACGAAATTGGCGTCCTTTTTTTCCCACAAATAGAGCTTTCTTTTGGTGGTATTTGATCACCTCTGCGTCATTTCTGATCGCCGCTATAAACAAAAGAAGAGCGACAATTTTGCAAAAAAACCCAAATTTCTTACTTTTTGCTAAAATACAAATCCAAAAAAAAAATATAAAAAAAATTTTTTTTCACCGTTTTTGGCCGATTTATATTCTTCATCATATTTGCGATAAAAAAAATCGCAATCGGCGTTTATTGATTGGTTTGCGCAAAAGTGGCTGCGTTTACGGATGATGAGAAT
>BLSH010427562.1:470306-480314 GCA_018402905.1 Glandirana rugosa | reverse complement strand
TAGTGTCGGCCAGTGACTGTTGTTACCGCTGACTCGCCGCACGTGCGGCGAGCGCGGGGGGCAATCAGTGTGCTTGGTGCTGACAGTAAGCGGTAATGAGCTGTTACCGCTATCTCCTCCTCACACACGATCGGTGTGTGAAGGGGAGAACCCGGTAACAGCTCGTTGCCGCTGATTCCCGTCATTTTGTGACCGGCTGTGATTGGACACAGCCGGTCACGTGGTAAAGAGCCAATACTATTGGCTCTTTACCGTGATCGGGGTTGGGCTTTGTCCGAGGGACAAGCCCGCCCCGCTGCGCGCCCCCTGGGGCACGCGCGAGCGGCGTGCACGCCGCTCAGTCGCCATTGTTGTCAGTGACCGGCTGTGATAGGACACAGCCGGTCACGCGGTAAAGAGCCAATTTTATTGGCTCTTTACCCCGATCACGGAAGGCCGGGGTCCCGAGGGACACGGCCAGTCCCCGATCGCCGCGATGAGGGCCCGCAAAGCGGCGAAAACAAGAGGACGTCATATGACGTCCACTTAGGATGGGGAGTCCACCTTGCCGACGTATAATTACTATACGTCGGTAAGGAAGTGGTTAAGTAAGTGTTTTTAAATAGGGAGGGGGCCTAACTAAATAAGCGGACCTTGCTATGTTACTGCAAATCCACTTTAAAAAGACTAAAGCTGTCCATAGATGGATTGAAATTCAGCTGGATTTTGATTCTTCTATGGCCTTTCCCACTAGAAGGAAGTTAACGATTGACTTCTCTTGCATGGGAATGTTGGAAAATTTCCACTCGATCAGCACATGCAGCCAATCAGCTACAGCGTTGATCAGTGTATTCTGACAGTGGAAGAAGAGTGAGCAGTCCCTGCTTTCAGAATACAATGGTGGAGTGGGGCGATTTCTTTATCCGCCTTGATTGTATGGATGGGGAAATCCGTTAGATTATTTTTTTTTCTGATTTAAAAAAACTATGGGGAGCTTAACTCTTACTAGGCCAGCTCCTGACCTTCTTGTGCCTTCTACGGTGACCGTGTTCACATATGGTCATTGGCCCCACGGGTGAGTTCACATGCCCCTGATACCCAGAAGCATTTTGCAACTACACCGTTAGAGTGGCTGGGAGCCCAGGAAAATGAGTATGTGGGTTAGGGATCGGTGAGTAAGAGACTCTGTCCTCCTCCCCTAATGGATGACATAAGAAAAATTGGTGGTATACTATATCTGAACTCTGTCTGAAAATAATAATTACTTGGCTGCTTTTAAATAGGTTTTAGCTTTAAAGTGGTACTAAACCCCCAACAGTAAAATCAGTCTGTATATGCAGCATAGCATGCTTGTTATACTCACTGTGGAACTTAAGGGGTTAGCCTTTTTACACAATGCAGAGGATTGTTTTAGCTTGTATGCATAGACCTTCCCCTCCCTGCACGAGCTATCTGTGAAAGGCCAGCTTAACACATGGGGCAGTCCTCATGCATATGCTCAGTTGTGTCTTTTATGCTGGAGAGAACATTCACTTCTTCTCAGAGATAGCCAGGTCACATGATATTGACAATCACACATGTGGGTGTGTATACAGGCTGTAGTGGAATCTCCTCCTACCTGAAATCTCAGTGATAAACTGCAGCAGTTTCTCCAGTGCTGACTGTGGTATATAGTGGCAGTATTTTAATGTGAAAAGAAGATTTATAAGTGGGTGGGGGCACAGGTGAAGTATTTTCATATTACTGGGTTTAGTAACACCTTTTGACTAACTGATACTGTGGGGATGATTTACTAAAGCTGGAGAGTGCAAAAACCGGTGCAGCTTTGCATGCTAGCCAATCAGCTTCTAACCTCAGCTTGTTCACTCAAGCTTTGACAATAAAACCTTGAAGCTGATTGGTTTCTGTGTGGAGCTGCACCAAATTTTGCACTTTCAAGCTTTAGTAAATCAACCCCTATGAGTTGTCAGAAGACTGAAAGTTTTGTGTTCTGTTTTATGTACCACTGTGAGGGAAGACTTTGTGCTCAAGTTTGTTGCCAAAGAATAAAACCCAGGGGAAACCACTTAAAATAAATGTACCCGTGTCCTGGCTTTACTATTCAACACACATCTTACACCTGAAAGTGTTAAATATTAAAACACCCTACAAATCTAATAGGTACTGTAGGTATGTCTATGGATATAAGTTTAGCCAATCTTTATCTGTCATACATGCTAATAAGTATATAAAAGGTTTTGTCAGGCTCATGGGTCAAGAAATGAATTTACCCTGACTACAAAATTGGATTAGGTTCAAATTTATTTTCAAAATTTGTACAACCAATTGTATACAGCAGGTTGGTTTTTAAGGCACATACTATGTGACATCTGAAATGTTTCAAACCTGATGTATATAGCATCAATAAAATAACTAAGAAGAGAAAATCCAACTCTTTACATAAATTAATCATCCAGCTGGCAGAGGGCTGCCACACCACGGTTAATCCAATGTTTCTGAGGTTTGTCTGTGGGAAGTTCTATAGAGAGGACATAGTTGGTGGAATGGCCGGTGGTTGAGAGAGTTCCCCGCCTAGCACTGGTTTTATAGACTGGACAGAAATATGAGTTTTTGTGCTCAAATTTTGCGCTTTCTCCTGGTTTCAGCCATATGACAGGTAGAGAATCGTACAGGATTTTGGGAAGAGATTCTCCAATCTGCATCTCTTGTCTGTCCCAGCGTGCTCCTTCTAGGAAGAGTCCTCTGATGTAAGCACCATCTTCTGGAGATGTGTCTATGGTGTGCTCATAACTGGTCACCTGAAATGGAAGACAGATGAAAATGTATTCAGATTTCTGCAGAACACAATCAAAATGTAAAGGATTTTTTTTTTTTTAGGCAGCAGTTGTATCAACATTGTGTATTAGAACAATTTAATGTCTCCGGTAGTGAGGCATTTTGTCCTGGAACATGGAGGTAGATTGGTAGGGTTGCCCGGGTTTTAGATGGGGTGTCCCCCAGTGAAAGCGGAGGAGATATGGATATGGCAGTTGAAAGACACATCTAGGTTTAAATGGCAAACTCAAGTCCTATAAAGCACAATCCAAGATTTTTTTTTTTTCTACTGTTCTTAACTGTAGTGTGTGTGGCAGATGTAAACATTTTTTTAGTGGAATTAATTTGAAACACGCTGGATATAATCTATGAATTACTGCTATGTATAGAGAGATGTTATATTCACATAAATGGTGTAACATACATTTCCTGTTTTGCACATCTAGGCCCATCAGAGTAGGAAACGACATTTATATTAGGATGTGTAGTACTTCAATTGTGTTTGTGTCTACTATTTTGGAAAGTGACTTTCAGAGTTTACTAATCTTTTTATACAGTCAGCCCCAATCCTACTTCATCTGCTGCTGTGTCTACATATAATGATCACTCAAATTGCAAAACTATATTCAATCAAATATATATATATATACTTCATAAATTCACTTTCCATAACCCATGTAAAGGTAATTCTCAAGTTGCCCTCTTCAGTGTAGATAAGGCCCTATCTTAATTCCCTAAAAGTCACGCTCCAAACGAAATTATACTAATTTCCCCAACTGAAACAAACGCGTGGCTTCATCAGGGGTTAATCAATTGTGAACTTATGCCAAAATGTGCAGTAAATAATATAGAATAAAATAGAAAAAGTCTTCATTGGCATGTGCCACCCAGGGCTTATATAGCCTACTACCGGCACTTCTTAATTAAGTTATGTATATAGTTGGTCCGTAGTACTCCTTCAAGGTGCAGAATGGAAGGTCTGATATGCAGGATGGAGAAGGTTGCGCCCACTATGTTGGGTATGGAGGGATGATGAAATAAGGCACCATTTAAGTAAATGGCACTAGCACACATGTATTCCCGTTCTCAGACAACTATTATGGTTCCAGCAAAACCAGTTGCGTTACCAGGATGGTTCCTTTCACATAGAAGATGACTAACTACTGCATTGAACAGTGGTTCTTGCACAATGCTGCTATATATGAACATTGATTTGAGTTTTGAATAATGGGGCTGGAGAAACGTTTGAATTGAAATTTGGTTCATGAACTCTGCTGTATTGGTAAGTAACATGCTGTGTAGCCAATTGACGCAAACATTGAATAACTGGTTTACGTTGGAGAAACATTTATGGCGGAACTCCCACATATGTCAAGTTATGTACGCTAACAAAGACATTGGAGTTGATTTTCTAAATCTGGTGAGTGCAAATTCTGGTGAAGCTCTGCAAAGAAAACCAATCCGCTTCCAGTTTTTCTTGTCAAAACTTAATTGAGCAAGTTGAAGTTAGAAACTAATTGGCTACCATGCACAGCTACACCAGATTTTGCACTCTCCAGTATAAGTAAATCAGCCCCATTGCATTATAATATCAACTGATTTGGGACTATATACTTAAGTACACAACAAGCTGTCTAAACCGCAATAACACATTGCTCAAAGCACTCCTCTCTCCTTGTTCCTCCAGTTGCTGTCAGGCGCCTGCCCGAATGTGTGTTCTCTTTCTGCAAACCCACTGGCAAATGAAATAACTGGGCTGCACAGATGACATCACAGATGGTAAAATAAACTTTAAGCCAGGAAGAAGGTTCACGGCTTATGATCTTGTCTGTGCACCATTGCACTTAGCTGCGTGGATGGTGAAACTATATCACCTGTAGAGGGTGTTAATTTTTTTTTAAGTTCATGCCAATTGTAAAACCTGGACTTGATATTGGGGGATGTCAGTTTTTACAGCTCTTGCATTTTAAATGAATGATTGAAGAGGGGTTTAAGAAATATAAAGGAACCTTTTTAAATGTAGTGCAACAAAGTAGAGTTTATAAATCTAGCATGTTTGATTGTATATTTTGTTCTTTGTTGGGCATTTTTTGTGGTAATGATGTATAGAAGTTTGTTGCTCATATTTGGATTTTTATTAGGTAGAATTAGCCCCCACAGGATATAAAACATTGTAGGGTGTAAAGTAGTGGTAAGGGGAGCTTTTACCTGTATAAGCAGTTACTAATAGACATGCACCATTACTTTTTTTTTTTTTTAAGTATCGAATGGAATGCGGTGCGATTTTTGTCTGAAGTCACTATATCAAGCCTGGGTTCACACAGGAGTGGTTTGGGAAAATGCATGTGATTCCGACATGAATCACACCGCATTCCTGTTAAAATCACATGTGCAATTCTTTGCTTTGCGATTTGAGCCCATTCATTTTGTATAGGCTCAAATCGCAATGCCAAGGTATCAGAGCATTAGCGCGAGTACAAGTACTAATTACTAACTTTTCTGACAATGGATGGACTTGAGTGGAGAGGATGAGCGACCACCACTAGCCTGTGCAGGTGTTTCTATGCACACTGCTAAGTGCTATAGAGTTAGCTATCCTTGTGTTTAACAGATTCAAAGGCATACAAATGATGCCCAAGTTAAGTGAATCACAATGTTTTTAGCACAGCCTGTGGGGAAATATCTAAACTTGGTTTGTCACAAATTATTCTGGAATATGCAGTTTTGGGCACCAGTTCACAAAACAGATATCGGAGGAACTGGAGAATGTGCAGAGAAGGGCAACCAGACTGATAAGAGGTATGAAGGAGCTCCGCTATGAGGAAAGATTAGAGGAACTGAATTTATTCTCTTTTGAGAAGAATAGATTAAGAGGGAATATGATCAACATGTATAAATATATAAGTGGTTCATATAGTGAACTTTGTGTTGAGTTATTCGCTTTAAGGTCATCACAGAGGACAAGTGGGCACTCTTTACACACTCGAGGAAAAGAGATTTAATCTCCAATTATGTAAAGGTTTCTTCACCGTAAGATCTGTGAAAATGTGGAATAGACACCCTCATGAGCTGCTTCTGTCCAGCTCAGGAGATTGCTTAAAAAAAGGCCTGGATTATTTCTTGATGTATTTCTAGATTGTCAGCTTCTAAACAAACCACAATTTTCCTACAAGAACACAGCCTCCTTGAAAGTGTTAGTGTTTGTGGACAGTTTATGACACTATATTTACAAAAAATAAAAATATCAGTGTGGTGCATATACATTGGCACTCTTTCTTTTAACCTTGTATGTGGAAGGACACAAACTTTTTCTAATGTTTGACAAATTACTGAAATAACATTGATCCCCAGCTGGCAGTCAATCCCTGGAATACATAAAGGCTGGCACAGACAAATTTTGCATAAGTGTCTCTCATGCATTATAAAAGTGGTGCAGAATGTGCCAAATTCATGTACCTGTCAAGAACTTGTACTTGGTGCACATTGTGCCACTTTTAGAATGCACATGAGACACCTTTGCAAAATCTGTCTGCACCAGTTTCTCACTATATGCCAAAAGAGAGCTGGTCTAAGCTCTACTTTTGTAAGATATGAACCAGGACAGCAACCTGGGGGTCTACAATGGTAGCTCCCATATTAAAAAAAAACAACAAAAAAAGTGGAGTTCAAAAGTGGGTGTGTCTCATCGAAGGTGGCCATGACTTGATAAGCTTGGTCAAACCAGTGTAGGTTAGGTTTTGCATGCATGTTAAAACAGAGTCTTGGTTTCATTAACATGATGATGAATTTTATTCACTTTTGGAACTAAGGTAGCTTAGAATATCCCAGTCTCCTCCTGTAAATATGATAAAGCTTTACATAGGAACAACTTTTTGTAATGTAATATATCTTATGCCACCAGGCTTTATGGGGTAGACATATTAGTGTAAATCTGTATACTTTCTCTGTGTAGATTTTCTGCATTCATTAATTTTGTCTGTACATGGACCGCTGAATCTAAGGTCCAGGTTCTACACATGCCTTATTCCAAAATCATCACTAAGCACCAGCCCTCCTGAGACTTAACTCTAAGACCCCATACACACTGTTAGATTTTCTGCAGTTTTTTGCCTTCAGATTTACCAAAACAATATAATATGAGGTCAAGTGTTTCAATTTGTATGCAATCAGGCAGGCCCTTACACTACATGGTTTTGGTAAATCTGAAGGAAAACCTCTGCAGAAAATCTAATAGTGTGTATGGGGTCTTAAACCTTTCATCCAACAGTCAAATGCCAGAGCCCCTGTGAGGTTCTGGAAATTGACTGTTAAGTAACAGGCATGAGACTTTGCACAGACTTGAGCAAAACTCCTGTGTAGAGTCTGGTCCTAGAATTGAAGGGTTCAGGACACAAATTGCTTTCATAGTCGAAGCAGATACTTGTAGTGCCTACACTTCAGTAGTATTAATAGCTTGTCTAGGTTTTCATCCCAAAGACATTCTCTGTTTACAAGTAAAGTCTCCTCAATCTTTGACCTGCATTAAAAAAATGCAACATCTAAACTTTCCTTAGACATTGAGTGCCTGAACATTTAACAGCTGACTAATCTTCTTATATCATCCAATCAGACTTTCTTTACTTTGTGCTGCTGTCCTAGCTACTCCATTTCTAGAAATATCTTCTTTATCTTTAAAATGTGACTGTGAAACTAGTTTATAAAACAGAAGGAAATGGTTTATGTTCCCCATATAAAGCAATTAAAATGTAATTTTATTTTTTAACCTGAATCAAAGAAAAAGAAAGTGTCGGCTTTTTTCAAACTGTCGTTAATCAGCCCAGTTGTGTGTTTATTCAGATGTCACCAGGGCTAACAAAGAAGCTGATTGCACAATAGGAAAAAGAATTTGGCTCTAGCAGACCTAGGTAATAGGAAAGGCACACGTGTGGGAAAGTGTGCTGTGAGGATATATTATGGGTACGGTCAGTACCTATACCAGAAGTTTCCATATATTATATAGTACACAGGCAAATAATCCATGTGCTTTAGTCCTCTTGAGGGAGCCATCGTTTCACCATGTAAGATGCAGACAGCATTTACTGATAATCTTTGATTTAATAATGTTTCTAAGCATGTAGTTGGCAGCGGGCCCACCCACAAAGTTTGGGACCTAAAGCAACTAATGAATAATGGAGCCAATTAAAGGCTTTTAAAAAACACGACACTGTCTCTAGTATTATGTTATATAATAATGCAAGCCTTTGATTTACTCAGCCAGCCTTTGGCACCTCTAAATGAGAAAGAGGATGGCCTGTCATTGTTTGCATAGATCATCTCCACCACATTATATAAACCATGGAACCCATAATCAGTGTACAAATAAACCGCACATGCATAAAATGTAAAATACATCTTCTTACCTCATACTGAAATCCAATATGGTCAATAGGGATTGTATATTTTCTAGCATAATTCTGGGAAACACCGGTTAGAAATGATTGGGTGAAATAAAATCCTGATATCCAGAACACTTTGGGTGGACCATTGTCTATCCAATCCTGTCAGGAATAAAAAGTCATCAGATTCAGACCCTGCCACAAGGAACAGTACATTTAAAGCATATAGTGAAACTTACATTTAAACAACCCATTCAATTTAAAACAGAAATTAAAGTCAAAATATTTGTGTATATATGTAAAAAACAAATATTTTTTTTATAAGTGACCACATAATCTCTATTCTCAGATGTGGAGAGACCGCAAGCAGTACACGGATCTTCCCAGTGAATGGCTGTCAAGGGGAAAGTCAGCAGAAGTCTGACCATTGGATGACAGGCAAGCTGTTTTCCTAGCACAGCCAGAAAACTGACTATGATGGGGTGGATGTGCTCTCATGCCTAGTGTGGTCAGTTTGAAACAGGAAAGCAGGGGGACTGGCAGGATCTCAAGTATTTTAAACAAAGGATTCAATACAAAGAGAACAGGATATTTTTTAACACAAGTACATGGTGCAACAGACATATCCGGAATATGAAATGTTGTGGTAACATTCGCATTAAATGTAGACTGACCCTTCAAGATAAAATTTCAGTACAGTAATACTGGCTTGCAGTATTAGCAAATCTTGAATAGTACATGTCACTGTATGTTAATTCCTTAAAAGGTTTTGCAAACATTTTAAAGGCCTGTGTTAAGCAGTTGCATTTAAACCAAGAATTTTATAGCCAGAAGTTTGTGAACACCTGAGTACACCAATGTGTCCCTAAATAATGGACATTAATTAATATGGAGTTGGCTTCCTATCTGCAGCCTCTACCCTCTGAAAAATGTTTCTGCAAAATATTGTTTTTCTGAGGGAATGTGTGCCCATTCAGCCAAAAGAGAGTACTTGTGAGCTCCGGTAATGATGTTTGACAGGAAGAACCTAGCTCCCAATTGGTGTTCCAGTTCATCTCCAAGGTGTTCAATAGGTCAGGCCTCTGTGCGGCCACTCAAGTTCCTCCACACTACCCAAAACATAATGTAACAGACACAACCATGCTGGAATTAAAAAGGTCCTCACCAAATGTGCCACATGGTTGCTCACAAGCACAAAATTGTCTGAAATGTCTTTGTATTTTGTAGCATTAACAGTACTCTTTATTCGAAAAACCCCTAAACTCAATAAAGTGTCCACATATGTGCGGTCTATATAGCATAATATGAGCTCTGTCAGAAACATTTTTTTTAAATTGTTTATTGGACATTAGTCATGCACATCTAAAAGTATTACAAACATATCTTGACCATGCTTTCTCATGTCAGAACTGATAATAGTGGAGACTAGCACAGACAGCACACAATGGGATTGAGCTGTGGTAATGCTAATTAATCGTTTTACGAGCAAGGCATGTGTAAACCACAATCATTGTGTATATATATGTATACACATATACACACACAGTATCTCACAAAAGTGAGTACACCCCTCACATTTTTGTAAATATTTTATTATATCTTTTCATGTAACAACACTGAAGAAATGACATTCTGCTACATTGTAAAGTAGTGAGTGTACAACTTGTATAACAGTGTAAATTTGCTGTCCCCTTAAAATAACTCAACACACAGCCATTGATGTCTAAACCGCTGGCAACAAAAGTGAGTACATCCCTAAGTGAAAATGTCCAAATTTGGGCCAAAGTGTCAATATTTTATGTGTCTCTGTAGTTACCGACACACAACTCAATAAAACTCC
>BLSH010427562.1:452441-467229 GCA_018402905.1 Glandirana rugosa | reverse complement strand
ACTACAAAGTTGAAGTGGGTCAAGTTGGATACCAACTTGACCTTCCTGACCAAAGAAAAAAGTTGGAATGGTTAATACATTTGAATGATATACACAGAACGAGTCACCACCAACCCAAAGTCGGATGGGATGGAACCGGTACAGAGACTCGTGACTTGTGGAACAAGACCCGTAGAAGTCCATCCCACCTCAAGACCTTATACTGTCGTGAACTCCTATTATCCAAGGACGATCGAAGTGCAAGGTAAGAAGAGTGTGGAAACCGTCAATTAAACGACGAAGAGAAAAAGAGTTGTACAAAGAACGCTGGGACAACTGATAATCTTTTTTTTCAAACTACCAAGATACTAGTGCGGGGTTATAGAATCGTTAAAGTTTTTTTTCTAATAGTCAACAGGGTCGCAAGAAACATGTTGAGAAAAAGAGAAGCAGCAAATTAACTGCCAAAGGTGTGAGAAGAATGGAACGTGAAGCTAGCAGGAACCTATTATCCTCAAGTGCTGTCATATTCCAGAACTCCACCCTACCTGAAGATGCCCAGAACAAGGTGTTCAGTGCTCAGAGACATGGCCAAGGTAGGGTAGGCTGAAACCCAACCACCACTGAGCAAGACACATATAGTAAGTTTACATAATTGGTAAGGTTGAAAAAAGAAACCAGTCCTTCCAGTTCAACCATAGGTTGAACTGGGTGAAGTTGAAACATCAAGACTGGGTCAATAAATATCTGAATAGAGTGACTCTTGGCAGACCAGATGGATGGGCCTGTAGCTGGATCAGCAACAGGACACAGAGCTCCACTTCAACTCAGATGCCAGCGAGGTGGGGCACTGGTATGGGCTGGTATTACTAAAGATGAGCTTGTTGGACCTTTTTGTGTTGAAGATTGACTCAAAATCAACTCCCGAACCTACTGCCAGTTTTTAGATGACACTTTCTTCAAGCAGTGATGCAGGAAAAAGTCTGCTTCTTTCAAGAAGACCATGATATTTATGTAGGACAATTCTCCATCGCATGCATCAAAGTATTCCACAGAGTAGCTAGACAGTAAAGGCCTTAAAGATGAAAGAATGACATGGGCCCCTTCTTCACCTGACCTAAATCCTATTGAGAACTTTTGGACCCTTTTTAAATGGGAGATCTAGGAAAACAGTACAAAACTCTGAACAGTGCCTGGGGGACTGTGGGTTGATGCTGCACAAAAAGTTGATCGTCAACAGATCAATAAACTGACAGTCTCCGTGAATGGAAGGCTTATGACTGTTACTGAAAAGAAGGGTGGCCATATTGGTCATTGATATATATTTTTTTATGTTAGAAATGTTTATTTGTACATTTTGAGTTGTTTGCTTATTATTCTCACTTAATGAAAATAAACAAATGAGATGGGAAAAATTTTAATTTAGCTACATAATAATTGTGCACACACAGATATTCTCCTAAAGCCTCATACAGATGGTGCGACGATCGTACGGCCGAACGGCCCAAATCGTATGTTGGCTCATGTATCTCGCGTACTGACATGCACTAAACCAGGGATAAGCAATTAGCAGACCTCCAGCTGTTGCAAAACTACAAGTCCCATCATGCCACTGCCTCTGGGTATCATGCGTGTGCCTGTCAGAGTCTTGCTATGCCTCATGGGACTTGTAGTTCTGCAACAGCTGGAGGTCCGCTAATTGCATATCCCTGCACTAAACGATCGTACGACCAAGCTGAACGTAGTGACGTGTTACGAACGTATAAAGAGAAAGTTCAAGTGCATGTAATTTGGGAATTAGGAACGAACGGACACTTCCGGTCGTTCCTGACTTCTGAGCATGCGTGTTTTGCACAGCACAGTACAATTTGTTGGACCAACTTCTCTGTATGCGCGATACAATGGTCGTACAACCGCTTGTTGGTACAACCAAAGTTTTCTAGTTTGCTCATCCAACTCCCGCTGTTTGACCGTCGTACGTCGGCTGTTCTAATCGCACATACTAACGGCCGGATGATCGTACGAGCGGTCGTACGACCGTTTTCATACGATCATCGCACCGTATGTACGAGGCTTAAAGCGGTTGTCTACCCTATTTTCTGACTTTTACCTACAGATAAGCCTATAATAAGGCTTACCTGTAGATAAAATGAATATCTCCTAAACCTATACGGTTTAGGAGATATTCCCCCTCTAAAGAGTTTCGGCATTACGGCGCATGCGCCATGTATGTCCCGGCCATAGGGCGGACCATGCCGGAAAGATGGGTCCCGCGCGCTTCCGTACCCGGAAGCAAGATCCGAGGGAAGATGTCTGCTCCCTCAGAGGGGACTGAGCAGCCCTGACGGATCTTCGTTCCAAGGTGAGTATTTCATAATGAGCTAGTATGCGGTGCATTCTAGCTCATTATGCTATTGTCTTGCAGGTTTGTATTTATTTTTTTTAAATGGGTAGACAACCGCTTTAAGAAAGCCAAAACCTCAATTTTACGTTCTTAAAGCGGTTGTATACCCAACTAAAAAAAAAAACAAAAAAAACATGTAAGGCAAAGGCAGGAGCTTTTTTTCCGGCATACTTTCCGACAAGGTCCGGTGCTATGCGCCGTGACGTCAGCACCTGCTTGCAGGGGGAATATCTCCTAAAGTGGACAGGTTTATTAGATATTCATTTTACCTACAGGTAAGCCTTATTATAGGCTTACCTGTAGGTAAAAATGACCAAAATGGCTATACAACCGCTTTTAAATATTCAGGTTTGAGGTTTATTAACATTTTGGATTGACCAACAGCACTGGAGTTGTTGAATAATGAAATGAATCCTCATACAGTATGGTGAGAGGGCACTGTCATAGGACAGAAGTGTGTTACTGGCAGGATCACCAGGTGAAGATAGGACGAATTCAGCCACCATATCGAAGGACTGGAAATTTGCAATTATACATTGTTTTTTTTCTTGGGTTTAGCTTTAACAAATGCATTGTTAATAACAAATAACGTCAGAAGGTGGCAGCATGGTTCTTCAGGTAATAATCAAAGGTTACATAGTGTAATTTCTCAACTTGCTTGAACATAGCTTTCTGATCTTTTTAGTAACACGCTCTAGAATGAAAGTAAAGCAAGTCTGTGCAGGTATATACTTTTATTTTCATCGAAAACAAAGAATTATTCTGCATTGCAGATGGTTTATCACAATTATCTATTTGCTACAGGAAAATAAAGATTTATCATTGCCAGCAGGATAATTGACTTTAGATTCAGGTTAGCACCAGTTTGTTCTATACTTTATTCTGTCTAAGTTGCTCAGTGTAAAACGACTTCCTCCCCTCTCAAAATAAAATATAAGTCACAAAGATTTTTATTGTTTGTCAGTGGCAGGGCAGCTAAACCCAGCTAAAACCCAGTAATAACATAACCTGTAGAGACTGATTACATGCTACAAATAGCTGCTAGAGAATGCTGGTGTGTTGCCTGACTGTATTTCCTAAGAGGGACTTCAGAGGTCCTGTATTACAAATGACAAGCAGAAATGCCTTGGTGCTATAGGTGTGTCAGAACCTGCTGATGTATTCCAAGGGACTGTAAGGCATTTTTTGAAAAAGATGTTCCAGTTTTTACCACCTGAGGTCTCCACACTGAGAACAAATGTAAATTTTGAAGCTCCCCTATCTCTAACACTTATCCCTCCCCTGCCCGAACCTTTAAAATGTTCATGAAAAGAGATCCATACAAAAGACAGGTAATATTCATCTGTGACTCAGATCTTTGTTCTCTTGAAGAGCTATGGTATCTGAAGAATCATCTGCTTCCAACATGTTTGATCCACTGCCTCGGGCTGTGGTTTCATTTGTGGCCTCCTTATGTCACTACAGCACACAGTGCCCAAAACTAGTGATCCACCTCCACTGCTGACCAAATACCCAGTCCTATAGTTGTATGTTGCATTTACACATCCCCTGAGCTCCACAGCTTTCCAAAGTATGCTGATAAAGGTAGTGGTAGAGCAATATTATTTAGCAAGCTAGCACATGCTATGCCTGGAAAAAAGGGATTTTATTAAAACTTACCGTAAAATCCTTTTCTCTGAGTTCACTGACAGACGCACCTCTTCATTGACTTGTGGGGTTTATGCTCGTCCCACTAGGAGTTAACTAGGCAGGGAAAAGAAACAGCTGGCCCCTCCCATGGGGGCCATCCTCTCTTTCTACATTAAACCCCCACATAGCATAGCTCTTCAGTTCGTACACAAGCCGTACCAAAACAGAGCCCAAAGGGGTGGGTGGTGCGTCTGTCAGTGAACTCGGAGAAAAGGATTTTACGGTAAGTTTTAATAAAATCCCTTTTTCTCCTACGTTCACTGACAGACGTAGCTCTTCATTGACTTGTGGGGATGTCCCCAAGCTGTGTCAAAAAGAGGGGTGGGTAAACGCTAACAACAGTACCCAACTGAACCTCTAAGGAGGTGCCAGACGCGCCTACACTGCCGCCTGCAAAACTTTGCGGCCAAAAGCAGCATCCGAAGATGCAAACACATCAACCTTATAAAACTTAGTGAAAGTGTGAACGGAGGCCCATGTAGCCGCCTTGCACACCTGTGACACCGAGGCCTGGTGTCCGAAAGCCCAGGAAGTGCTAACCGCCCTGGTAGAATGAGCCGTGACCGGAAAAGGGGGAACCTTGCCCCGAACAGAATACGCATGGGTCACGGTTTTCCTAATCCAATGAAAATCGTAGCCGAAGAGGCCGCCAACCCTTTGCGCGGGCCCTCTGACAAAACAAACAAGGCATCAGCTTTCGAAAAGAAGCTGTAGCAGCCAAGTACACCCGTAAGGCCCTCACCACGTCCAAAACATGCAACTCAAACTCTTTTGGGTGCGATGGGCGAGGGCACAAGAAGGCAGAACAATATCTTCATTAATGTGAAATGAAGAAACCACCTTCAGAAGGAAGGAAGGAGAGGTTTGCAAGACCGCCTTATCCTTATGTATGACTAAGTAGGGAGACTTGCACGAAAGTGCTGCTAATTCCGACACCCGCCTGGCAGAAGTGATGGCACCAAAAGGGCCACCTTCTGTGACAGCAGATGTAGAGAAATCTCCCTGATATTCTCATAAGGTGGTTTCTGAAGAACAGAAAGCACCGAATTCAGATCTCACGGAGCCATCAGAGTCCTCACCCGAGGCGCCACATGTCGCACACCCTGTACAAAGGTACGAATCAGCGAGTGCGAAGCTAAAGGCCTCTGAAAGAGAAATCGCCAAAGCCGATATCTGGCCCTTGAGATAACTCAAAGCCAGTTCTTTGTTCAAGCCCTGCTGTAAAAAAGTCAGGACCCTGGACACGACATAAGAGCGAGGGTTATAACCCTCCGCCTCGCGCCAAGCTATGGAAGCCTTCCTGGTGCGGTGATAAATCTTGCGAGAAGTACACTTGCGAGCTTTTAACAAGGTAGGGGTTAGGGAGTCGGCGATTCCCCTGTCCCCTAGCACCTGGGACTCAATAGTCAAGCCGTCAAAGCCAGCGAGGGTAAAGCAGGGTGCAAGATGGGTCCCTGAGACAGGAGATCGTCTCGCAGCGGGAGCCGCCAAGGGGCGTCTGCCACCATTTGCACCACGTCGGCGTACCAAGTGCGCCGGGGCCAATCTGGAGCCACCAGGAATATTGGTATCCCCTCCGCCACTATTCTGCGTACCAATCGTGGAAGCAGTCCTATCAGAGGGAAGGCGTACAGAAGACGATAACGACCCCAGGAGGCCACCAGAGCGTCCGTGGCCACTGCCAACGGATCCTTCGTTCTGGACACAAAGGTTCTCACTTTGTGATTGAACCAGGACGCCATGAGATCCACGTCCGGCGTCCCCCATCTGCGGCAAATCTGATTGAACACCTCCAGGTGAAGGGACCACTCTCCCTGGTCCAGCGTCTGGCGGCTGAGAAAATTCGCCTGCCAGTTCTCCACGCATGGAAAGTAAATGGCTGAGATCGCCGGTACGTGAAGTTCTGCCCAACGCAGTATCAGAGCCGCTGCAGCTGCTTGACTCTTCATGCCGCCGTGATGGTTCACATACACCACCGCTGTGGCATTGTCCGATTGAATTCGACTCGGACGACCTTGCAATCTCATTGTCCAGTGAAAAAGGCACAATCTGATTGCTCTCAGCTCCAGAACGTTGATGGGGAGGCGAGCCTCCTGAGCCGACCAATGGCCCTGGGCGGATAGCAGCCCCAGGATTCCACCCCAGCCCACAAGGCTGGCATCCGTGGTGATGATCACCCACTGAAGGGGCAGGAACGTCTTCCCCTGAGTTAGGGCCGAGTCCCGAAGCCACCAGGTCAGAGACGCCCTGGTCTGGGAGCTCAGACGGATCAGAAGGTCCAAGACCGAGGGGACCTGGCCCACCGGGCCAGGATTGCTTGCTGAAGGAGATGAGTGTGACTCTGGGCAAATGGTATCGCCTCGAACGACGAGACCATGAGTCCCAGCACCCGCATACAAAACCGTAACGAAGACTGACGGTGCTACAAGAGGGTGCGCACTGCTGACTGTAGACACTGCAATTTGGTCAGAAGGAGGAACACCTTCGCCTGTTCTGTGTCTAAAAAGAGACCCAGATACTCCAGGCGGCGGGATGGAGACACCGACGACTTCTTCAGGTACAGTAACCAGCCGAAGTCCACTAGTGAGGCCATTGTGATACGCACATTCTCCTCCAGAGCCGAGGCAGACTCCGCTCGCAGGAGCAGATCGTCCAGGTATGCCACTACCCACAAAAGGACCACGAAAGGATTCGAGTAGACCCCTCTAAACCTCTCTCCTGGGGACACTGGTACGATCACCCCCTGGTCTGAGAGTGCTTGTACCGCCCCAAAGGGGGCCTCCCGGCATTCCTGTGGAAGCCCTAATTCGATGGGAAGAACCTGTCTGGGGGTAGAGTGATGAACTCTATCCTGTACCCGGTGGACACCACTTCCCGGACCCAGCGGTCAGAAATGTGAGCCAGCCACCGGTCTGCGAACCCCAGAAGACGTTCCCCCACCCGACACCCGGGTGGGGGCAACCCATCAGGCTGAGGAGGACTTGCCCTCCGCCTTTTCGCTTTTGCGCTGCCACTGCCGTCTTCCGGCCCCTGCAGTGACCGTACTGGAGCGGGTCCCTACCTGTTGCGCCCAGGGCGCGAAAAAAACTTCTGACCCGAGGGAGGGGGCCCCTGTCTACTGCGAAAACTCACGCCTCCGGGGCTCTGGGAGGAAGGCACCTACCTGAAATCTTAATGATCTCGCCCAGCTGAGGACCGAACAGACGTCCACCCTGAAAGGGAAGGTCTGCGAGACCTTTTCTGGAAGCACGGTCACTGGACCAGAAAACGCAACCAGAGTACCTGTCTAAGGATACAGCAACACCGCTACCCTGGAGCACATAGGCAGTAAATCAACGCCGCATCACCAAGGTACTGGAGACCTCAGAGCAAACGGACAACCCTCTGCAGCGTAACCAGCAGGCGGCCACAGTCCAGAAGATTCTGGAGCTCCGTCATAAGCACAGACAGATATAGCGCCGCCATGGCGAACGTCCGGGCTGGTCGCAGAGCCTGTCACCAGGAAGAGCGACCTAAACAGCGTCTCTGTCTTAGGTAGCGGGGCCCTTCTTATGAAAGCGACCATAGGCGGGACACCAAGGCGACACCCATTTATTTTCTCTTTTTTTTTTAAAAAAAAAACCTTTCCTCGAGGGACAGTGAACCGTTAAGTCCCTTGGAGTGTGGGAGGAAACCGGAGCACCAGGAGGAAACCCACATGCACAGGGAGGACATTCAAACCTCAGGCAGGTCACGTTAGGAACTGAGCCAGCAAGCAATATGCTGCCAGGCGTAAATTCCACTGCGCTAAAAGGAATGCTGCGGATGCCATTTACAACAAAAAAAGGCGATCAGGAAAAAGATCATATGTGTAAGCCTTGGGCGCCCTAGGGGGCCTGGAGGACCACCCCACATGCGCAGAAATCAGTGATTCGCCATCCTGGCTAAAACGCATCGCAGTGCGATACCAATTATACTCGTTGCTGCCGTCCCCTGATCCTCTCACAAAAAAATCCTCCCTTGAAAAACAAGGAGGAAGGGAACGCTTCCTGGGGGGCCTGTTGGTGACATCCGCCCTGGGGAAAAATCACTAAAGACCGCCACAGCTGGTAGCGCTCCTAGCATGTTCAGCTCCCATAGGAACACATAGATGCATAGAAAGGGTTAAAGGCACCCCCACACAGCCGCACACCACCACCCCACCACCACCACCCCACAGTGCACCAGGGAACCCAGGAGGACTGCACCCAGCACCCACAGGAGAGCCCAGCTATACTTGCTGTTTTCTGCCTGTTTCTGTGCAGATCGTCAGAAGAGCTGCGCCGCCCGATCACCACCGTTCCACAGAGAAGGGAGATGCTGCAGACACGTGTATTTGCAGAGCATGCAGTCAAAATGGCCGCCGTTAAACACTAGAGGCCAAAACACACCTTCAGGGAACGTGCAGTACCGCAAATGGCCGCTCTGAGCGCTAGAGGGAAAGTCCCATAGGCCCAAAATGTTTGCGGCTACGGCAAAATGGCGGCGGTCTGCCGCAAAATGGCGGCCGATCGTCGCATGGCGGCGAAATTTTGATACGAACGCCCAACGATCGCGGAGGTGCTGGGGGGGTGGTGGGGGGGGGGCGGGGGGTAAACGGGAGCTCTATGCGTCCCACCAGTGGCTACCCAGCAATAAAAATTTTTTTTTTGTTTTGCGGCCGTCGTGCCCCCCTTCTCGCCCCTAGGGGGGGGGGAGGCAGGGGCTCTCACTTACCACTCTGACGCCGCGGGTAGCCACCCAATCGTAGACTTTCCACCCTCTCATGGACGGTATGCTGCAGGCCAGAAAGTCGCCCTTGCCGAATCGCATCCGGTAAAGGGCACTAGAGGGGGTTACCCCAGGCCGCCCGCACGGAACGGGCACGATGCGGTGGGTCCACGTACAGCGGGACTGGCTTCGCATCTTGTTGGCCAGGTCGGGGGAAAGTACAGAGCTCAAGGACTCTCTATGCCCCGACCGGCTTCTTGATAGCAGATCAATTGCTTGATAGAAGAAAAAAAAAAGAAAAATGGTCACAAACAGGACCGCAATTCCCCTGAAGGGAAGCCAGGTCAACTCCTTGCAAACTAGGCATTGAAACTGAAGAGCTATGCTATGAGGGGGTTTACTGTAGGAAGAGAGGACGGCCCCCATGGGAGGGGCCAGCTGTTTCTTTTCCCTGCCTAGTTAACTCCTAGTGGGACGAGCATAAAACCCACACGTAATGGAGAGCTGCGTCTGTCAGTGAACGTAGGAGAAAAGATCAATTGAATATATCTACAACTCTTGCTGGGTCACTCCTGGTCTCACAACATTCAATCCTCAATGTCCGTGATCCTTCTATTAAACTGACCGTGCACAGTGCCCGTGATATTACACTCTCCCAAACCCACAACATAATGCACAAGCCAAGAGGTAGGAGCCAAGCTTCATACCTCTTGTTACATGCATCTGTTTTTATTATTATGTTATAAATTTCTGTAATACACTAGGCTGGCGTGCCAGTGTTATGTTTCTTTTACTTAACCGCTTCCCGACCGCGTTGCGTATATTTACTGCTGCAGAGTGGCTCTGTCCTGCGAATCGTGGCCTATAAACGGAGGCTCGCGCGTGCGCTGTAGCGGGCGGGAGCGCGCTGGCGCACTCTCGTGCCCGTCGCACTCTGGAGGAGTGTGGCCGCGGTTCGGGCGGACTCTATCTCCGCCGGTGAGCCGCGATTGCCTAGCAAAGAATAAAAACGGGGAACCACCGATGTAAACACAGCGGTTCCCCACTCTGTCAGGCAGCATGTGAGAGGTCTACTGATCCCTGTCACTGGGATCAGTTAGATCTCTTATGCCCCTGGCAGCCCAGCCCCCTTACTGTTAAAACACACCTAGGGAACACAGTTAACCCCTAGATCACCCCCTGCAGGTTAACTCCTTAACTGCTAATGACATTTACACAGTAATCAGTGGATATTTACATTTCTGATCGCTGTATAAATGTCATTGGTCCCAAAAAAGTGTCAAAAATGTCTGACATGTCCGCCCCAATATCACAGTCCCGATAAAAAACGCAGATCGCCACCATTACTAGTAAAAAAAAAAAAAAATTTGTAAAAACGGCAATTATGAAGAGGAATATAAATTGGCCAAAACCGATGAATAAATTCGTTTTTTATATATTTTTTTGGATATGTATTTTAGCAAAAAGTAAGAAATGTTTTATTTTTTTGCAAAATTGTCGCTCTTTTTTTGTTTATAGCGGTGATCAGAAATGACGCAGAGGTGATCAAATACCACAAAAAGAAAGCTCTATTTGTGGGAAAAAAAGGACATAAATTTAGTTGGGTACAACGCCGCACGACCGCGCAATTGTCAGTTAAAGCGACGCAGTTCCGAATCGCCAAAAGTGCTCTGGTCCTAACGTGGGAAATCCTTCCGGGGCTGAAGTGGTTAGAGCGGTTGTATACCCTAAAATATAATTTTTACCTACAGGTAAGCCTATAATAAGGTTTACCTGTTGATAAAATGAATATCTCCTAAACCTGTACGGAAGGAAGGGCTCCCGCACGTACTCACAGCGTCTGAGCCGCAAACCTGGAAGGATCCCCTGAGGGAAGATGTCAGCTCCCTCTGCGGGGACCGTGCAGCCCTGACGGAGCTTCGTTCTGAGGTAAATATTTCATAATGAGCTAGTACATACTAGCTCATTATGCCTTTGCCTTACAGGTTTTTTTTTTTTTTTAATGAGTATACAACCGATTTAATGCTTGCTGTCCTTAGAAGAAGAAACTGTCTGCTCAGCTACAACAGTGGGTGTAAATCTGTGTTTATGTAAGCAACTGTCAGCCTTCATTCCTCTCGTATAGGATAGGATAAAAGTGTAGGATAGTTTACTTCTTTATTTATTTCAGGTACTTATATAGCACCGTCAATTTACGCAGTGTTTTACATATACATTGTACATTCACATCCATCACTACCCTCAAGGAGATTACAATCTAAGGTCCCTAATTCACATTCATACACATACTAGGGCCAATTTAGACAGGATCCAATTAACCTACCAGCATGTCTTTATAGTGTGGGTGGAAACTGGAGTATTCGGAGGAAACCCACGCAGACACAGGGAGAACATGCAAACTCTAGGCAGGTAGTGTCATGGTTGGGATTCGAACCAACGACCCTTTTTCTGCTAGGCGAAAGTGCTAACCAGTACACCACTGTGCCGCCCATAGTTGGCAGTTAGCAAGATAGTTGGCAATATCCATACATACAACACAATTCCTTGTGGCAGTTTAGGTTCACCAGGTGAACCAGAAGAGCCTCATATCCCAGACCAAAAAAATCTTGGCTAAATTTCTTTACAATGGTTATGCTGTTGTAATTGCTATAGCCCGATGGTATTGCTGAATGTCCAATAGAATTCTCTCCATTGTCCTCTTCCTTATAGCAGCCATCTGCACAACTGCTGTCAAGAGGATGGCCTAGCATCACTATACTGTCTCTTGACTAATCAAATGTCCATGATGTCCCTGCTGCATGTGTTTTTGCATAGTAGATGTAATTTGAAAGCCTGGTAGGCCTTGTAGCACAGTTAGGGACTTTATGAGATATTTAACCACTTCCCTACCGCCGTATGCAAAATGATGGCCGGGAAGTGGTTCAGTTATCCTGACTGGGCGTCATATGACGTCCAGCAGGATAACATGCCAGCGCATGCCCGGGTGGTGTGGTGTGTCAGTCTGACCCACCGCATTACCGGTCTCGGTAAAAAGCTTCCATCGGAAGCTCTTTACCATGTGATCAGCCACATGGTGTAACAGGAAAAGTTGTTTATCGGCTTTTCCTCCACTCGGGTCTGCAGACCTAAGTAGTGGAGAGCCGATCAGCTGCTCTCTTGACAGGGGGGTTTGTGCTGATTGCTTATCAGTGCAGCCCCCCCAGGATCGCCACCCTAGACCACCAGGGAGCCTGCCCAGGGATGTGCCCACCCAGGACCACCAGAGAGCCGACCAGGGTCCACCAGGGAGCTGATCCTGACCACCAGGGAGTGCACCCTAGACCACCAGGTAAGGGGCACAGTGCCCAACATGGATGGCACTCAGTGCCACCTTCAGATGCCACCCTAGACCACCAGGGAATGGGCCCTATTGGAGCAATTCTCATCTGCTGCTGCCCACCAGTGCCACCTATCAGTGCCACCTATGAGTGCCCGTCAGTGCTGCTTATCAGTGCCCTTCAGTGCTGCTTATCAGTGCCCATCAGTGCTGCATATATGTGCCTCATCATCAGTGCTACCTCATCAGTGCCAATCAGTAATGCTTCATCAGTGCCCATCAGTGTAGCCTCATCAGTGCCCATCAGTGTCTTTTTTTATTTGTAGAAAATTTGCGCAAAAAATAAGTAAACACAGAGGTGATCAAATACCACCAAAAGAAAGCTCTATTTGTGGGGAAAATAATGATAAAAATTTTGTTTGTGTACAGCGTTGTATGACCGTGCAATTGTCATTCAAATTGCAACAGCACTGGTAGGGAAGTGTTCTAAGTGCATGGTATTGAAGTAGTTAAAGTGTATGTATTGTACGGTCAAAACATTTTGTTTTAGTTTTGTAGAGAGTAGAGAAAGATTAGAACCCCTGTCTTGTGCTTGTGCTTGCCCTGGTGTCCATTACCACTAAGACAAAAAGTGTGGGAGATTCAACATTTTAGAGTTGTCACCAGAACAACAGGTGGGGTATAGCTGTTCTGGTGAATCATTTCCTGTTGAATCTTTGGGAAATAAAATGAAGGGAAATCCAAACGACAGGACACAGACAGTAAACTACAAACTGAAAATAGATTTTACCCTTCCTTACTCTAATCAAAACTAACCGGCTATATATACATTTTAAGAGACAGTTTTAAAAATGCTTTTCAGATAGAAGCGTAAGGTCCACATACCTTCTAACCCTGTGTGCATTTAGTTAATATATTTTATCATTGGTTCAGTAGATTCTACATTACTGCTGTAGCAAAGCTTTGGGTGGCATAAAATAATAAAGCACAATTAGTTGCTATCACCTGATGAGAGGTTCTTGTACAAAATGAATACAGGCGGTCCCCGGGTTACAAACAAGATAGGGACTGTAGGTTTGTTCTTAAGTCGAATTTGTTTGTAAGTCGGAACAGGTACATTTTTTAAGTGTTGCTACAGCCAAAAAAAACTATTTTTAAGCTTTTTGGATCGCATCGGGAAGGGTTAACACCCCTGTAATGTTTGTTTTGCTGTCTATGTTTCTGTTATCTGTCCCAATGATATTGGATTTTAAAAATTTTGGGTTGTTGTGGAAGGATTGGTGATAAAGCTTCAGTGGAGACACCTTCTTCCCATAATAACTCTTAAAGGAGTGAATTTCCCTTCCTAGGGGGAGATTTCCTCTCACTTCCTGTTGTTTCCCTCGTTTTGTAAGTAGGAGTCGTTTGTAAGTCGGATGTTTGTAACTAGGGGACCGCCTATATGTCTAGAATCTATGTATTGGGGCTCTCTGGTGTGGCAGCATGTTTTGTGAGGCACACTAATTCTAGTGCCCCTCAGCCTGTGTACCTTGTCATTGTCAGCCTCCTGCTGGCACCAAGGTCCCCCTCAATAGAGCTCTCTGCATCTTACAGGGCATCCTCAGCTGTAAGTACATATTACTGTTTATTGCTGCCAGGAGTGACATCTAGGAATGGCATATAGCAGTAATGCAGAATCCACCAATGATATGTACAACTCCTGCATTGCAGGCATCTTGTGATTTACTGTACAAGCAATGGCTGACTCACTTCACCTTATGGTCAGTTTAAGTTTATACACAGGGGTAATATACTAAACCACCGCGCTGCAGCTCAGTTTCAGGGTCTTGACAATCTTCTTATAGCCTAGGCCATCTTTATTTAGAGCAACAATTCTTTTTTTCAGATCCTCAGAGAGTTCTTTGCCATGAGGTACCATGTTGAACTTCCAATGACCAGTATGAGAGAGTGAGAGCGATAACACTAAATTTAAACACACCTGCTCCATATTCACACCTGAGACCTTGTAACACTAAAGAGTCACATGACACCAGGGAGAGAAAATGGCTAATTGGACCCAATTTGGACATTTTCACTTAGGGGTGTTCTCACTTTTGTTTCAAGCAGTTTACACATTAATGGCTGTGTGTTGAGTTACTTTGAGGGGACAGCAAATTTACACTGTTATACAAGCTGTACACTATTTCCTTTACATTGTAGCAAAGTGTCATTAGTTCAGGTTCAGTGTCCTCGCTTTTGTGAGATACTGTGTGTGTGTATATGTATGTATGTATGTATATCCACTTCCCGCCCGGCGTATAGACAAATGACGTCCGGGCGGGGGTTCATTATCCTGACTGGACATCTATTGACTTCCTCAGGATAATCCGCGATCGCGTGCCCCTGGGGGCGCGCATCATGTCGATCGGTGGTGCCGCGGGGGTTCATTATCCTGACTGGACGTCTATTGACTTCCTCAGGATAATCCACGATCGCGTGCCCCTGGGGGCGCGCATCATGTCGATCGGTGGTGCCGTGGGTCAGGCTGACCCACTGCATTACCGACTGAGGTAAAAGGCTTCGATCCGAAGCCTTTTACCATGTGATCAGCCGTGACCAACCACGGCTGATCACAGTGTAAATAGGAAGAGCCGTTGATCGGCTTTTCCTCTGCTCAGCCAAACGGCTGCTCT
>BLSH010427562.1:435534-448252 GCA_018402905.1 Glandirana rugosa | reverse complement strand
ATATAAACGGGTCCTCCTAAGACCGACCGTCCCAGGACTTCTGTCCACTCGCGAGGTACCGTCGTATCATAGAGAAAATGTACCAGAAGAATGGCAAAAGAACACGACGGGGTAGGGAAGACCGGTCGAGTCGCCAGACTCGAACCTTGCGTCACGCGAGGAGGATTCAACGGCGAAGGTGACGCGTCCGCGCGCCAGGCCCTGGCTCCGAACCGAGCGCGCACGCGTCAACTCGGCCGGCGGGCCGTCCGCGTACGCGTCAGCGACGCTGCGGCGCCGCCCTCTAAATTTTCCGACAGTTCGGGATGTCAGGGGCTTACCTGGAGAAGCGAAGGAAAGTGCTTGGGGACACCGCCGCCAAAGCCCGCAGTCTATCCCGAGGACTGTAGGGCTTGACAGCCTTTTAAATCTCCCGCCGCGGCGTCGCAGCGACTGCGCATGCGCCTGCCGGGCGGCCGGCTCAACTGCGCACGCGCGAGCCAAGCCTCGGTCCCGGACCGCGCGCCTGCGCAGTGGAAGCGGCAACTTAGGAGGAGCGCACTGCGTTCCAAGCTCAGACCGCTGAGCTGGCCAGAAGGGATGGGGCAGCACAAGAAAACGGTAAGAAGACCATGTAAAAGAGATACTATGCTGCCATGGAGCGCTCACCTGTCTTCAGGACCCTGCCAGCCAGAATCCTCCTGGGCAAATATATGGGCCGCCCCCACTGGGGATCTTCTTGGCCACCCGCCTCTCACCCGCCGTAGCTGGGCCCTGGGTGCTGGGGGGGACACCACCGCCCCAAGGATTTACCCCATTATCCACTGGGAACCTTCTGCCCTGGAAACTTGCTTGCAACTGCTTGGTCCTAGGAGGAGGACAAAAAAGGAACACAGGTGCGGGCCATGAGGCTAAATTTATGGTAATGGGGTCCTATGGGAGTGAGGAGGGCGGGGAAAACCCACACGTAGGCTGCCATGGAGTCTGTCAGGAAAGGATATTACCATATGGATAATCCATGTGGGATTTGCAACTACAGTTAAATCTCCACACCAGGTAGCTACAGAGGAAACTATTTATTGCAGCTCCATAATTATTAATAGATCATTAAATATATTTTTAAATACAGCTGGTGTAGGAATTTAACACGTGAACAGCTTCTTACAATCCCCTGCACATTACCATTCAAATTTGGAAACGACAGGAAGAGAGACGGTGCTTCGTCTGCTTCTGCTCCTTTATTGTCCAATCAGCAGGCTGGGATCAGGTAGAGGACACCATTGTATTCCTTAACTGTAAGTGGTGTCACCCTCCTGGTGGTTGTTATGGTATCGGGCTATGTAAACCGCTGGACTAAATGGATAGAAGAAGTTCTGGCGCCTCCCTCTCCCATTGCACGCTATGTGACGATGGGGGCTGACCTGTGGCAGCGCTTCCATTTAGGGCACCATCACACGGTGGTTCAGATGTATGGGAACCACTCTCCCACCTCACGGACACCACACCACATCCATTTCAGGTCTGTCATTCCTCCCTAGCTCACATTTCTTTTCCTTTTCCACTTTTTCTTTAGTCTTTCTCTGCTGACAGCCACACCTTTTGCAGATCACTCTCATCACACATTCATTATTGCACATGCTTGCTTACTCCACAGACATTTCCTATAAATGCAGTACACACCCTTCTCTGGTCTACACTACACCATCCCTGTCCACCGTGGGTGCTGCCCTTTGTGGTTTGATGCAGTCTTTGGTAGCCCCCAGAGCTCCTGGCAATGGTGATCCCGGCTGACATGCGTTTCCAGGCATGGGCATCTCACTCCTAGCACTTTGATGATCTTGTAAGTTTTGTGCATTGGTGGTTTAATATATTTTTTTTTCTTTAATTTTTATGTGCTTAAAGATCCTTGTCTCATATCCTACAATTTTGAGCTATACATATTTATTTTTTATCATAGATAGGCTTGCTCCTGAAGAGTGACTATTAAGTCACGAAACGTGCGTCGAGCTATGAACAGTCCTATCCTTTCATGTGCTGTACAAAGACAAAATATATATTTTTTGATATGAGACCCCTGCTGATATAATCAACACTATTTGATATGAGACTTCTGCTGATGTATTCAAGATCTCAATAGTCATCATGGTTACCTTTTTGGCTATGTGCCATGGGAAATTTGTAAACATGTTTGTATGGGTATGATATTTTACTGCAATGTGAATTGTACAGTGTTATATATATTTTTATTCTAGAGCATGGTCTCAAATTTATATTATAGTATTATTATACATATATATCTAAGAATTAAAAATTGATTAACACTATTTTCATATCTAAGTACTTATTTATTATCCATTGCGTGCCTCACTCAAAGTCCCGCTCTCTGTTCTTTTTTGTCTTCAGTTCTGATATATGTATTTAATTTGTGTGTTTGGATGTGTGCCTGGAGTTCATGTTTAATCGAATTGCTTCTCAGCGACAGTTGCAAACACTCTGCAATGGCTCTGTTGTGAGTCCCTGTGGAACATGTAATTTAGACAACTGCAACTAGTTACAAAATCCACAATTAATGGTGTGTCGATTCAGTATTTTTTGGCCGCAGTTCCTGTGTAGCAAATTACAGCTTAACTAGTGCATTTATTAAACTGGTTTTACCAAAATACTTCTTGAGTCTTACCTGTAGGAAGTGTAGGCGGGAGAGCAAGTCAGATACATAGCTGCCCAGGGGTTTCAGTGAAGGGTAGGATTTAGCAGCCCACATGGTAGGTACTTTCCCAACCAGCATACTGTTAAATACATTCTCCAGCTCTGCTGACATCAAAACTTGGCCTTTGATAGCTTTACCCAAATTGATCAGACTGCTCCGTACAACATCTGTGAGCCTGGGAAAGGAAACCAGATAGAGATTAAGTAAAAATGACAAGATATTTTGCTGCCATTAAAGTTTTATTAAAGTGGAGGTCCACCCTTTTTAAAGTCAGCAGCTACAAAAAGTGTAGCTGCTGACTTTTAATAATCGGACACTCACCTGTCCCATGGTCCAGCAATGCGGCCGCCCACAGCGTCGCTCTTCTTCCCCTCCTCCGTGTGGCACCGGCATCATAAGTTTGGGCACCCGGCTTTGGCTTCAAAGCTGGGCGCGCACTGCCCAGCTTTGGGCCACGCTGCGCCCTGTGAATGGCCGGTGTATCTTCTGGGACCTATGACGTGTCCCAGAAGATCGCCGGGTGGAAGGGGGGAAGGTGAACTTCCTTCCGGCTCCACGGCGCCAGAAGAGGAAGTGGGACCTGGAACCCTGCCCCCCCCCAAAAAAGAAATATCAATTAAATACTGCCACTATATACCTTTTTGGCTGATCTGTATACCACGGTCACTTTATAAACTGCAGGACTGCCCAAGTGCTGAGTGTTCAGGCAGGAGGAGATTTCCACTACCGCCTGTGTCCTCATGCTGTTATGGGAGGCGGATCATCCATCAATCAAGATGTGACAACCCACCCAATGTGTTCTTTTTTAGTTACTGGGCATGGAGGAGGAGGGAGGGACTGGGCTGTCATTTTAGGATCTGTATACAGGGTCACATGTGTGATATCAATATCATGTGACCTGACTAGCTCAGCTCAAGACAGGAGATGTTTTCTCCAGCAATAGAGGCCAAACTGAGCATGTGCAGCTTTACTACCCTGCCTGTGTATTATCTGGCCTTGCCCAGAGTGACCCTGCAGGAGGGGGAGGATCTGTGCCTACAGGATAAAAGAGCTATTTTACACATTGCAGAGGATTAACCCCTTAAGTTCCACAGTGAGTATAACAAGCCTGCTATTCTGCAAATACAGACTGATTTTACTGTTGTGGGTTTAGTAACACCTTAAATTACATATGACACATGCAGTCTGTTTAAAGATATAAGTGACTCTGGTCCCACTAATGTCTAAAGCCCAGGCAGAGTAAACAAATGTGAATCCAGCAGCAATGCCACTAATTCCAGGCACTGCAGTCATTTTAGATTCCTAATACAAGGTCGGCAAAGTCACATGTACACAAATGCTTGTCACTCAGATAAATGAAAACCTTTCACAAGCAACAAATTGCTCTGACTTTTTTTTATCTCTAAAACATTTAAAGCTTAATGGATGCACTCAGTTAAACACTGCAAGCTCTTACAAACGATAGGATATTTACATTGATGTATTTAATATTTTTTTATGCATGTGAACTTCTGTTTCTAGCCCCTAACCCCTTCAAGTTTATTAAAGTACATTTTTCTTTCATTTTGTTTTTATTAAAGCAATATAGAAAACAGCATTGATACATAACATACAGCTTGACACAGAGCTAACCACTTAAGGGCCGTGCCTCTTTTTGAGATTCGGAGTTTAGGCATTGCTATACTCTAATAAAAAGTCAATGGTTAACTCACATCCCTAGCATAAGAGTACCTAGACAAACAGATTACCCCCCTTCGGGACTTTAACGGGAAACCAACTCATGCAAAAGGACAAGGGAGCCAGAAGTAAAGCTAAAAAATGTTTTTATTCTTATTAATCTAATAGAAGCATCACATGACCATAGGACATAACGGGTCCATTGGTCAAAGATTGCAAGAGAAGCACATACTGAACCACAAAAAAATGATACATACATGTGTGAAGATGGTGAACATGAAACAAAGAAAACATTACGTTGTATATAAAAAACACATAAATGACCACTCACACCGCCAATCTTTGACCAATGGGCCCGTTATGTCTTATGGTCATGTGATGCTTCTATTAGATTAATAAGAATAAAAACCTTTTTTAGCTTTACTTCTGGTCCCCTTGTCGTTTTGCATGAGTTGGTTTCCCGTTAAAGTCCCGAAGGGGGTTCATTTGTTTGTCTAGATATCTTTTTGAGATTCGGTGTTTACAAGTTTAAATCAGGTTTTTTTTGCTTTAAAATTACTCAGAACCCCCAAAAATTATACATATATTTTTTCTAACACCCTAGAGAATAAAATAGCGGTTGTTGCAATACTATATGTCACACCGTATTTGCGCAGCGGTCTTACAAGCGTGATTTTTTTTGAAAAAACTAACTTTTTTGAATTAAAACATAAGAAACCAGTAAAGTTAGCCCAATTTTTTCTACATTGTGAAAGATAATTTTACGCCGAGTAAACTGTGCCTGCTCATGGAATGGCGACAAACTTTGGCACGTAAAAATCTCCATTGGTGACGTTTAAAAATTTCTACAGGTTACCAGTTTAGAGTTACAGAGGAGGTCTAGTGCTAGAATTATTGCGTTCGCTGCAACGATCGGGATGTTACCTCATGTGTGGTTGAACACGGGTTTCATATGGGGGCGCAACCTCCGTATACGTTTGCTTCTGCACGCAAACGCGACGGGACGCTTTAAATTTTTTTTTTCTTATGTATTTTAATTTTTATTTTTACACCGTCCAAACATTTGAGTCACTTTTATTCCTATTACAAGGAATGTAAACATTCCTTGTAATAGAAAAAAAGCTTGTCAGGACCTCTTAAATATAAGATCTAGGGTCAAAAAGACCTCAGATCTCATATTTACACTAAAATGCAATAAGAAAAAAAAAATGTAAATGTCATTTGAAAAAAAAAAATGTTTTTCTCCTTTTAAGAGCTATGAGCGGAAGTGACGTTTGATGTCGCTTCCGCCATTCAATGCTATGGAGCCAAGTGGACGGCATCTTCCGCTCACTCGGCATCAATACTCTGAGGGGAGAGGACCCGATCGTCTCCGCCATTACCGGTGGGTCTGGTAAGCAACGGAGATAACGGGAAAGTGGCGGAAGGGGGGGCATCTCTCCTGCCCCCGATAAAAGTGATCTCGTGGCGAATCCGCCGCAGATACCACTTTTATCTGGAAGCGGACCACCCACTGTTTTAAATGATATGCTTATGGTAGCTATCTGCTATCATAACAACGGTATTCAACGGCAAAGTACCACCGTATAATGACGGCGGGCAGTCCGGAAGAGGCTAAAATCCACAGATTCATCCAGTTGTCCAAAAGATATAACAAACAAGAGAATAAACAACGTTTAATACCGCACTCTCTCACAAAGCAAAATTATAATTGAAAATGTTCAGTTTGGTCAGTAGAATTGGAAAACACTGGGCAAAACCCCTGGACATTCAAGTAAGAGTAAATAACTAAAATTAATATAAAAAAAATAGGAGGGGGGAATTTATTTAAAGGGAGCTGCTTTCTATGGGGACTCTCGTGTGAGCTTGCTTTCAAGCCACCCTGTCTGTGTTCATTGACACAGACAGGGTAGTTCGGCTCCACCCCCGCTCGCTCATCACTTCTTTGATTGACAGCAGCGGGAGCCAATGGCTATCAATCTGCCCAGTGACTAAGGAGACCACTGAAAGAGCCACTGCTCTCATGCACATTGCTGGATCAGATCGGGCTCAGGTATGTATAAGGGGGGGTTTGGGGGGGTGGCTAGGGGGATCCCAGAATGAATTAAGATAAAGGACACTTTATAATATGAATGCACTAATATTCCTCTGGCTTTGGAGCACACTTCCAAAAACAGCATTTCCACTGGGGAATAATTTGATTATAATCCTTTAGATTGTAAGCTCCACAAGCAGGGCCCTCCTATTCCTTCTGTATTGAACTGTATTGTAATTGTACTGTGTCCCTTCTTTATTGTAAAGCACTGCGCAAACTGTTGGCGCTATATAAATCCTGTATAATAATATAATATATGCAAAGGTCTTAACTGGCACAGCTTTATTATAGGTGGAAGCCTTTACTGGCACATCTTAAATCAGTAGTAAACCGCTGCAATAATAAAAAAAAATCTTCCCCCTGCAAAATAAGTGAAAAGTGAAAATGTCCAAATTGGACCCAATTAGCCATTGTCCCTCCCCGGTGTCATATGACTCGTTAGTGTTGCAAGGTCTAGGGTGTGAATGGGGAGTAGGTGCTGCAGCACGCTGTCCAAGACCATACATCGGTTTAACTGGACAGGTTCCACTCAGAACAGGCCTCGACCAAATAAATTGAGTGCACGTGCTCAGCGTCATATCTGGAGGTTGTCATTGGGAAATAGACGTAGGAGTGCTGCCAGCATTGCTGCAGAGGTTGAAGGGGTGGGGGTCAGACTGTCAGTGCTCAGACCATATGCCGCACATTGCATCAAATTGGTCTGCATGGCTGTCATCCCAGAAGGAAGCCTCTTCTAAAGATGATGCACAAGTAAGCCCGGAAAACAGTTTGCTGAAGACAAGCAAACTAAGGACATTGATTACTGAAACCATGTTCTGTGGTCTGATGAGACCAAGATAAACTTATTTGGTTTAGATTGTGTCAAGCGTGTGTGGCGGCAACCAGGTGAGGTGTACAGAGACAAGTGTGTCTTGCCTACAGTCAAACATGGTGGTGGGAGTGTCATGGTCTGGGGCTGCATGAGTGCTGCTGGCACTGGGGAGCTACAGTTCATTGAGGGAACCATGAATGCCAACATGTACTGTGACATACTGCAGCAGAGCATGATCCCTTCCCTTTGGAGACTGGGCCGTAGGGCAGCATTCCAACATGATAAAGACCCCAAAGACACCTCCAAGATGACCACTGCTAAAGAAGCTGAGGGTAATGGTGATGGACTGGCCAAGCATGTCTCCAGACCTAAACCCTATTGAGCATCCATGGGGCATCTTCAAACGGAAGGTGGAGGAGCGCAAGGTCTCTAGCGTCAACCATCTCTGTAATGTTGTCATGGAGGAGTGGAAGAGGACTCCAGTGGCAACCTGTGAAGCTCTGTTGAACTCCATGCCCAAGAGGGTTAAGCAGTGCTGGAAAATAATGGTGGCTACACAAAATATTGACACTTTGGACCCAATTTGGACATTTTTACTTAGGAGCGTAATCCCTTTTGTTGCCAGCGGTCTAGACATTAATGGCTGTGTGTTGAGTTATTTTGAGGGGACAGCAGATTTACGCTGTTATACAAGCTGTACACTCACTACTTTACATTGTAGCAAAGTGTAATTTCTTCAGTGTTGTCACATGAAAAGATAGAATAAAATATAAAAATAAAATCTACGCCTGATTTTTTTCGCAGGCATGCTGATTACACACTTGTGGTTATAGCTCATGGCTCCCACTTGGAGACAGCTTCACCAGGGCAGATAGGAGGTCTGGCCCAGGAGTCAGGAGGACTCCATCCTACACACACGGGGGCTGAGTATGAGAGTCAGGAAGGCTCCCATCTACTCTAAGAGAGAGAGGTTGCAGGTGGCAGTTTGAGTGTACCTGTCTGCAGGAGGCAGACAGAGTCCACGACAGCACAGCACAAAGCTGAACCTGAGTAAGCTGCAAGAGAGCTTCACTGAAGGGTACGTTTTGGTTGGTCTGAGGAACAGACCTAAAGCCTAGGCGTGAGGCCTGAAGTAGCTGTCTCACAAGTGAGTAAGCCAGGAGGCTGAACAATATACAGTAATGGTGGAACCCCCTGCAAGGGAAATTGCTGTTGTTTTTGAACTTTCTGTTTCCTTTAAATAAAAGTGGGCTGCAATGCCCTTAAAAATACAGTGTGGACTGACACGATTTCTTCAAATCGCATGCACCACTTGAGTTGAATCACCCCGGATATTTACAATTGGTGGAGGATGTGGGCACAGATAGCTCTGGTCCAAATCCTTGAATGCCAGAAACTGTGAGTGTCAGAGACTGTATGTATTGCTATTGCTGTGTGAAGCAAAGAGATGTGTTCCTGAGGAAATGTGTAGCTGTTACTATAAAAATGCATGCTGTTGCCTATAGCAAAAAAGTCAAGGTTGATCGAGAGACCTGGGGTGGATGGTGGAATGATCCTGATGAGTCCTGGCTGGTGGGCTCAAGAGGAACCATTACAGTCAGTTTGAAAGTGCTGGGAGAGTGCGGTCTCCCATGGCAACAAGGGACAAAGTGCCGTCTGGATGGTGGGGCTGCTGTGAAGAGGTGGTTCACTATTCCCACAAAGAGGGTTGGGATACCTGAGAGTCTGTGATGCCTAGGAGGGCTGCTTTTGCCCCTAGCAATGCTGGTGCAAGGAGACCAGTTACTGAGGTGCAGACCTAAGCTTGAAAGCAGATGCAGTGAGAGAAGCCCTGACTAGACATGGAGCCAAGTGCGCCGTTTGCGGTGCAGTGAGTGGGGGCATGTTGATTCCAAATGCCCGTTGTCTCAGTTTTTAGTGCAAAGGGACGTGACCAGCCAAAGGTCAGTGTCTGCAGTTGGGAAGCCTCATCTGAGTGCCTAGAATGAGCAACAGGCTAACCAGAAGTTCAAGAGAAGTGCGGTTGCCCGTAGCAACAGCTGTGATTTCAAGTCTGCAGACTGGGTGAGTAAGACTACACGACTGCACACACGGGAGTGGAAGTAACTCCAAATGGGGGATCCACTGTCGGTGCTAAAAAGGACTTGCCTTGCTGCTGTACCCTGTTCAGTGGGGAGGCAAGTGTTAACTTTAAAGCTGACAAGGTGTTGCTTAATGAGTTCAGATTTGCTGCTATGGAACAAGGTTCTGAATTGTCTGAGGTAGAGGTGACCACTAAAGCCTCGTACACACGGTCGACATTTTCAGACGACAGAACGTCCGTTTTTTGTTGGATGCTTGTCTCATGTCAAAAGTGAAGAGGTTACTAACAATATGAACATTTTCATACGACCAAACTCAACGTCAGAAGTGACGTAATGTTTTGAATACCTTTGCAACTTTTTTTCATTTCTGAGCATGCGTAGTCTCGGTCATACAATATTTTTTGTCCAAGTACTAGCATAATAAAAATCGGACGTTGCGTTGTCGTATGACAAAAATGTTATAGCCTGCACATCAGAGGCGTAACTAGAACCTTCAGGGCCCCGGTGCAAGAAATTATGAAGGGCCCCCTGACCCCTGGCCAGGGCCCTTCCCTCTTCCCACTGATCCTGGGGCCCTTTACGCCTATCGTGGGTCCCTTTATTACGGTACTGCAGTGGGGCCCTTTCACAAGTTCTGCAGCAAGCCCCAGGGGGACCAGGGAAGCACACAGGGGCCCTGGGAACAGCAGAAGACAAGTAAACTGGATAGAGGAAATGGAGGAGATTGGGTCCTCTAAATGCCGCCCCCCGCCATCCCTCCTATTCAGGTGTACAAGGGAGGCACATGGGCCCCCTGGACCATGGGGCCCGGTTGCAATTGCAACCCCTGCAACCCCTATCGTTATGCCCCTGCTGCACATCCAGCCTTTGTCTGACGAAAAATCAAAATCCGCTTTCGAAAGGAGCATACTAACGGTAAGAATTTCGGACGACAGGCCGTCGAATGAAAATTCCCATCCGAAATTCGCATCATGTGTACGGGCCTTTAGAGATGTATGGCATTGCCCCTAGCAACCGTGGAAGTCAGGAATAATAATGAGCAATGTGTTGATGATAATGTTGTTGAGAAGTGTATTACTGACAAGAGCAGTCTTTCACATGTTGTTGAGCCACTCTGTCCTGTGTCTCCTTGCGCAGATGGAGTGCCGCTGATTGGAACACAAACAGTACAGACCGGGATAGTATGGCCAGGAGGATATTAGCGGGGTGCAAAGAAATTTCTGTAGGTGAAAGTGAGGTGGACGCTATGGCTGCTGTGCCAGGAGATGGGGCTAAACAGCTTATAGGCCAAGGTGCATTGGCTGTTGTAGAGATTATTTTGAGAGAAATTTTGTTCAAAATGCATAAAGGGAAAATGTGTTTGGTGACACATGCTTAAAGAAATGCTAGCACCGGAGTATACAGCCGGTGTATATCTTGCCGTCCTCTCCTGCATTTAGGGCTGCTGGTTGGAGCTGGTTATTGCAGGCTGTATTGTGCAGAAATCTCCAATACTGGAATCATTTAATGCAATGTTTTGTGTTAACGTGGAAAGTTGTCTCACAGTGTGCTGGATTGCTTCATACAAAGGTTGTGTATGAGAGGCACTCTGGAGCCCTGTTGGACAGGTCAGAGATATCAAAAATACCCGCGGTAACAGAAATGGTAAAACAGACTGGCGTGAAAAATGTACGTTGCAAGGACTGTCACTGATGGATGTTGAACAATAGGGGGCGATGTGAAACTGTGGGAAGGTCCCATAGAGAGTAACTGCTTGCCTGTGTGTGGTCCCTCCTCAGACACTGTCCTAGCAAGCGAGGGGACAAGAGTTCCTGATGATCTTGAAATTGGTATTTTTGAGAAGTTGGTCGCCAAGGGTAACCACACAGGTATCAGCGAACCTGAAACAAAAAAAGTGCTGATTGAAGTTAAGTCAGGTAGTCAGAGAAGTCAGTCCTTGACAGAGTAGAAGTAGGCCTCCTACAGTCCTGGGAGAGTAGGTCTGAGGAAGGCCAAAAAGGTAGAATGGCCATTAGAGAGATCAGTAGGACCCCAAAGGACAGAAAGAAGTGCTCATGGAAGTACACCCAGAAAAAGATGTGGGTGGAGTGCCCCTTTAGGAAGAAGGTTTAGAAAGATTTGGATCCCTGTGCATGGTAGTTGGAAGGTGGCAGTGTGAAGGATGATGTGTTTCTTCCTCTAGCGCAAAACAAACGGGGGGGGGATATGTGAAGATATGACCCAGTGTCACTCTGTGTTTTGGCAATCTACTCTGATTTTTTTCACTGGCAGGCATGCTGATTACACACTTGTGGGCTGGGTTCAAATTCATCCCAGAATTAGAGCTCAGGGCTCCCACTTGGAGACTGCTCCACCCGGGCAGATAGGTCAAGAGGGCTCCCATCTACTCTAAGAGAGAGAGGCTGCAGGTGGCAGTTTGGGTGTACCCGTCTGCAGGAGGCAGACAGAGCCTGCTACAGTGCAGCACGAAGCTGAACTCGAGTAAGCTGCAAGAGTGCTTGACCAAAGGGTACTTTTTGGTTGGTCTTAGGAACAGACATAAGGCCTAGGCATGAGGCCTGAAGTAGTTGTCTCGCAAGTGAGTAAGCCAGGAGGCTGAATGAACAATATACAGTAATGGTGGAACCCCCTGTGAGGGAAATTGCTGTTGTTTTTGAACTTCCTGTTTGCTTTAAATAAAAGTGGGCTGCCATGCCCTTAAAAATACAGTCTGGACTGACACTATTTCTTCATATCGCATGCACCACTTGAGTTGAATCAGTCCAGATATTTACAATATATATACTTAGAATGTATTGTATTAATTAGTGGGGACGGGCCGAACACCTTCCGGTTCAGTTTGCACCAGAACACGCAAAAAGTTCTAGCAAACATGCGAACCCCATTAAAGTCCCGTAGGGGACACGAATACGAAAAATCAAAAGTGCTCACTTTAAAGGCTTATATGCAAGTTATTGCCATAAAAAGTGTATTGGGACCTGGGTACTGCACTAGGGGACATGTATCAATGCAAAAAAAGTTTTTTCAAGACCAGTGATTTTATTCAAAATAAAAATGAAATATTCCTTTAAATATCGTGCCGGGGGGATCCCCTTGATTTGCATGTAAAGTGACTAAAGTGACACATCTGGGCAATGTGTAGAACATGCCACAGCAATAATGAAAATTTCTAAAGAAAAAAGTAATTTAAAATTGTTTGCGGATGTAATGTACTGCCAGCTCCCGTTGAAAAAAACGTAACTATGTACAGGGGATCACGTCATGGGTCCAGGGTTATGTGAAAAATACCGTTATTGAACGTATATTCGGAAACTTCACTCGTGAAAACTAAAAAGTATAAGCACAGGGGATGCCCTGAAATTACC
>BLSH010427562.1:417740-430948 GCA_018402905.1 Glandirana rugosa | reverse complement strand
AATGTAGATCTCCTTTTCTCTAAAGTAGAGGTTTATGCCTTTCCAAAGAAGTGTCATTCTCGAAGACACAAGTCCATTTAGTTCAACCAATAAGAAAAAAATCATACAATCCCATATAAAAAATCCTATACCCTTCCAGAAGGAGGTGACAAACCCCAACAAAGCATGATCCAATTTGCTACAGTAGGTGAAAAAAATCTCCTTCCTGATCCCCTGAGAGGCAATTGGATATTCACTGGATCCCTTTTGTAAAGAAATCTACTGAGCTGGCCATAACCAGCTTTTGAGGGAGTCTAATCCACATTTTCACGGCTCTTACTGTGAAGAAACCTTTCCGTATTTGGAGATGAAATCTCTTTTCCTCTAGATGTAAAAAGTGCCCCCCTGTCAACTCTGATGACCTTAAAGTGAATAACTCAAAACCAAGCTCACCATATGGACCCCTTATGTATTTGTACATCTTGATCATATTCCCTCCTTAATCTCCTCCTCAAGAGAGAATAAATTCAGTTCCTCCAATCTTTCCTCATAGCTGAGCTCCTTCATGCCTCTTATCAGTTTAGTTGCCCTTCTCTGCACTTTCTCCAGTTCCCCGATATCCTTTTTGAGAACTGGTGCCCAAAACTGAACTGCATATTCCAGATGAGGTCTTACTAATGATTTGTATAGGGGTAAAATCATGTCTCTCTCTGGAGTCCATAACTCTCTTAATACAAGAAATTACTCGCTTTGGAAACTACAGCTTGGCATTGAATGGTACTATTAAGCTTATGAGCTACCAAAACCCCCAGGTCCTTCTCCACTATGGATTCCCCCAGTTGTACTCCCCCTAGTATGTATGATACATGCATATTCTTAGCCCCCAAGTGCATAACTTTACATTTATCAATATTAAACCTCATTAGCCACATAGTTGCCCAATTAAATATTGCATTGAGGTTGGCTTGTAAATTGTAGACATTCTGAAAGGATGTTATTCCACCGCATAGCTTGGTGTCATCTGCAAACACTGAAATGGTACTTTTAATCCCAAACCCTATATCATTTATAAAGATATTAAAAAGTAAGGGTCCCAACACTGAACATTGGGGTATACCACTGATAACCTTAGACCAGGGATATGCAATTAGTGGACCTCCAGCTGTTGCAGAACTCCAAGTCCCATGAGGCATAGCAAGACTCTGACAGCCACAAGCATGATGGTACTTGTAGTTTTGCAACAGCTGGAGGTCCGCTAATTGCATATCCCTGCCTTAGACCATTCAGAGTAAGAATCATTAACCACTACTCTCTGACTTCGGTCTTTTAGCCAGTTTTCTATCCATTTAAAAACTGATCTTTCCAAATCTGTAGACTTTACCTTACACATTAGCGTGTGTGGGGAACGGTGTCAAATGCTTTCGCAAAATCCAAAAATATTAATATTACATACAAGTTATTTTAACCAATATCATCAGTTTTCTATAATTGCTATTTAACAAGTTTACATAAATTCCCTTTACCTGTTAAAACGAATCAGTTCTTGTCTAAGCACTGTATTCATTGATTCCTCATAGACCACGGGATATTTTTCTATCACTTCATCCAGGTTGAAGTCATTTGGCAATTTATTGAGTATATCTCTAGCCAAATCTTCAACAATTTCCTATGAATGTAAAAAAAATACAAAATATTATTAGCCAGTTGGATGTCACATGTATCTAAGGTTCACAGACAATGACTGGGCCCATGTAGAATATGCAGAACAGTAAAGCATTACCCTATAAATGACATACAAGTCTATATTTGAAAAGACAGTGTATATTGTTCCAAGCAATCAGATTCTACCGCGCATCTGGACAGTATTCATAGTGCTTCACTTTTTCCACATTTTGTTATGTTACAGCCTTATTCCAAAATGGATTAACCACTTCAACCCCGGAAGGATTTCCCATGTTAGGACCAGAGCACTTTTTGCGATTAGTTAGTGGGAAAAAATTACAAAAATTTTGTTTGGGTACAACGTCGCATGACCGCGCAATTGTAATTCAAAATGCGACAACGCTGAAAGCTGAACATTGGTCTGGGCAGGAGGGGGGTTTAAGTGCCCAGTAAGCAAGTGGTTAAGAGCATTTGGCCGCAGTGACGTTTGACATTGCTTTTCCCCTTAAATGCAATGGAGCCAAGCGGGCGCCATCTTGCCCTCACTTGGCATCCAGGCAGTGAGGAGAGTGGACCCGATCGCCTCTGCTGTTGCCGATGGATCCGGTAAGCGGCGGAGGTAACCCGGAAAGTGGCAGGAGGGGGGCCCTCTCCCGCCCCCGATAAAAGTGATCTCGCTGTGAATCTGCCCCATAGACCACTTTTATCTGAAAGACGACTGTCCGCTGCAAAAAATTATACTGGGGCTATGGTATCTATCTGCTACCATAACAATGGCATTCCACGTCAAAGTGCCGACGTAAAATGGCGGCGGCTGGTCAGTAAGTGGTTAAAATATTTGATATCCACATAGTGAATTCATTACAGTTGCTTGTCATGGTGTAGCAATCCCGACATGTTTCACGGTTTGATAGGCTTCCTCAGGGGATATGTGCTACCACACCAAAGAAGAAGCTGTTATGCAGTTAACCACAGGAGGGGCAATCAAAACAGGTAGAGGGCTGGAAATTGAAGATGAATTACATAGGGCTTTTTAATACTAAATTCCTTTGCATAAGTCAATAAGCAAATAACTCTCAGTAAGAGTCAACCAACCAATATAAACATTAAAGTGGTTGTTAACCCTGGACAACCACTTTAACCTACAGGTAAGCCTATAATAAAGCTTACCTGTAGGTTCCCTGCATATCTCCAAACCTGCACGGTTTAGGAGATATTCAGTATAATGTGATGTGCCGACGTCATCGGGCACATGCGCAGTGAAGAAACAACCTCCATGCTGTTTGTTCACTAAGATTGTGCTGCGAATGGTGCAGGAGTGATGTCACGCGACTCCGGCCAGTCACAGAGCCGGAGTCCGCAGCCCCCGAAGTAAGAGGGGTGGAAGATGGACGCGGCCTAGAGCGGGGACATTGTGGGCTTCCAATGCAGGTAAGTGCCACATAATGGGCTAATATGCGATGCAAACTAGCCCATTATGCTTTACATTGCAGGTTAATAAATATAAATGTATACCTTTTATTGACTTATGAAAACAGCTTCTTCTTTGGCCTATGGGGAGGGACACCATTTCTCTTTCCTCCTTCCTGGTGTGTAATTTGTATTTTAACCCTTGATTGTTAAATCCCTGTGGATTCCGTGCTAATGCAATCAATTGCTAATTCTGATAAGATGTCTTGATGTTTACATCATTGAATGCTGATCAATGTTGATCTTTGTGGATGTTTGATTTCCCTTTATGACCAAATTCAGCTAATACTGTTAAACTGCTATATGAACACAATTGTTGTTATGCATTATTACTTGGTAATTTCGATGTATAATGTCTATGTATATATACTTACCCCTGTATTTGACTTACCTATCCAGGTGTGGTAGCACATATCCCCCCAGGAAGCCTATCAAATAGTGAAACATGTCGGGATTGCTAAACCATGACAAGCAACTGTAATGAATTCACTATGTGGATATCAAACATGAATTATCTCCATGTTTTTAATATGTCTATATCGTTATTCCTTATTTTTTAACATGCAATATATGCATAAACTGATTGAATTTTAGTATATGACTATGGCTCAAGTTATTGGCACCTAAAAAATCCCAGCTCTTATATAGAGCATTTCAACTGTACTGTTTTCATAACTTTGGGATGCGATGCCCTTCAGATTTTCTCTGACAAACTTATCTTACTTATGATAACTTTATTATAACAAATATATAGAAATCGGTCTCTGAAGTATATTTCTATCCACGGTGTTTGAGTAGTGTTAACAATGACTGGAGGGTTAGCTTTATTTTAGCTTTCGTTCTCTTTGTGCGAGTCTCCCCGCCTGGTGAATACGAGCCTCAAACTCAGTTTTGGGAGTGGGATTAAAGTATGACAGGAAAGGAAGGGAGAGCATGGAATAGGTAGGGGGAGGAACAGCATGAGAGGATATGAAATGCACTAATTGGATACAGAGATTGAAGAAATATTAGGGCAGAACAGCAAGACCAGGATAGCGGGAGACAGAAAGGATGGGGGGGGGGGGGGTTGGGGTGGATTGTATGTGTATCTTTGGCATTACAATAGGGTTAGTATTTCTTTTTGAAAACAAACTTTCCAGCTAAAGAGAGGAAACCACCAGCCCAGACTGACACAATTGCCTTATTTAAAAGTTGCTGTAGGTGGCTTGCCGGCTACCAAACTTGAGATGGCATTGAAAAGCCTTGTTATATTGTGTCATCTGAAGAGGGAATGCCTTAGCACTGACTTTCCCAAAAGTTAATATTTGCATACTATAGGCACTCCAGATCCAAGTACCCTGCAGCAACATTTTACCAAACCAGTGGTACCAACTGGCACTTGGTGATGCCTAGTTTTTGTAAAAAAAAAAGTTATAGGATTCGTTTTCAAAGATTAATGAAGTGACAGGTATACGTTAAAGCAGGGATCTCCAAACTACGGCCCTCCAGCTGTTGCTGAACTACACATCCCAAGAGGCATTGTAAAACCTTGACATTCATAGACATGACTAGGCATGATGGTAATTGTAGTCCCTGAACAACTGGAGGGCCTTAGTTTGGAGACCCCTGCTTTAAAGGAAACATGTAATGAAGGTCATATGGGGTCTGGCTAGCTGACTTCTGAAGAGAGAGATGAGTTAAGGTAGAATGGGGCCCTAGGCAAGGTTGCAGCTTTGACCTCCTTCATCTCTTCAACTGACATTAATTAGGACTAGTACAACAGAGAAGCTTCCCTATCTGCATTGTCTGTACAAGCATGACCCCATCAGACACCAACTGCCTAAAGTACATGTTCCCTGGTAGAGTGACAGGCAGGTGCACAGCTTTAACCAAGTACACCAACCTCCCGATTAACTGCAGAAACATAAACCATGTCGTTTGGACCTTTGGACATCCCCTGGCCCTAAGCTCTTTCCTAGGATGCCCTGTGAATGAGCCAACTATATCTGAAGATAATAGTTGCCTGCCTGGCTCAATTTTATAAAAGCTTTTTAAATACTGACCTGGGCCAAGCATATAACAAGTTAAGTTAGAACTGATCTGAATACTTGTCCTGGATCACTTATTCAGAAAGTATTAAAACTGGAACAACATTACTGACACCCTACATATTACTCTCAATATAGGTTTCCTTTAAGAAAAATTACACATAGCAATTTTTTAATTGTGTTTATTTCATATTCAGTCATGGGTGACATGTCCATAAACACTGTAGTAGAAATAAGTCTCTGGAAGGATCATAAGATGTGTGAAGGTCAAAGTGAATAAAATACAGTTCACATGATGACAATCAAGTAATGACAGTTTGAGAAGGAATTCAGATACATGATCCTTCTGCCTCTTTCCTTGCTAATTCCATCAATCCATGTCTATATCTCATCATAATGTAAGCAAAACCAGAAAGCAGTGGCTGACAGTCATGGTCATTTATGATAAATATGAACTTTGTTATAGGTTCTTCCATGCATATAAAACAGCTTTGTAATGGATACTTTAATAGTCAGCTCAGCAGTTAAAGCTTCAGCAAAACCTTTGTGGGACTGCTTTATCAGGATGCAGAAAGAAGAAGGGAAAAAAACTTACCTGAGATTACTGTTAATGATGTGCTCCAAATACTGTATTTAGGCCTCATTTACACTGCTGCTGGTAAACAGACGTTTAGAGGCATTTAGGTGTTTTTTACAGCTGCCCCTGAACTTTCCTCTATATTATCTTATCAGTACATTTACACAGGGTCGTTTAAGGTCATTTTCAGGCAGTTGAGTTTAAAGGCTTTTTTTGGAACGCAAAAAAATGGGTTCAGATGCCAGTTCAGAGGCATTTGAAACGCCAAACAGCTTGTAAACGCCGCTAAATGCGGTAACTTGCGTCCAGGACCGTTTCGTTTACAGTCGTTTCCATTTGAAAAAAAAAAAATGGTCTTCAAAAACGCTCCTAGACACAAACGTCGCATGTAAAACGGCCGTTTTAGACGCCGGCTTCTAGCTGTCAAAAAAATCGTTCAGGGGAGGTTAACATAGCTTCCCGTGTAAATGGAGCCTTAACGTTTTTTTTGTTTTTAATGGAGTAGGAAAGAATTAGAAACTCTGTCAGCCTTTTATTGCTATCCATGTCCCCACTGGGAAAATAAATCCTCTCTATCTGTCCTGCAATGTACCTTATTCAAATATCCAGGCTGGGGCCATAAGGTAAGTTGACATATTGTATTAAGATATAATTACATGATTCTGCTCAGACACATTAGAAGCTAGCTTGATCTTTTTTAACTGAAGGGCAGCAAGGAAACCTTGCTAGTTTCCATTGTTTTAATTTGAAAAATTAAACCTGATTGGTTGTTGCCAATTGCTCCACTTCTGCTTCATTCTCCAAATATGAAATGCGGCAATAGGTCAGAATGTTCCGTCAATTTAGCAGTGTATTCTGAGTCCATTTCACACTGCCAATTTCCCTTATTCAAGGGACTGCAATGGCACTAAAAGTAGACCTGTCATTAGAGCAGTATGATAAATGTTACTGTTGACCTTCTGAAAATGTAGTGTCCTAGTTGTCATGCTAACCCTCTGGCTACAATCCTAATATTCATGATCGTAGGGGGTATGCACCTTTAAAAGCAAGCCAGTGATGGCTGCTCCTTCATGCCTGTCCTGAGAGGTTCCTTTTAAAGCTCTCAGAATAGAGTCTAAGGCTGTAGTTGCTGAAAATCAAATTCTTCTGCCACATCTTTGACTAGTGTAAATGAATAATTTAGCATTTTCATACAGTATATATGTTCCAGCAGATGTCATTTATTTGCGTTACCTGTCATATAACCTGAATCGACCATGACAGTAAATGATTTACACTTCTGCAGAACCCAATTTCCTACTTGTATTTATATATCCTCCTCTACATTTTAAAATTAACTTGCAGTTTGTCAACACTAAGTAACTGCTCACTTAAAGACCTTCAAGCAGTATGTATTTTCCATACCATGCTTACCCTGATTTGCCACCAGACCAAGAGAGATTTGGACAACTTGTTCAAGTCCATGCACATTGCCCCCCCCCCAACTGCCTCCATGTGGCAGCTTTTAGTGTTTGAGTGGTCAGTAGGTCACTGTCCCCTAAAATTACAAAGTCTTTCTAGGCCAGTCTAGCAGTGGGCTGGTGTAGCGGGGAAGGCAGGGAGGAGAGTATATATTTTTTTATCAACTCTTCTGCAGGCAGACTCTGGAGGCAGGGGGACTCATGGCCAAGCTTGCGCACGTCCCTCTGTTATGATGTGCATTAAAAAATGTTAAATGGCACCCCAACTCACTCATATAAAGTGTAAAGCAATGCACTGACGTAAATGCACTTTGCATTGTAGTATGTTGTACTGGCCAAAAATAGTCCAGGTATGCTTTTTGTTTGTTGAGGCTTGTTAATGTCCATTCATTGTGAATAACCTACCTTAACACAATGCATGTTAACACATGCATTAGGGGTGAATGGAGCTTCACAATTTAAAGCTGAACAGGCAAAACGGCTATATAAACAGACAAAATATATACATGGGAGCTGTTTTATCTGCAAAAGGATTTGTATTTGTTCTTCCAGTCCTGAGATCTACACAACTCATATATGTGACAGCTTCCCACACAGTGCCTTAAGCCTTCCTCATTTAGCTGTTCGGCAGGGTGATTCCCTTGCTGAAAGCTAGATGTAAACAAAAAGGCCAGGGATACAGCTGGTTTTATTATCCAAATATGGGCAATGCCCATATTTTGGAAATGACTTGTCACTGGGTGGGCGGAGTCTGATGTAAAACTAAGACTAATACCCCATCAGGTCCACTTTTGAGTGTGCACAGCAGTGGGTGGATTGAAAGTCGATATTGGACTGAATAGTGGCTATGGATCTGCCCACTCCCGTGCTCTGTAAATCAAAAGTAGACTAGACTTGATGGGAAACTAGTCTCCCGGTATTCAATCGGGCTCCACCCACTCCTAGTATAAAGCTCTTCGGCCAACCACTTGTCAGGGTCTGTGACAGGTACAAGAATTGCTTTTGGTGCTCCGCCCCAAGAGGATTCTAAAGGGTGCCTACAACGCCCTATATGAATTTCCCCATATGTATGTTAGTATTTCCATTACTTTAGCATGTCTATAACCTAAAAATCCACTTAGGAGAAGATTAGCGTTCACATGCTCCTCTGGTCTTACCTCTGCATGCAGAAATATCACTGTATCTGGAACCTTGTTAACTTTTCTAATAAACAGAAATCGTTAAAAAAAAAATTCTTACTTGAGAAGATTTACCGCTCCCTGATGTTTGCCTGGGCAGAGTGAGAAGAACCCCTTCAAATAGCTGGTTAGTCTCCTGGTTATCTTTGGTGATGTCAGCATTCTCATGCAGTCCAAATACCTCCGGGTGAGTAATAAGGGGTAAATTTCTTATGTAATCTACAAAGGACTGAAATAAAATAGAATACCTGGTTCAATTTATGAATGGATACCATAACTAAGAAGTAATTACAGCACCTTAACTTCAAAATCCAAGTTGTATTATCTAACAATAAAGTTGCTATGTTCATGGTTGGCCTACAATTATCATGCCATGACTTGAATAAAAGAAAAAAAAGGCTGACACTTAAAATCCCATAACAAGCCTTATTTATTACAATTAATGAAAAAAGGTGCAAGAAAGAAGGCCCAGTCACTTGACCTGTACAACTCCTATGGTCTCAGACTTATTTACCCTTCATAGCTTAATAACATTTTTACATATAGATATGCAAGTGTTCTGAATAATGCCCCTTAACCACTTCAGCCCCGGAAGGATTTTCCCCCTTAATGACCAGGCCATTTTTTGCGATACGGTACTGCGTCACTTTGACAATTGTGCGGTCATGCAACGCTGTCCCAAGCAAAATTGACGTCCTTTTTTTCCCACAAATAGAGATTTCTTTTGGTGGTATTTAATCACCTCTGCGGTTTTTATTTTTTGCATTATAAACAAACAAAGAGCAACAATTTTGAAAATTATTATTTTTTTTTTACTTTTTGTTATAATATATATCAAAAAAAAAAAATATATATATATATATATATAAAAAAACAAATGTACTCATCAGTTATGTATTCTTCATCCACATTTTTGGTAAATAAAATCACAATAGGTATATATTGATTGGATTGCGCAAAAGTTATCGTGTCTACAAAATAGGGAATAGATTTATGGCATTTTTATTACTTTTTTTTTTCTAGTAATGGCGGCGATCTGCGATTTTTATCGGGACTGTGACATTGCGGCGGACAGATCGGATAGTTTTGATACTTTTTTGGGACCAATGACAGTTATACAGCGATCAGAGCTAAAAATAGCCACTGATTACTGTATAAATGTCACCGGCAGGGAAGGAGTTAAACACTAGGGGGGCGATCAAGTAGTTAACTATGTGCCCTAGGTGTGTTCTAACTGTGTGGGGGCTGGGCTAGCAGGGACATGACAGATCTCACTGTTGCCGATCATTTCCCCTGACAGAATGGGGATCTGCCTTGTATACATTGGCAGATCCCTGCTCTGCCTCTGTAGAAGGCGATCGGGGGTATGCAGCGTGCAGTGGGCGCGAGCGTGCACCTTGGTCGGTTTGTGACACTTTAAAGCCTAACTCTAGCATTTATTTTTGTTAGAGTGGGGATAGAATGGGGGAAAGTTAACATGTCTTCATTTTCATTCTCCCTTTTAATGCTATTTTCTCCCGTATAGGGTGTAGGGTCCTATCTGCAGACTGCACTTGTTCTCCTCCGTAACAATGTTAATGAAAAAAAAAAAATCACAACAAATAATACAGGTACCTGTACCTTGAAGTTGCTGAAGAAAATCACTGAGCTTCCAGGTGTGAACCAAAGGCATTGTTTTTTTATTTTGGATAGAGTGGAAGGTAGAGGGAAGGTTACAGTATAACCCTGTCAGGTTTTTTTGTTTTTTTGCCATGCCTCATTGGGGAGATTTACCTTCACTTCCTGTCCCATAACCAAAAGAGGAAGGGAGAGGAATTCCCTACAAATCAAGGGAGTCCATAGCCCCCCTCCCCCCAAGGTCACCAGAACTAGTGTCCTCATTGGAAGATATACCCTCTATTACTGTTCTGGGGAGAACCCAAAACCTCATTTTGTGGGTGCCGGTAGCTGTGCTAATTATCAAATTCACTCTATCATGACAAAAGTATGGGGCCTGCCATTGCAGCCTTCTGAAAATGCTAGATGCCTGGCTGTGTCTGACCTCCGTGTGTTTCATTCACAGTCCCAAAACAAGCATGCTATAAATAGGTTTCAGAAAAGTTTTAAAACTACCTATTTATATGCTTGTTTCTGGGTCAGCAACTCAGAAAGCATTAAAATCAAAGTATCAGAATAACAGCTAGGAAACCAGTACTCTCAAAGGAAAGTGCAGCAATGGCAGCTTCCATTAATCTTTCATGAAATTGTGCCCTTAAGAGTGGAGTACAGAGAACTGTGGCTTGATATATATATATATATATATATATATATATATATATAGTGTATAGACTTTTTATACAGTATCTCACAAACGTGAGTACACCCCTCACATTTGTGTAAATAAATTATTCTATTTTTTCATGTGACAACACAGAAGAAATGAGACTTTGCTGCAATGTAAAGTGGTGAGTGCACAGCTTGTATAACAGTGTAAATTTGCTGCCCCCTCAAAATAACTCAACACAAAGCAATTAATGTCTAAACTGCTGGCAACAACAGTGAGTACACCCCTAGATGAAAATGTCCAAATTGGGCCCAATTAGCCATTTTACTTCCCTGGTGTCATGTGACTCATTAGGGTTACAAGGTCTCAGGTGTAAATGGGGAGCAGGTGTGTTAAATTTGGTGTTATCGCTCTCACTCTCTCATACTGATCACTGGAAGTTCAACATGGCCCCTCATGGCAAAAAACTCCAATGATCTGAAAAAAGAATTGTTGCTCTACATAAAGATGGCCTAGGCTATAAGAAAATTGCCAAGACCCTGAAACTGAGCTGCAGCATGGTGGCCAAGACCATGCACTGGTTTAACAGGACAAGCTCCATTCAGAACAGGCCTCGCCATGGTCGACCAAAGAACTTGAGTGCAAATGCTCAGCATCATATCCAGAGATTGTCTTTGGGAAATAGACGTATGAGTGCTGCCAGCATTGCTGCAGAGGTTGAAGGGAGGGGGTCAGCCTGTCAGTCCTCAGACCATACACCACACACTGCATCAAATTGGTCTGCATGACTGTTATCACAGAAGGAAGCCTCTTCTAAAGATGGTGTACAGTTTGCTGAAGAAAAGCAAACCACAGGACATGGATTACTGGAACCATGTCCTGTGCTCTGATGAGACCAAGATAAACGTATTTGGTTCAGATGGTGGCAAGCGTGTGTGGCAGCAACCAGGTGAGGAGTACAAAGACAAGTGTGTCTTGCCTACAGTCAAGCATGGTGGTGGGAGTGTCATGGTCTGGGGCTGCAGGAGTGCTGACAGATCATTGAGGGAACCATAAATGCCAACATGTACTGTGACATACTAAAGCAGAGCATGATCCCCTCCCCTCAGAGACTGGGCCACAGGGCAGTATTCCAACATGATAACAACCCCAAACACACCTCCAAGACAACCACTGCCTTGCTAAAGAAGCTGAGGGGAAAGGTGATGGAATGGCCAAGCATGTCTCCAGACCTAAACCCTATTGAGCATCTGTGGGGCATCCTCAAACGGAAGGTGGAGGAGCGCAAGGTCTCTAACATCCACCAGCTCCATCATGGAGGAGTGGAAGAGGACTCCAGTGGCAACCTGTGAAGCTCTGGTGAACTCCATGCCCAAGAGGGTTAAGGCAGTGCTAACAAATAATGGCGGCCACACAAAATGTTGACACTTTGGGCCCAAGTTGTACATTTTCACTTAGGGGTGTACTCACTTTTGCTGCCAGCGATTTAGACAGTAATGGCTGTGTGTTGATTTATTTTGGGGGGACAGCAAATTTACACTGTTATACAAGCTGTACATTCACTACTTTACATTATAGCAAAGTGTCATTTCTTCAGTGTTGTCATATGAATGATAGAAAAAAATATTTACAAAAGTGAGGGGTGTACTCACTTTTGTGAGATACTGTGTGTGTGTGTATATATATATATATATATATATATATAGTATACACACATGCACAGTAATTCCTATAGTTATGTTAACATTTTATAAAATACTGTAGTAATGAATTGTGATTTTATGATGAACTATTATGGTTATGTTTTTACTATAATTTCCCCATTTCACATTTCCTAAAATACCACATGATTAATGTGTGTAGCCCTGATCGTTGTAGAAGAAATAGATGAATAGATGTAGATGAAGAAAATGTAGTCATTTGAAAAGGATTATCTCCTCCCAACTTTTGAATAAAATCTCCTACTATTAAGACTGAGACCTCTTACTTTGGAAATAAGGTTGGCCCTCACAATTGATTAGTCTGCTTGCTATTTGACTAAGCAATTTCAAACACAGGCAGAGCGGGGAAGTGTTAGGGTGAGACCAAGCTCAATTTTTGCAGGAAAAGTCCAGATTTTCATATAATTTTAGTCTAAAAAATATTTGCAGCGCCCCTAGAAAATAATGAAGCAATAGTAATTATAGCCGCAGGATCTTGTATGGATGGTGAGTCCGCTGAAGAAATACAGACAATGGATTATGTCTTATTGATACTCCACTAATAAATGTAAGATGTGTGACAGTTCCAAAACCATAAGTCCTATAAGAATATGACAAGGCAACAGGGTATACGATGAATCCAAAATAAAGTATGGGTGTACTCTTACCAGAAGCCCTAAGGCTATGCGCGAATGGTCAAATGATAGACCCACGGATGGTAATCTGTTGTCATCAGGATCCAATTATGTGGTATGTTGAGATCCAGTGGTTGGTTCCAAAGGGGTGTTTAGAAGCGATGTCATCCGTCCAAGGAGTCAGGGGTATGATGAGATGGATCCTTATCCAGGTGGTTGGTCCCGCTGTCTCCAGGTGGATCTTCCTCAGGTAGTGG
>BLSH010427562.1:406702-416702 GCA_018402905.1 Glandirana rugosa | reverse complement strand
CAATAAGTTAACAGTAAGCTCATATATAATTTCAGTACCTGATATGTGCCGTATGGAGGCATATAATAAAGGTCTCCGGGGGAAAGTCTGTAGTTATCTTGCTGTATATCCTCATTGTAGAATATGGAAAGCAGGGACAGAAGGAGGCGCCTGTCCTTGTCATCGGTTACTCTTCCACCGTAGTTACATTCCCCTGCAAAGAAAAATAGACTTACACTTTACAGGTACTTTATAAACTTGCTGCTTCTTTCTCGCAGCATGTAGCATGGACCTCGGTTCATATACATCATGTTGGTCCATTTAAACCTTTCAACACAATACCTTTTTTTAGAAAGCCTCTGTGAACCATGAAATCTATGTAAGCACTTTTATTGCTGGTTTAATTTGGTTAGCAAGGGATTGACGTTCCTAATAACAGGGCTAAGAATATCCATCATCTCAAAGTCGAGAAAGTCGAACCCTTAGTGACAAAGTGAAAGCAACTTAGCAGCTATAGGGGATAGTTTTCTAGTTAATAAAGGCAATTGCAGACCCTTTGACACATATTTTCATTAATGGATGTAATGTGGGGCACATAGTATGTTTATTTGTAATGGCCTCCAGCTAAGACACTGCAGAAGTCAAAGGCTAATAGCGTTAGTTGAGCCCAAAGACTGAGATTCTTCACGTACCCAGTAATTTATGGATACATTAACTCTGTAGGCTTATATTTTAGATGTGCCCAGGTGTTGCAGAGCAGATCTAATGTGCAGCTATCTTTGATGACACATATGAACATTACAGTGGTTTTACAAAAGTGCACCTGCCATACAGATGAATTGTAATGTATAATAAAAAGTGTGAATATGCATTAACAGGTGTTTTACACCAGAATTATTGCATATTTTATTTTTGATGTTTAAAATACAACGCAAAACTCATAAACATGCTCTTAGGTATCACAAGCATTTGCTTGAAGAGCTATCAGCATGAGTCTTTCCAACGTGCATACCTATGTAAATTAGGAATATGGAAATGCCACTCCAGCAAAAAGTAGGACAAAAAGTCCAAGAACAGGGGTTAGAGATAATGTGATATAAATAAATTGTAACTAATTACTGAATTAGAGACCTTTTTATAAATATTTAAGCAACAATATTACTAATCATGTTTATAAATAAAATGTAAATTAAAATTATGTATTGATTTTTTTAATCTGTATTAAACAAAACTGACCAAATAGAAGACGTTTAGTTATTAGAGGTATGTGTCAAATGTTAGGGTTAGGAAAAGATGGGAACACAAAGTGAGAGCATAAACACTTTCTACAAAGAGCACTGTATTACTTTTGGTACTTTTCCGGAACAAGAAATAATACATTACATTTTCACATGTATTGTATTTTATCTTCATAGAAATCTATCAGTATGCTTGTTTTTTAGGAACAAAACAGTAACGCAATTATTTCTCATTGTATAAGGTAAGATGCATGTAGTGTTCTATATTTTGACAAAATTGCATGCTCTTTTTTTTTCACTACAAAATGCATTTTACCTGTGTCCCTTGGAATATAAATCATACAGTGAAGAATGAAAATGGAACATTTATTATTGTCAGAATGTAGCCATTAATGCAGTGTATTTTAGCAAAATGTTTTACTAAAAAAATTTTTTATTGTACTCATCGAACATGAACATATTCAGGAAAATCAATCATTTTGAAACAGAAAAAGATTTAAAAATGTGGATGAAGGAATATATGCTTTTGTAAGCATTTCTTAAATGTTTCTTGAAAACGAAAGTATTGTTGGCGAACGGAACTGTATAAATGATTGCATAACTCTGGGAAATAGTGGATGTATCCGGCTTTCAACAGGACAAATAAAAATTTGATTTGCAGTCTTTAATTAAAAGATTTAGACTTATTCCATCTGACAAATAGTGACCAAACGTAAGGAGTTTTTACACTATGATATACACTATGTTGTCAAAAGTATTGGGACACCTTCCTTTACACGCACATGAACTTTAATGACATCCCAGTCTTAGTCTGTAGGGTTCAATATTGAGTTGGCCCACCCTTTGCAGCTATAACCTCTTCAACTCTTCTGGGAAGGCTGTCCACAAGGTTTAGGAGTGTGTCTATGGGAATGTTTGACCATTCTTCCAGAAGCACATTTGTGAGGTCAGGCACTGATGTTGGATGAGAAGACCTGGCTCGCAGTCTCTGCTCTAATTCATCCCAATGGTGTTCTATCGGGTTGAGGCCAGGACTCTATGTAGGCCAGTCAAGTTCCTCCACCCCAAACTCGCTCATACATGTCTTTATGGACCTTGCTTTGTGCAGTGGTCCAAATCATTCGGTGGAGGGGGTTATGGTGTTGGGTTGTTTTTCAGGGGTTAGGCTTGGCCCCTTATTTTCAGTGAAGGAAACGCTTAAGGCATCAGCATACCAAGATATTTTGGACAATTTCATGCTCCCAACTTTGTGGGAACAGTTTGGGGATGGCCCCTTCCTTTTCCAACATGACTGTGCACCAGTGCACAAAGCAAGGTCCATAAAGACAATTAGAGTGGAGACTGCAAGCCAGGCCTTCTTGTCCAACATCAGTGCCTAACCTCAAAAATGTGATTCTGGAAGAATGGTTAAACATAGACACACTCCTGCACCTTGTGTACAGCCTTCCCAGAAGAGTTGACACTGTTATAGCTGAAAAGGATGGGCCAACTCAATATTGAACACTACGGACTAACACTGGGATGCCATTAAAGTTCATGTGCGTGTAAAGGGAAGTGTCCCAATACTTTTGACAATATAGTGTACATATAGGGAAAAGCCGTTGAATTAATAGGAAACTGTACTCATGCCAAAGTCATCTTTTAAAGTGGTAGTAAACTTAATGTTGTGAAAAGTTGCTGACAGGCAAGGTATGTATGACAGAAGAGGCCCTATCGCTCTCTTCTGTCATAAATGCTGCCTCCTGCCTTTCAGCCATGATGTACACTGAGCTGTGGAAGCACAGGAGTGATGTCATCACAGTCCAGCCATTCAAGTGGCTGAAGGCACATAACCTGCAAGGAAGACTGGGCGAAGACGGAAGCGATGGGGACATGCCGGATCTATAACAGCGCAGCGCTGGAGGGCTCAGTTTTACAGGTAAGTGTGCCATAATATGCTAATATGCTGTGCATACTAGCACATTATAGCATAACCCACCTGGGGGGAAGAAATTACAGCGGACTTGTCTACCGCTTTAAAAGCTACACTAATCATTTGCAATAATCATCATCATTTTCAAAACCAATAGCCTCTGAGAGATAAAAAATCTGAAAAATAACAATTGTTACAGTAAATAATCTAAAGCTAGCTATAGTAAATTGACCTTTAGCTCCCATTTACACTTGAGCATTTTGTAATATGTTTACCTACACCTGACTATGTTAAACATGCAGAATACTATGGTTTATCATTTGTATCCTGTACACATTTCAGTGTTCAGCTGCTTTTACGCTCAATGCCCTACCCTTACAGAAGTTCATGAGCTTTTATTGAAGCATAATCAGCAATTTTTGGCCTTATAGACTTTAATGAGAGCACTTGTAAATGCACAAGGCATGTGTTTTCACACATTGTTGGACTTAAAGAACTGCTCTCCCCCTCTAGAACTGTTGTCCTCCCCTTACCCAGCCAACACCGGCATGAAGCTTGATACACAAAGCTTGTAAAACCTAGACACCACTGCAGGCCGATAGTGGCAGCATTTATCTGCAGCTTGAAGGCTTATTTATCAGTGTGCATGTGATCACTGTGTCACAACTGACATACTGATCACATGATCAGAACTACCCTGGTTGGTTCCTAATTATCGCTGGGGGCAAGAGCTGTCAGTGACAGCTGGTATTGAAAGCCACCAGCCGTGCAAAGTGTTTGCCTGTGGGTTTCAAAGGCAATGTTTATGTTACTGTACAAAATGCTACTGAATCAGTGTCAGTGGGAGGAAAAAACATTCTTTCAAGGGTGAGAGGAGCTCCCCCCCATGTACTACTTACAGTTCACACATCCTTTTCAGCACAAGGAGAAAGTCAAAGAAAGTCCACCCTCCCAAGTGGGCTTCCATACTAATAAGGAGGTCTGTTCACAGTGGGCACATGTCACCCCCCTTTTCTACCCACAGTAGGTTACCATTGGAGGGAGGAGCAGGCAGCTGGGCAACAGAGCCAGAGGAGCCTCTGAAAATCACATGTCCAAGGGAAAGCTAGTTCTCAGTTATGGTGATGAGGAGGTTGAAGCATCCCACCATACAGAATCCCCCCACCACAAAACTTTCATTCTATTGAAATACTGCTAGCTGGCCTCTGCATCATTTACAGCAGTATTTCCATTTGCGGACTGCGATGGCTATCTGTAGCTTCTAGTATACTGTACCTCTTCAATAAAACAATATTAAAACCAAAAAATGTAACATTGCAGCTTACCAATAATTAAATGTGGTGGCTTCATTCGTTTTCTTTTTCTAGGCTTTTTTTCTCTCTGTTTTCCCCGGTGATCTAGCCAGCAACACAACTCCTGTATTATACAGACACCATCTCTGGGTGAATGGGCACAGATTTGGACAGCAGCATTGTCAGTCTAGGACAGGGGTAGGGAACCTGTGGCTCTCCAGCTGTTGTAGAACTACATTTCCCATCATGCTTCTGGGAGTAATTGTATCCATCAGCCTTGCAATGCCTCATGGGAAATGTAGTTCTACAACAGCTGGAGAGCCGCAGGTTCCCTACCCCTGGTCTAGGAGAAGGGGGGTGTTGGGGGTATGAGCAGATTTAGATACACTAACAAATTGAAGCTGAACTCCAACTAATACTTTATAATTAGTTAGAGCAACAGTTTCTTTTTGGGATAAAGGTTTTACATAAATAAATAAAAGCTGCCAGTGGTAAACGGGCTTTCTCATCCCTGTAACTGCAAGAGAGCTTTTCTGTTGAAAAACAACAGACTTATACTGAACAAAACAAACTAATATAACCATCACAGAATTGGTAAGTTGCAAAATAATAAACGTTTGCTTTTTGGGTTTAATACTGTGAATGAAAAATGTAGAGAACGGTGGAAATACCAATTTAACAACATTAGTGAAAAAGAAATGCACTTTAAGGCTACTGTCACACGGGGACGGGTGGGCGGTAGTGTCAAAGCGCCGATAGTTTCAGTGGCGGTTTTCCGCTGTTATATTGGCGCTATGGCGCCGCTATGCAGACGGGAGCACAAGGGGTTAAAAAGGGGTTAAAAGTGCTGGCGCGCTGCAGTTCCGAGGCGGTGTGCAGCCGCTTCAGAATCGCTTGCCATTGATTTCAATGGCAGGGGCAGTGGAGGAGCAGTGTAAACACCGCTCACTGCACTGCCCCAAAAGATGCTACTTGCAGGACTTTTTGTAACGTCCTGCAAGTGTACCGCCCCAGTGTGAAAGCACTCAGGCTTTCATATTGGGGGGGATTTTTGAGGTGCTTTACAGGCGTTATTTTTAGCTAAAAAACGCCTGTAAAGCGCCTCAGTGTGAAAGTGGCCTTACAAGTAAAAATTCTTCTTCTTTCTGTCTCCAGTCCAAATTTTTACACAACTACAATGTTAATTTGGAATCCAGTAAAAAATAAAATACACGCAGAACCTTCTGAGTTGATAGAGTAACATGGGACTGTGGATTGTACTGGATTACCTGTCAGGTAAGTAAGAGCCTCAAAAGGAACCACTTCATACTCATTGAGGAACATCTGAATCTGCCTCATGCTGATTCTCAGGTCTGATTCATTGAATTCATATGAGATATTCCAGCCTGTTAGAATTAGGACAGAGAAAATGAAAACCACGTTAGAAAGCAAGGCTTCAAATAGATGCACGTATAGAATACCAAATCTTAGATAACTTATATAAAATCTTCATATGAATACACATGCATTGTGTTTTAATAGGAATACATGGGATGTGCACATTTGTATGGCCAGGAATTCCAAGCTGCACCATGAATACCTACAAGTAATGTAGCCCTAGCCAAATAAAAATGACAGGCATTTTTGTAACCTGTTGTAATGGAAAGAAACAATGCTGCTATGTAAATGTGCACATGTCTTTAAAGACCTAAAAAGCTGATGAAAAGACTTAAAGCGTATCTATGGTCAAAATGTAGATTCATATATTCATTTCCACGTTGTGTTTTAGTTATTTGTAGCCAGTAGCGGCTGGTGCTCAATATTTTGGGAACTTGCCCCCTCACTCACAGCACTGCCATCACCCCCCCAATGGGAGACAGATGGGAAGGCGGCGGTCGGAGACCTTACCATAAGGAGGCAGATGAAGAGATGAGCTTGCCAAGGGAAGAGCCAGGGCTTCTCCTCCTGGCCGAACAGGAAGTGGGTCCTAAGACTCGCTGGCCAATCGGATCTCAGGACTCACTTCTTGATTGACCTAGAGGATAATCAGGAAGACAATAGCGAATATTAATTCACTATTGTCCCACAACTGGGTGGGCTCAGGATGCAGTTCTCTGCGCCCCAAGCCCATCTTTTTTTGAAGCCTAATCATGTACTTCAAAAGAAAAACCCAATGAAATCCATGCATCCGGCACCCTGCATGTAGATTAGGGGCTGGGCACATGGATTAGGGAAGCGCCCCTTATGGACAGGCTGCCACTGTTTGTAGCCCACACCTATTACTGTGAGTGATCTTGAAGTTTGTAAAATTGCTTATGTCACACATTTCACAAAGTCTGCCCTATGAACTACAGAGGTGCTAAGAGGAGGAGTATCAGGAGGTAAAAAATCATTGCTTGTGGGCAGCAAGGTACCATGGGATATATAGTCTGCAGAAATTGAAAGTAAACAGCAGGGGAGAAGCTGAAAAGCACGTAGAGAATCCATTAAATTGTGGAAAAAGATGACCAGCAGACAAGAAAAACTCACAACATGAAAGGAGGATTTACAAGCAAGATTATTTTGGTTTGCCAAAAATAACTTTTGAACAAGCAGAGACATTCTGTATTCCAATAGCATCACATGGATCCCGATTTATAAAAGCCAACAATCACTATGAAGTCCCTGCCTTTGGGACCTTCCCTCTAACACATTTCACTGGATATGGGCTTATGTATAGAGATCTCCATGAGTAAGCCCTTTCAGGTGAAACATGTTAGAAGGGAGGTCCTAAAGGTGAGAATTTCATGGTGCTTGTTTGCTTCAGTAAATCGGATCTATGTGATATCAGACTGTGGAGAATGTCTTTCTGTTTGTTCATGTGTTGGAGCATGGATGGCTTCCTGATTCTCCCGCACCCAGTGCAGAGGCCAGAGCGAGAGTGACTAGGCTTGGAGCGGAGGAGATTCATTCTATCTATATACCAAAAATAACTATTGTTATGATGTTATAACAGAAATATGTATGCTGTGATCAAAGATTTCCTTTAAACTTTCTTTCTTCACAAAGGATTCTGGACGTGCTACCTGACAATTCTCCATGCTTTAAACAGAGCCGACATCTGAATGATCAGCCCTCACCAGCTACCCATAGCATATGACAATTTACAGCCCCAGTCCAGTTGCTCATGAACCATGATAATTCACAGCTTATTCCAACTGTAAATAGGGTGTCTTGGGGTGAAATTCAGAGTCATCTGTTATATATGTGTCACACACCTCTGCAAAACTCTCATTTGGCTTTCCAGAATTGCAGGTTCAGGGGTCACCAATATACCTTTTATAAACATAAAATACGTTGTGTAGATTTTTACAAATGTATGATTTGTATTATATATTATATTGATACATGCTAATAAATCTAAGTCTACAAACAAATAAGTATGTGCTGCATAGATATCTCTAAGAATATGGGTACAAAACATAGATGAATATAGTACAATGCTAAAAAAAAATAATATAACAATTAGTGCAAAATATACAAATCACAAACAAATCTGTGATAATTATCTCCAAATATAAAATGTGCAAACATAAAGAGAGAAAAAAAATTGATACAAAACTCACAAAGGAGTCTAACTCTCTCAGTGCATGGAGGTTTGCTCATAGGAAGCCAGAGTTGGAGACACAGTGACCTTTTAAAGGACACTGGCACTGTGCTTGGCTTGAGGGTAGGCAGCGGTTGTTGAAAAGATTCAAGGAAGGGGGAGATATCAATGTAGAATATGTTTCTTTTTAATCAGGGGAAATGGTGAAAGAAATGAAAAAAGGTGTGACAAAATCTTCAGTATAAAGGCTGGTCGGTTTTGTTTTATTGTTTTTACATACAAGGACAGTCTTATCTTCTATTTCAGTTTATGACTGGTCACTGAACCAACTGACTTACTGAGTGGTGGGCTAAAAACGTGCACATTTCTATATGAAGTACAGTATCATTTTGAAACAATGTCAAAGCAAACAAATAGATTAAAGCATGTCAAAAATTACTATTGGATACATTTTACAATACTAGCTTGAAATGAATATTTATTAGAAACACAATACAATTTTGACAAACTCCCATACCTAATGGGCCAAAGGTCCTTCTTTCTTGAACTAGAGCATGAAAGAAGCACAGGCCAAATAAGAGCTTTTGCCACATCCTGGAGTTCTGGCAGCTGCTGAAGAACATCGGGTCTGATATAGGATTGTTCAGGTATGATCGCAACAGATTGGCCCTCAGTCCTTTAGGGGGTTCATTGGTCATTTTTATACCATTCTGGAGGATGCTCACAGGAAATTTGTCTGAAGGATAACTAGTTAACCAGAGCCTGAAAGAGAAATCTTTGATATGCATAATAAAATAAAGACATTTGCATTTATCAATAGTAACCATTCATATTTCAGTTTGAACCGAATTCTTGGTTACTGCTCTAGGCAGTTTTGTATTTATGTTATTTATGTTTTTCCTCCATCATGAACTAATGCATCGTAAGGGATCAGCACACACAGGTGGCAATACAGACAGAGATCTCAACATAAAATCTTCCCACACGTGGGTACTTTAAACAGGACACATTTTTTTTTGTCTCCTGGCCAGGTAAAAGAAACCTAGAGTGAAGTGACGGCAATGGAACCTACCCTCTACTGTCTTGGCCGGGCTTCAAAGCCCTACCTAGACAGAAATACAACTGCCTGTCTATTCTTCTGTCTTCCTCTGAAGCCTTATAACTTATACAGCACCAGATGCACGTCCTTCACCACCTATTGTGTCATTTGAGACCCTTTTGAGGCAACCATGAAAATCAAATAAAAAATTGGTTCGGTCCCAGGTTTCGGCACCAAAAAAAAAAAAAAAGAAAATCAAATAAAAAAAATATGCTATAAGTAATCACCTTGATGATATTAAATTCTCTTATTCCTCTGCATATCAGTGAACATTTTCAATCCTGGATTACAGTTAGAGAGCCTCTACGGGTTCTGAACTTTTTAACATATGTAAGCTACCATAGCTGACCTCTGCCTTTAAAATTATCAGTTGCTTGGCTGTCATGCTTGTGCAATGGCTATAATACTATCTATTTGACTGATTTGTAACAACTACAAAGATAAGAAAACTTGATTTTTCCTTGACATGTTCTGCTTGCTTGCTTAGGTTTTGTGACTTAGAGGTAAGGAAGCCACACACATCCAAATAACTAGCATTTTCAGAAGGAGACCCATATTTATTTCCCAGCAGATGTACTGGAAACGAATAAAGGTAATGAGACATGCAGAAGAATCAGTGACTTAAAGTGGATTACAGTTCCTTTTTAGTTCAAAAGAATAGAAACATCAACAATGTTTAGTCAGTTTATCTATCATAATATCGGTAACGTGTTCGTACTGTCGGTTCGTTGACTATTAAAATTTCCGTCTCCAGTCGATACCATCGAATGTATACAATTTTTCAAGTCTTGGGCATCTCCGAGAGATTGACATTAGGTCCTAACTTTTACAAGTGACTATACGTCTCCTTATTCTCTTAAATTATAGTAGTTCCACTAATGAATATCGTATAAAAAAAATAAACTAAAAGAAAAA
>BLSH010427562.1:378722-397221 GCA_018402905.1 Glandirana rugosa | reverse complement strand
CCCGAAAGAGGACCCTAACCACCAGTCTTCACTGAGTACACCTATCATCCTTACTCTCTCCTCTGCCTTTAGTGTGATCCACGAAACGTATCTCTCATATGTGATATCTTCCTTTACGAAACAGTTAACAAGTAAAGTCACCAAATGTTGGTGAATTTCTGTACGTGTGACTGTACACGACCCAATCCCTTCGGGTAAATATATTAACCCGACGGATTACGTGGTTTTGTGTGGTTTTTTTCCGTGTAAATCGTAACGTGAGAAGACGTTACGTACAGGAAGACGTGACGCCGTATGAATGTGTACATTGTGTACCGTCTTATGTGGAATTGTTTTTTATCGTACTTACATGGTTGTAAACCACTGAAATGAACAATTGACAAAGCATTTCCTTCTATAGTGTATACTCTCTATGCAAAGCACCTAGTGTGATTTCCGTCTCCTCTCTCATTCCTACTATCCACATGAGTCACTTCTGACCACCAATCCCAGGAGAAAGCCCCACCCCCCTCCAGCACACAACAGGCAATTGACTGTCTTAGCTGTGCATATTTCCTTATGAGACTGTGTGGGGGGTGGGTTGTTCTTTCCCTCCACTCGGGGCTCAGATTACACTCAGCTCCCTCCTCTATGCTGCACAGTGTGTGACTTCACATCCCCTCCCCCTGCCATTTGGAGCCTAGAAATACTGTGTAAACGCTATACGTTTATTGGCTGTAGGGGAGGAGATCCCGAAGATATACAGGTACAACTTATGTAAGATGCTTTGCTTCTTGAATAAAAGTAATCTTTGCTTTTAACTTCTGGAATATTTGTGTAGTCTATGACTGTACCAACAAAATCCTGTTTTTTTTTTGTTTTTTTTTGTCTTTTTGTGAAAAGAATGGGAGTTGCAACAAAGTATATAATGTTGTATTGTTTAATTATGCAGCCTAGTTAAAGTGAACTAGTGAAGATAAAACTATTGCAACCATTACTGAGTTGCAGCCAATACTGAGTTGCAGGTAGTAAAGTCACGATCAGGCTGCAAGGCAGGTTTCCCTCTCCTGTTGATATTACCCAGCTTTTAAACACACCTCTGGATTGCTGGAGCACTATTCAACTCAGACATTATTTACAGACCTTTTGGAGAGCTCACGACACCCCACATAAACTCACACCTTTCAAATCGTCTTGCAGGAAAGTGGAACTGTCTAGGCATATGCTGTCACTCCTAAATGGTTACCTGGCATCGCCCACTGATGACCCGTACCCGTCATTCGTACATCAATGGGAATCAGATCTGGAATCTAGCTCATGCCACAACAAGCTGAAATAATCCTCCTTTTAGCCCACAAATCATCTAGTGCAAATCAGTACCAGCTAGTTGGGTACAAAATATTTTCTCTATGGTACCGGGTACTTTATGTGCTCCACAAAATGGATAGCAAAGTTCCACACATGTGACAGCATTGCAGATAGGTACAATGTCCCATATTTTCTGGTAGTGTCCCAGCTTAAGGATTTTTGGGAGGACGTGAAGACCACAATTAAACACTTGGCCTCTGCCGATTTTAGTGGGAACCCGGCTGCCTGCTTACTCCACTTAATGGAAAGACCCATCCGAAAATATAAGAAGTCTCTCACTATCCACTTACTTAATGCAGAAAAAGCCTGTGTTCAATCCATGTGGAAGCAGATACAACCACCGAGTCTTGTGGTATTCCAAGATCAATGACATCATATGAAAGAACTGACCACCACTCTCAACAACTCTGGGGAACAACAGTTTAGGGATAGGTGAAGGCCCTGTAGATACTTTACTTGTACTGATGGCTATCTACAGGACCTGACTTGTTCCAGGTTAACATTGAGTTGAGCCCCCCTTTCCAGCCCGTTGGCCTATTGCTGTAACTCCTCCCTGGAGAGTGACCTGCTTGCGTTTTCTTAATCGTGCTTTATCCATTCCTTGCTTTTTTTTTCCTTTTTCCCACACATCTGTCCCTTAATAGTCAAAGCTTTAAAAATCAGTTAACTTCTCTTTACCCTACATGATATACAATGCATTTCGATAATTACATGCAGCTAGTGTACTGGTTATGTGAACCTTCTCTCTATTGTTCTGTGCATTACACTTTCTTTCTTTTTTTTATCATTAAAGGATTTTTATTGAATTTCTATACAAATAACAGAAAAATTAAAGGCAGTTTGTTCTGGTATGTAACAATCAGGTATAGTAGTTAACCAATAACACAAATCTCAATTAATCAAGGTGACAATAATCATAAAAATGACCAAATAAAGTATACAAATACAGTATAGTAAACCCCTGTTTACCCCATTGGGTTCTAGCTGTAAACAGGCTCTAGCAACTGTAATAACATTATCATGGACAATTCAATAATTAAGAAAGAGAGAGAAGTGTGAAATCTTGATATTACTCCTCGAATAATACTGAAATATGGTCTAAGAGCTGCATCTCATGTTTTTGAGTGAGGTAGAAGCTCTAGGGTGACTAATCCACATTTGCCATAGTTTCCCAAACTTGTACGCTTGTAATTTTTGTACGCTAACATCAACTCATATTGAGCTTGTGTATTTAATCGTATAACAACATCAGATAAGTTTGGTGCTTCATTGGATTTCCATAGTTTTGTTATAGTCAACCTTGCTGCAATTAGTACGTTTGCTACTACTGTTCTATACTCTAAAATATCCAGATTTATTCCTAGAAGGGCCATTGCGGGAGTAAGGGGAAGTAAATTACCAGTGAGGTTAGCAATAAATGTTGAGACTGATTTCCAAAAACTACTAAGATTTTTGCAACTCCATAAAATATGATAAAGGGAACCAGTTTGTTCATTGCAACGTCAGCAAGTTGGGGAGAGTGATGGATAGATTTTGGAAAGTTTATATGGTGTAAGGTACCATCTATTTAATATATTTTGGGCATTATCCCAATGTTCAATGCAGGATGATGCCTTACTGCTCAAAAGTGTGTATTACACTTTCATCACAAGTTCTCTACTCTCTTATATATCTGGGTTATGGCCATCACTGGTCTTTAGCAAATCCTAGCCTGTTGAGCAGACCAAGTGATATGTTGATGGTGTTCTGTGCCTTATTCTACCTTTTTGATATGATCTTCTTTTGTCTTTCTAATTTTACAGTAATTGTTGACTTGCTCCATTTCTATTCTATTGGATTATGTCCATTATATGCAGTGTTGTGACTTTACCACAATAATAAATGAAAACAAATGGCAGGATCAGGGCAACAATTTGGCATTAACGGCCTATCTTTCCCCATAAATTCAATATGAATGCACTAGGAACTCAATGCAACCCAGGGATAAATTGGAGGTCTCCTTAAGCACCGGAAAGCATGTTGCATTTGACTAGCTTCTATGTGCGAAATGCAGTTTCTCTTTCTACACAAGCCCTTAAAATAACTCAGGAAAGGCAGCATCCATACTTCTATCCACAGAGGTTCCCTTTAATTTGTTCCTCCATTGGTCCACAACCGCTTTAACACGACACACACTAGGGCTCCATACCTGAACTTCTCATTGGTATTTTCTGGTACAATAGTCTCCTCGCAGATCTTCTCCAGAGTGGGCATCCAGCTAGTGGCAAGGTGACAGTTCTGGAGGACCACCCAGGTCCCATCTTTTATGGCCTGATTGATCATCCTTTCTGCTATGGGCCCTTGACCCTGCCCAAGTGATATGGTCTGGATGTTTTCCCCTCCCATGCCAAGGTCATCTGCAAATTTTAACAAGCCTAAGAGAAGAAAAATATTGAGGTTTAGAATAAAATTCCAGTTTTGTTAAACTTTGGATATACAATATATAATTTCTACACAAGTCACTTTGCAATTTAACAATGTTTGCCAGAGAGTCATTTTCCATGGCACTCACATTGTTTACAAGAATTTCCAGAATCCTCATCCAACTCATTGCTGTTATGCGTATACTATTTAGGCATGAATGATGGTGTTATGTAATGAACTATATGTACCCTAATTATTATTGAATGTGATTTTTTTTTTGTTTAAAAAATACCTTTAACTGTATTGTCATCAGAAGTTTCTCTCCGTCAAGTGGCATGAATACATATTAGTATGTGTCAATTAATTTGTCTAGAATGTTTTAACTATTTGTTTTACAGTCTGAATTACACTTTAATAACTTCAGTCTGCTGCTGTCAAAGTGACGTTCTGTGAAGTAAATTGACAGCTAAACATACATGCTTGTTTGTAAATAAATTTATATGATCACATAATCTGGAACTATTCGGAGTGGTTCCTGAATCCAGATTATTCAATAGAGCTGTCAGAGACAGTGTGGTTCTAGAAGAGAGAGGTAGCACTGCTGAGGTTTTCTAGTTCCAAAATTGGGTGTCGTTTATCATTCCCTTAGCATAAGGTAGGAGTGGAGTATTCATTTTCAGATTGTGGGCAGGAAGCAAATAAATATTTTTGCACACATTTATATATTATTTTGATATTTTTAATATTTTGCACTGGTAAAGGTATAAAAAGCCTACACAAATTAGAGAATGTGAATATGTCAGCCAATAACTGCATTATGATATGCTATTATTAATTTGCCTAGACAAGTAATGATGTAAAATGTTTTACCTGCCATAGGATCAGCACCAGGAGATAGCACAAAAATCAATGGAGCACAACAGTTAGAATCATTATAACTTCCTGTAAGGTCGAATGTTGGTGGCTCAATATAAGCTTTGCCCATGTTTTCTGCAATGAATTCTTGGATTGCTGGAACCATTTTGTCAGGTCGTAGGCATCTGAGTATCACCATGCGACTTATCCCTGTCAATTCTTGCCATTCATCCGGAAATGTTTCTTCATGAGGTTTAAAGGAGTCATAAATCATCTTCCATTTTGAAATATTGTTTTTAAAATGATCCATAAAGCCAGTAAGTGTTTGAAGGTTAGATGCTCGAACAATTTCTGCCCAGGATTTATCAGACAACCACTGGGAAACTGGGTTTGGGTAAGGGTTGTCAAGTGCTACTCCACCAGTCAAGAGGAAGCGCCATACTTCATCATCTATTTTATCTTCTCCTTTCATTATGCCAATGGTAAGAAGAAGAGAAAACAGAAGCTTATCTTTTTCAAACAAGGACCTGCAGACATTCTTATAAATGCTTTGAGTAAAATGTTGGATAATATTTGATATTCTAGTGTTTAAGTCTTCACTCCTTTCGCTATGAGCAAGTGAGTGAACATAAAGATTAATGAACCAGGTAAGTGAATATTGGTACATTGGCTCAATGTTGGCCAGGTCAGAAATGCAGAAAAATACAATGGATGAATGAATAGCAACAGGTTTGTATCCCATTCGGGTCTCATCAATTTCTTTTTCAGTGACAGAAGCAATTTGCTGTTTCTCTGAAATCTCTTCAGAAAGCAGTTTTGATGAGGACAAAACTTTGATAGCAGTCTCGTCTTCTAATATGTTACCTTTTGATGATGAGAGTACCTCCAATATTTTGTCTTCTATCTCCTTTAGCTGCTTTTTGTTGGCTGCACTTTCAATAATTAGTTGATTCTTTTTTTCTTCTAGTTCAGGCTTTTCTTTTGCAGCTACAATGCCAAGAAGTTGGTCCTGAAGACCTAAAGGGGTAATCATGAAGTTGAGAAGACACACCTTCACAGCTACCTCTGGGAGATAATGGGGGTTTCTTAATCGAGTGGTCATGTAAAGCCTAAAGTCTTTTGAGTATTCTATAATATTTTCACCAAGACGAATATAGTCAACTCCTTGCTGTTTGAAAGTTTGTTTTAAAAGCAAAGGCTCCAAAATGGCATCTATTTCTTCCCCGATATTTTCAATTAAAACAGGATAACCAAACTGTATTGCATTCTCCAATGTTCTCGTGTATGTTGAATCTGACAACTTGATGACAGAGAGTTTGTTGGTTTTCTCCATATTCTTTATCCACTTGTTAGCTTGCCCTTGAGGATCAATCATTAAAGCCCATCTTCTTGAATTTGAAACAATAATTCCATTGTCTATTGAAAAAAAATCAACTGGGAGACCAGCTATCTGCCAAGCACGGATTTTAACAGGCTCACCCAGGGTGTTACTCAAGCTAAAGTCATTTGAGCAGGGTATTTTCTTCTCTTTGCATAATACATGCCATTGACCTTGACACTGTTGACGATAATCTACAGTGAAAGCACCTAGATAGGCCACAGTTCCCGAAGATAGAAGGACATCTCCAGTAAGATTTATGTACTTATTTCCTAGGAGTCGTGCAGCTTCTGTCCACCTGTCTTTCTCTCCACCAAGGCCACTGATCAGTTTCTCAGCACGGACCAGTTTCTGAGAACAGATTTTAATATTCTTTTCCAGTTCTTCCTTCTTGTTATTCATGGCATTGAAATCATCATTTAAAGCTTGCAGGCGGTCTTCCACAGCCTTTAGTTCAGCTCGCTTGATGTTCAGCTGTTCCATCTGTACAGCCAGCTTAGCCTCAGCTTCTTTAAGACGTTCACGTTTAGGAGCAACTACTTTTGCCACGCGATCATACACCTCCATAGCTCTGACCCACTTGCACAAACCTTCACAAGCTGATGACACATTCTTAATTACAGATGGCTGAAAGTCTTCATTATTGATAAATTTCTCACGGATCTTTTTCATACAGGCAGGATCAATGTTGTCTTTATCAAACGCTTTTAAACTATCCAGAAACTTCATGTCTCCAAGTATTTTTTTTGAAGGACCCCAGAAGTCTTCCACCATTTTTCCTAATACAAACAGAAACATATAATGAAAAATGAAAACACATACAACACAATCTCAAGAACAAAAATGTCATATATTTAAACGTAAAGGGATTGTAAAGTGTACAGGTTTTCCACCTTAATGCATTCTATACATTAAGGCAAAAAACCTTCTGTGCTGCAGCTCTTCCCAGAGCCCCCCCTTTCTTACCAGAGCCCATCAGCTCCAGCCACTGTCTCTGTCCTCATTGGATAGACTGATAGCAGCAGGAGCCCTTGGCTCCCGCTGCTGTCAATCAAATCCAGTGACACGGGTGCAGGGGGCGGGGCTGAGTCCCGCTGTCTGTGTCAATGGACGCAGCAGCGGGACTCATAAGCGCGCCCACACGGGTGCCCCCATGGAAAGCGGCTCTCCATGGGGGAACCTGATGAAGGAGAGGAGCCAGGAACGCTGCCGGGGTACCCCAGAATAGGAGGATCGGGGCTGCTCTGTGCAAAACCCTTGCACAGAGCAGGTAAATATAACATGTTTGTTAAAATTGGACCTTTACAATCACTTTAACAGTCCTTTAGATGTGGTGACTGCATTAGTCTTATTTTTCAGGCTAAGTACATGTTCTGCAAGTAAAAAGATAACTACTGATCTTGCCAGAAACCTGGTGTCTTTGTAACGTCCTGTACACTGAACTGAAATCTCAAACAAAATCATCCTTCTCAGTTCTCTTCTGTGGATTACAGAACACATGCCCTTATGTAGCAAGATAAGAAGAGGGGAAGGTGCTTGTAGTCCAAATCAGGAGCTAGCAGCCTAGGGTAAAGATACTGCTCCTTTCCCATACATACTGTACAAAATAAAGGGAAAAAATTCCTGACAAGCCCTTAAAATACAGTTCGGACTGGCATCAACATCACTAAAAATGCATCTACCACCTGAGCTAACCAATCCCCAAATCACAGTGCTTTGGTACATTTTCAGGCCAAGTTTTTGGGGTGTCTCCTGCATTGAACTACGAATAACAATTCTGTTTGATACAAGAGATTACAGACTAAATGTGGACCTCAGCTTTGGAGACCACTATAAACCAATTTTATGACCATCTCACCTGTATAGCTCTCTTCTCTACTCCTTATTTGACTGACTTATATTGCCTAGTGTGTGTGTCTGCTTTTTCCCAGTTTGTTGCCTTTGTAGATTTTTTCGTAACCAGTTGCTAAATCTTTGTGTATCAGTACTGTTTGAAGAATGGGACACCTTAAAAAATTCTGCTGAAAATGTAACTGTAAGGCTCCATTCACACCTAGGCAATTCTGCCCGCGTTTCCAAATAGCGGCAAAACGCGGGACACGTTTGTGATGCTATTACTTCTTAATGGCACCCCCATCGATGTGCAATTTTGCCGCAAGTTTCTAGTGATATATAGGGCTGCAATCATGGCGAACCGCAATGTGCAATGAAGCTCCTGCTCCTTTCTGAGCGACAAGCTTTGCGCATTGCAATTTTTCTGCGATTGCAGTGTGATTTATCACGAAAAAAAATCGCACCGCGATTGAGGTGCCAGTAAGAGGTAATGGCATCGCAAACGCGCCCCGCATTTTTCTGCCATTTGGAATCGAGGGCAGGATCGCCTAGGTTCATAAACAGTACTTAACTGTGTTGATCTGTATTTATTGATTATAGCACTTGGTGTTTTTTTGTTTTAGTTGTAGTCTTCTATGAGGAAATATCAATGAACGCAAAGAGAATAAATCTCATCATGTAGCACACACATTCTCACCTGTTCCAGTTGGGTCAGGCTTCCTCTCAGGCCTTATGCCTTTCATCACACAGATGCTTTCCATGACCAGCTTCACAGGTGCTGGAGGATGCTGCATAGCTTTCACAAGTGTAATATCAGAAGGGTTCAGTGTGTCAAGAGCCGATATTGCAGCTTTCAAAGCTGGCATGGCTTCAGCTAAGTCTCCTTCACATTCATCCTACAGAGACAAAATGTTTCCACAAATGTGTTAGCAGAAAGAACAAAAAGGATTTTTTGGAAGGAATTATACATTTATAACAACCAGTTTACTGTAGCCAGATCAGATATACGTTTTTCCTGTGGTGGATATGAGTTTTTGCATTTTTTACACCCTCTGTCCAATTCAGTACAGTGCATTGCAACCAATCAGCAAACACTTTGCTATAATCAGAGCAATACAAGATGAATTCTGATTGGCTGTTGAGGGTTTTCGCATTTAAAGGAAACCAGTGGGAATTAAGTAAGCAACCTTTACTGGCCCTTCAGAAAATGGCAGTTGTCTGACTGAAAGTGTGCAGCAAGTCAAATCAGAATGTAGTTTTGCATATTTGTTCTGAGTCAATGACTTAAATTAAGGAAATTACTGGATTAGCATAACAGGATTCTTTATTACATACAGTACGATTGAGTGAATGCTCTCTATACAGGCTTAGGCCTGATCTAAAGGGGCAGATAAATCTCTTTGTTATGGAGAGGTGCAAAGCGTATGAAAAAACAAACAGTTTTTCTAATATTGTCCCTTTTGGTCTATTAAATATACCATAGAAAGTATTTTTTTTTAATTTGATCGAAACAAATACCTATTGATCCTGTAAGAAATAAACAGCTGGTTCTATTTACCCTGCCTGTGTTATTTCAATGAATCTAACCAGCCCTCCCAGTTCTTCTCTTGAACTACAAAGCAATTACTCCATATGCTGTGGCGATAAGGGGAGGGATCCTCTAGTGTAGCACTAGACAACTGGGCAAAGCTGATACAATTTCTGAATTCAGACAAGAAAATTCATCCACAATGGAAAAATAGTACCTGGGTGCATTTTTGCCAGGATCAACAGGTATTTTTTGTTCTTGCAGGGTCTTTAAATGGATACAACCCTGGGACATGTGCATGTATTGCAGAAATGGAATGCATATTTTTTAAAATGTTGACACTGATCTCATTAGCATGGCCATGATTTCAGCATGCTGAAGATGAATTGGTTGCCAACAAGAATTTGCATTCTTTAGCAGTAAACCTATTAAATATCTATTAGGACACCTTATATGCAGTACATAAGAAAAACAATATAGAGTAACAAAAACCCTTACCAGGCAACTAATAACAGGCCATTTATAATATCCAGGTACAGTATCTCACAAAAGTGAGTACACCCCTGACATTTTTGTAAATATTTTATTATCTTTTCATGTGACAACACTGAAGAAATTACACTTTGCTACAATGTAAAGTAGTGAGTGTACAGCTTGTATAACAGTGTAAATTTGCTGATCCCTCAAAATAACTCAACACACAGCCATTAATGTCTAAACCGCAGGCAACAAAAGCGAGTACACCCCTAAGTGAAAATGTCCAAATTGGGCCCAAAGTGTCAATATTTTGTGTGGCCACCGTTATTTTCCAGCACCGCCTTAACCCTCTTGGGCATGGAGTTCACCAGAGCTTCACAGGTTGTCACTGGAGTCCTCTTCCACTACTCCATGATGACATCACAGAGCTGGTGGATGTAAGAGACCTTGCACTCCTCCACCTTCCATTTGAGGATGTCCCACAGATGGTGAATAGGGTTTAGGTCTGAAGACATGCTTGGCCAGTAAATCACCTTTACTCTCAGCTTCTTTAGCAAGGCAGTGGCTGTCTTGGAGGTGTGTTTGGTGTTGTTATGTTATACTGCCCTGCGGCTCAGTCTCCGAAGGGAGGGGATTATGCTCTGCTTCAGTATGTCACAGTCAGGGGTGTATCATGAAATTGGTGGGCCCGTGTACAAGCTCACACCGCACCGATAATCCCCGGCTGTCAACCAGGGACAGATCATCCTTACGTGCAGTGTTGGTCAGAGCACTCTGGGCCCCCCACCCCTCAGGGCCCGTGTTCTGTGAACACCCTGCACCCATGGATGATACGCCACTGGTCACAGTACATGTTGGCATTCATGGTTCCCTCAATGAACTGTAGCTCCCCAGTGCCATCAGCACTCATGTAGCCCCAAATCATGACACTCCCACCACCATGCTTGACTGTAGGCAAGACACACTTGTCTTTGTACTCCTCACCTGGTTTCCGCCACACATGCTTGACGCCATCTGAACCAAATAAATTTATCTTGGTCTCATCAGACCACAGGACATGGTTCCAGTAATCCATGTCCTTAGTCTGCTTGTCTTCAGCAAACTGTTTATGAACTTTCTTGTGCATCATCTTTAGAAGAGTCTTCCTTCTGGGATGATAGCCCTGCAGACCAATTTGATGCAGTGTGCGATGTATGGTCTGAGCACTAACAGGCTGACCCCCCCCACCCTTTCAACCTCTGCAGCAATGGTGACAGCACTCATACGTCTATTTTCCAAAGACAACCTCTGGACATGACACTGAACATATGCACTCAACTTCTTTGGTTGACCATGGTGAGGCCTGTTCTAAATGGAACCTGTCCTGTTAAACCGCTGTATGGTCTTGGTCACCATGCTGCAGCTCAGTGTCAGGGTCTTGGCAATCTTCTTAAAGCCTAGGCCATCTTTATGTAGAGCAATATTTCTTATATTCTTCAGATCCTCAGTTCTTTGCCATGAGGTGCCATGTTAAACTTCCAGTGATCAGTATGAGAGAGTGAGAGTGATAACACCAAATTTAGCACACCTGCTCCCCATTCTCACCTGAGACCTTGTAACACTAATGAGTCACATGACACTGGGGAGGAAAAACGTCTAATTGGGCCCAATATGGACATTTTCACTTAGGGGTGTACTCACTTTTGTTGCCAGCGGTTTAGACATTAATGGCTGTGTGTTGAGTTATTTTGAGGGGGCAGCAAATTTACACTGTTATACAAGCTGTACACTCACTACTTTACACTGTAGCAAAGTGTCATTTCTTCAGCGTTGTCACATGAAAAGATATGATAAAATATTTACAAAAATGTGAAGGGTGTACTCACTAAACTTCCAGTGATCAGTATGAGAGAGTGAGAGTGATAACACCAAATTTAGCACACCTGCTCCCCATTCTCACCTGAGACCTTGTAACACTAATGAGTCACATGACACTGGGGAGGAAAAACGTCTAATTGGGCCCAATATGGACATTTTCACTTAGGGGTGTACTCACTTTTGTTGCCAGTGGTTTAGACATTTATGGCTGTGTGTTGAGTTATTTTGAGGGGACAGCAAATGTACACTGTTATACAAGCTGTACACTCACTACTTTACATTGTAGCAAAGTATCATTTCTTCAGTGTTATCACATATAAAGATATAATAAAATTACAAAAATGTGAGGGGTGTACTCACTTTTCTGAGATACTTTATATATAGAAAAATATCCAGGTATATAAAGAAGCCATTTGCTGCCTTCATAATCCAGAAAGAACTAAAAATGTGTTGTAAATACACTCCAAGAGAGTAACCATGCCTCTCCATTCTAAGCAGATGTCAGTGGAATAATATTGATAAATGTTACAAATTTAAAGACTACGCAAGCCAATGCAACTTTTTAGTTTTGGATAGGATGGGGTATAGTTTGAACAAGATGTTTAAATGCTGTCTGTGTACATGATTGGGGGTATGTCCACTCAATTCCAACTTGGTATTGCCATAAAAAGTTGGAATCAGCAATCAAACCTTCTGTGTTTAACCTATAAAAGTTGTCTTTATTGCTGTGGATTTTATTATTTGAAAGATTTTCCCTTAATTTGTGTCCTACTAATAGAAAATAGAAATACCCTTAACAGTCACGTTGCATTTTATACGAATAAATAAATTCATAAATATATGTAAAATTAAATTATATAAAATTAAGTAGCAAAGGTATACCCTTCAATTAATCTTTGTTTCTCCATATTAACTGTCATAGCTACTTACTGCTTTACTGTACCAATTTAGAGCTATTGTATTGAATGCAACAATTAAAAAGCGCTAGGCTTTATGAGAAGAGTAAACTGCTCCTAACTCCTTCTTTGCTCGTCCTGCTCACCGACTCAACGTGGTATTAGAGCCCCTAAAATCAAACTCAAAGATAGACTTTCTGACTGCTGGTATTTGAATACACATGCCCCCCACGTGATAGTACTTAGGCCGTCAATAGTTTGCTTAGGCACCAATGCTACTGGCTGTGTAAAATGCTGCTGGAGATAAAGTGCAACTAGACGATATAATACACTGAGCAAAATTCTAAACGCAACACTTTTGTGTTTGCCCCTATTTATCATGAGCTGAACTCAAAGATCTATGACTTTTTCTATGTACACAAAAGGCCTATTTCTCTCAAATATTGTTCACAAATCTGTCTAAATCTGTGTTCTTGAGCACTTCTCCTTTACCGAGATAATCCATCCACCTCACAGGTGTGGCATATCAAGATGCTGATTAGACAGCATGATTATTGCACAGGTGTGCCTTAGGCTGGCCACAATAAAAGGCCACTCTAAAATGTGCAGCTTTATCACACAACACAATGCCACAGATGTCACAAGTTTTGAGGGAGCGTGCAATTCGCATGCTGACTGCAGGAATGTCCACCAGAACTGTTGCCCTTGAATTGAATGTTCATTTCTCTACCATAAGCCAACTCCAAAGGCATTTCAGAGAATTTGGCAGTACATTCAACTGGCCTCACAACCACAGACCATGTGTAATCACACCAGCCCAGGACTGGCATCTTCACCTCCAAGATCTTCTGAGTCCAGCCACCCAGACAGCTGCTGCAACAATCGATTTTGCATAACCAAATAATTTCTGCACAAACTGTCAGAAACATCTCAGGGAAGCTTATCTGCATGCTCATCGTCCTCGGGGGTCGCGACCAACATTCCACAGGCCACAATCAACAACCTGATCAACTCTATGCGAAGGAGATGTGCTGCACTGCGCGAGGCAAATGGTGGTCGCACCAGATACTGACTGGTTTTCGGACCCCCCAATACAGTAAAACTGCACATTTTAGAGTGGCCTTTTATTGTGGCCAGCCTAAGGCACACCTGTGCAATAATCATGCTGTCTAATCAGCATCTTCATATACCACACATGTGAGGTGGATGGATTATCTCGGCAAAGGAGAAGTGCTCATTAACACAGATTTAGACAGATTTGTGAACAATATTTGAGAGAAATAGGCCTTTTGTGTACATAGAAAAAGTCGTAGATCTTTGAGTTCAGCTCATGATGATAAATAGGGTCAAACACAAAAGTGTTGCGCTTATAGTTTTGCTCAGTGTAAATATACTACTATTTAAGAGTATAATTTCGCATTGAGTGATATTTTATACTTCTATATTATCCAGCCATATTAAGGCTATGTGTATATTTGGGCACCCTGTCAACTGCTATGCACACCTGACTGTCTAAGCTCTGTCTTATTTGATGACATATACCCATATAGCCAGAGCCATGCTAATACCTACTACCCTCTTTACCCTTGGAGATTTGAAATCTGGAACTGTTCCTTCGAACTGAGGCAGGTTGGAGTTCGGCTATGCACTTTTTATTAAAAGAACTATGCAGTATATCCTATATTATATTTACAGTACAGTTGTTAGAGCTAGTTATAATAAACAAAATAATGGTTAGGCCGTTCTTAATTTTATAAAGCATTTAAAGTGGCATATCTCTAAACACATTGTTGAAATAGATTTTTTTTGTAATTTCTATTCCTTCTGAAATATTCTTGACTAACACCTTAAAAGGGCATAGAAGGGAAGGCATACAATTCTGACAAGAGAAAAATGTATTAACTCTTTTATGTATAATTCATAATAACTTTGGTAAAGAAGTACAGTCTATTAAATAATCATTACAGACATTGGAAATAACTGGTGACACTGGCTGCCTTAAGGGGCACAGTAATGGCTATTCATAGTAAGTTTATTAAAATCATAAAGATAAAATCATTATACTCACAAACGGAGCTGATGACAAAGCTTTAAAATTGAAGGTACATCCACTGGAATAGATGAACACAACCTCGGCAGAGGGACTGGATGGTATCCAAAAAGCTAGGCTGACCCGGAGGCTCTAATGAAGAGGGTTTGCCCTGGAAACGCGTCAGCCTAGCTTTTTGGATACCATCCAGTCCCTCTGCCAAGGTTGTGTTAATCTATTCCAGTGGATGTACCTTCAGTTTTAAAGCTTTGTCATCAGCTCCGTTTATAATGATTTTATCTTTATGATTTTAATAAACTGTTTAATGGTATGGCACGAGGTCGGTGCGCCCCTCTTATTTGTGTCTTTTCTCTAGTGTATCTGGATTCCCATGATCCTGAAGAGGGCAGCAAGGCCTACATGTGCTGACTAGTACCATTTCCACTGAGACTTTGTATTGGACTAAGTGCCCCTGCAATACCATGTACCATCTGTTAGAGGTTCTCTGAGCGCAGGAGACTATTGGGTTTGGTTTTATTCATAGTAAGTAACAGAGTATATGTCAAAACTATATTGCTAGGATACAACTTTATCCCCTTGTATTGCAACACTATTCAAGCATCTAAAAGAGTCTGCCAGTAGAAAGGCACTGATCATTATTAAAAGGTTACAGTTTGCATATATTCTGCTGGAGAGTTGAACCTTAGGATCCATTTACACCTGAGTGTTTTGTAGATTGAAGCTCTAAAAACACTCAACATATACAACCACATGGTTTTCAGTTGTGGCTAGTAAGGCCTTGATCACACAGGCACACTTAAAGTGGATGTAAACCCTCAAATATACCCAGTGAAGTGAACAGTCTCAGATGATACAAAGGGATGAAACAAATCTCCCTATATAAGTTTTACATGCATATGTGCGGTCTTCATCTGTATATATCCATTAGAAAGTGCTCTTCGTGTTAGGATTTTTTCTCTTCCTGATTAGCATTGCATGAAGCCTGGGCATACAGCAAAGACAGCTGATTGGAGGAAAGGCACACACCCCCTCTCTGCATAGGTAGAGACTCTCAGCTCTCTTCTTTGTATAGTTGAGCACTGTGCTGATCTATTTATAGCTCCCTCCCCAACACCAAACTCCGGTTGCTCTTATCATATGTGACGGAGAACTTGTCAGGCTGATAACAGGGGAACTGAACAAGAGACAGCTACAGGACTTAGTGCTTTGAAGAGAGATAATAAAACATGCAGATATATGTGCCCAGCTCACATTTCATGAATTGGGTTTACATCCACTTTAAGCATACACCTGAGTGAGGTTCATGTTTGCTTGCATGGGATGCACAGGTGTTCTGTGCATCCTCGTGCAGGCAGTCAAATTGGGGGCAGCTGCTGTGCCCATGCAGCTGTTGCGTCCCAGTTGTCGTGAATGTGACTGACTGCATGTGTATGCACAGGAACATCTATGCATCCTAGGGCAAACACGCCCCTCACACAGGTGTATGCTTAACCCTTTCATGATGGAATGTCTGAACACAGTTTTGCAACTTTGACATGAGTTAGTAAAACTGTACATATCATTGCAACTACTAATCCAGGTGAATTATAGCTTGTTTTTCTCAAGACAAATTGGGCTTTCATTTGGTGGTAAATGGTAATGGATATCTCCTGTTTTTTTTAGTATCTAAGGAAAACTGGCCCAAAATAGTAAAAAAAAAAGTTTTTTTTAAAAATGTAGCTGTATATTTCTTGCTATTACCATAGCCTACTGCCAAAGAACAACCCCAAATTAATTCTTCTGCTCCTGATGATCATGGTAATACCACATATGTGTATCATCGTTGTTATTTGTACCTGTAGTAGGGCCCAGAAACAATGGTGTGCATTTGGCTTTTTTTATCTTACCTAAAACACACTGACACTGATAGTAATTTAAAGAATGCTTTTTTAAAAATCCTACCTAAAATACACCCTGTCCTTTGCCCTTTGACCTTTGTTCCTGACCTTGACCCCAACCCAAACCCTGATCTAGCCATTTTATTTTTATATTTTTATTTTTTTACAGACTTTGTGTATATTTCTCTCCTGTACCAGGGATTATATTTTTCTCTCCATTCAAAGGAGAAAAAAAAACCAGGAGTGGGCTGTACAGTGAATGATCAGTGTGGTGGTTATTCAGAGGACATCACAGTGATCGGGAACCAAGCCTACCGATTCCCAATCATTAGTACAAGATTAGGGGCTCTGTGCAGCGTGCTCCCAGAACAAACACATGTTTGCATATATTCATACAGTATGACTGAATGAACCATGACTGCAGTGCTTTCATGAGAGTTGTAAGCAAAGCTCCCAACTGTCCCTGATTTCGAGGGACTGTCCGTGATTTGGAGCAATGTCCCTCTGTCCCTCTTTCCTCTTCATGTGTCCCTCATTTTGGTCTGATCTATATAGTTGTATAGAAAATTCACTTTTTATCCTTCAAAAAGTGTTTCCCAGTGCTAAACCTTTCATCCAATTTCTAAATTGCTGCATTTGTAAATTTGAAAAGCCAGTATAAAGGAATAGTAGTAGTAAAAAAAAAAAAAAACCTTGTGGATTTGATTAAACTTTTTTTTTGTTAATTCTGCTTTAAGGGGGTAGGGCAGGGGTGTGCGTCCTATTCCTACATACATTTGCTAGTTGTTGTCCCTCATTCCCATCTCAAAATGTTTTGAGGTATGTGTAAGGACAAATATGAACTCTTAACCACTTGCCGTCCGCCCACCGTCAAATGACGGCAGAGCGGTGCGGCTCTCGTTGCGGGCGGACGTCATATTACGTCACCCCTTTAAGCTGGGATTGCGGGCGATCAGGCGCGCGCATCTCGGCTCTGTCAGTGGTGACGTATCCCCGGGACACACCGCATCACCAACGGGGGGTGAACAGCCATTGGTCATGGTTGTTTACCATGTGATCGGCCGTGATGAAGTCATGGCTGATCACAAATGGTACTTCCCCCATTCGCACGATGCATGCATCCCAGGGAACACTGCCTGTCACAGACACTGGTATCAGCCGTTGGTTGGCAGCTGTTACCTTGTGATCGGCTGTGATCTACACAAAATGGGGTAATTTTGTGGGCAATTCCATTGTCCTGGTGCTCCAGGACCTTCAAAATGTAATAGGTAGGTGGTTGAGAATGAGATGTGTAATTTATGCTCGTAGAACCCCTGAAGGTGCTAGTTCAATGTTGGGCCTCTGTATGTGGCCAGGCTGTGTAAAAGTCCTACACGTGGTATCGCCATACTCAGGGGGAGTAGTAGAATGTATTTAGGGGTGTCATTTTTGCTATGTACATGCTATGTGTTGGAAATATCTTATAAAATGGACAGCTTTGTGTAAAAAAAAAAGCATTTTCTTTTTTTTGCCACATTTTCCAAAAACTACTGGAAAAAAATGACATGTTCAAAAGACTCATTATGCCTCATAGATTATACGTTGGGGTGTTTGCTTTCCAAAATGGGGTCATTTTGTGGGCAATTCCATTGTCCTGGTGCTCCAGGACCTTCAAAATTGTAATAAGTGGTTGAGAAATGAGATGTGTAATTTATGCTCGTAGAATGCCTGAAGGTACTAGTTCAATGTTGGGCCTCTGTATGTGGCCAGGCTGTGTAAAAGTTTCACACATGTGGTATCGCCATACTCAGGAAGAGTAGCAGAATGTATTTTGGGGTGTAATTTTTGCTATGTACATGCTATGTGTTGGAAATATCTTATAAATGGACAGCTTTGTGTAGAAAAAAAATGCGTTTTCATTTTTTTTCCACATTTTCCAAAAACTACTGGAAAAAAATGAACCGTTCAAAAGACTCATTATGCCTCATAGATTATTTGTTGTGGTGTTTGCCTTACAAA
>BLSH010427562.1:322226-336635 GCA_018402905.1 Glandirana rugosa | reverse complement strand
CGGAAATTTACTTTTACTTTTTTATGTTATATATAATATATATATATATATATATGTCCCTGAACAGATCAAAACACTGACAGAATCCATGGATGGCAGGCTTTTGAGTGTCCTTGCAAAGAAAGATGGCTATATTGGTCACTGATTTGTTTTTGTTTTGTTTTTGAATGTGAGAAATGTATATTTGTGAATTTTGAGATGTTATATTGGTTTCACTGCTGAAAATAAATAATTGAAATGGGTATATATTTGTTTTTTGTTAAGTTGCCTAATAATTATGCACAGTAATAGTCACCTGCACACACAGATATCCTCCTAAAATAGCTACAACTAAAAACAAACTAAAAACTACTTCCAAAAATATTCAGCTTTGATATTAATGAGTTTTTGGAATCATTGAGAACATGGTTGTTGTTCAATACAACTTGCCTAATAATTCTGCACTCCCTGTATATATATATATATATATAATATATATTGTATTTTTTCATTTTCATTTAAAGGCTGCTTATCTCCCACAGCGTTGTTCCTCTTCTTCTCAGGTCCCCTGCCAATGCTCCTGGCTCCTCCCCCTTGACCTGTGCCCCCAATAGCAAGCCGCTTGCTCTCAAGCCCATAAGACACATAGAGACACAGCTTGCCACCGCCCCCTGCTCTCTTCTCATTGGCTCACTGGCTGTGATTGACAGCAGTGGGAGCCAATAGCTCCAGCTTCTGTCTCAGCCAATGAGGAGAGAGAGATCTAGGATAGCCGAGGCTCCCATGCACATCGCTGGACCGAGAAGGGTCTTTGGTATGGGGGGGGGGCTGCGGGGGGATAAGCACACACAAGGTTTTTTACCTTCATGCATGGAATGCATGAAAATAAAAAACCTTGAGCCTTTATAACCACTTTAGAGGCTAGATCCACTTTATTTAGGGTAGAACATATAACATGGTGCTCATGGACCTCCTCCCCCAGTCCGAAACTGAACCCCCTCTGACAGTACACTGGGGTTCTTCATCCTGATAGCAGCTGTCAAATTAGAATTTTGTATAGCTGTGCATTGCTTTGCCTGCACAGTTGGTTTTCCAGTTATCAATGAAACACAAGCGCAGTGATTACCACACTCGTAGCCCATTAATGCTTCTTCCATTTACCTTGGTAAGGACAAAGAGCTGAAGGAAGAGTCTGCAGGAGCCTGTGCATTACATCTAGAATTTATTGATTGCAGCTGCAATGCTTTTCAGGTTAGTTTGCAAACAAATAATAAATACACATTTGTTTCCTACAAATGTGGGGGTATTTATTATTTTTGTAAGGTAGACTTAGTCGTTAAAGAATAACTTTAGATCATTAAAAAAAAGTAAGATAATTTGCATGTCTGCACTGCCAAAAAAAACCCTTTCCCTTCTTTCCAATTTTTAAATGAATGTACACTGTCTGGGGTACACGCATAGTGCACACCCCAGCTAATCTGTGGAATCTGTAAATAGTGCCACCCAATGGGGGCAGATGAGTGATGTGGGGCCTGGAAGAAGTAGTAGAGAAGATGGCGGCACCAGATGATGGATGAGCAAGTGACAGATCTGACCTGTCAGCTGGAGGAGCAAACAGATATTTGAATCAGCTTTATAAAGATCAAAAATTTAAATGAAAAAGATTAAAAAGCTCAGCTTTAAAAACATTGCAAACACCTTTTGAAATTTTGTTAACTTGTTAATGCTTCTATCGGGCTATTTACTCAAGAATCAAATATTTTTCTAAAGTCTAAAAAACTGCGAATGCTGGCTGAAAGTTGTGTGACTTGTGTGAAAACATTGATATGAGACCCATTGGAGACTCGAATGGGTTTGGAGCTACTTTAAAATGAGCACCAACCTTTCTGCACCCAATTTTTAATATTATCTACTTATGAAAAACAAAAACAAAAACAAAGTATCACATATTCTGTGTGGTTTAGTTGACAGGGTGCCTTATAATTTATAAATAATGATTTTCAATAAAATAAGCACCAACATCTCTGCACCCAACACATGTAGCTGGCGCTCTACTTTTAGAAATAAAATAATTGGCATTATATTTGGTTTGATTGACAGAAAGCCTTATAATGTAAAAATAATTATTATTAATAACTAAAAAATGAATCAAAACAAAAGCACTACCGCTTATGTTATGGAAGTAGTCATAAATAAAGAATAATACAGAAATGTGACCAATATTATAATTAATTGCAAATAAATACAAAACAGTTGCAAATAACATTCACATTATACAGCAATCACATTCACATTATGCAGCCTTCATAATAGACAGAACTTCAGATGCAATTGTGTTTATGCATATTGTTTAGCTGAATGCAAAATGACTTCCTTTTGCCAGTCTTTTTCAACAAAAGAGATCCAAGCTAACTTTTATGTTTCATAGCTCATTATCACCTCTGTGCTTTCGGTTTTTTTATGTACCTCAAAGTACTTTGGTTAGAAATCAAATTTTTTTTTAAATTTGTACAAATTACAATAAGTAGAATCTATTTATTTCTCAACAATGGAGAATGGACGACTTCTGCTTGGTGGCAAAATTACCCACCCCACACATTCTAATCCTGACATCATCTATAAATTGGTCTCAATCCAGAAATATGAGGCATACAAGTGATATAGCTTATTTAACCAGATCATTGAATTCTATGGAATGGTGAAAATAGTTGGGGTTATGCTTCAGAGGCTAGGCGTTTCTTCTTCATATTTTGATCAGCTACATCGCACAACTGAACTTTTAGGTACAACTGCATTGTAGAACTGCGAAGCCACCTGTGTCATTCCGCACCAAAAACTAGTCCTATGCATTTTATGCAGTGCATTTCTAAAAAAAGTTCCCACATGCAGCAGTTCAGTACCACTTTCTTGCAGAGCTTCTGCTTAAGTAATACACATGCATGATACCATGCATTTTAATGAATGCTCCTGAACAAGGCAGGAAATACTCTCATTTTGAAACCTAGAATGTATTAATATTTAGTCAAAAATTCACCAAGCATGAAAAGCTGACTAAACATACATACTATAATATGTGCATTTTGAAGTGACTGTACACTGGTTTTGTACATTAGCGTTACAAATTTGTCAGATAAAAAGAATTTTTGCATTTTAATATTGTGCAGGATGTGGAACTCTAGTCTTCCTTTCATATGTCTTGCCTTTTTTGGTTTGTTCTAAGGATCCCATTGTTAACAGTACTGCAAATGTAAAAGGCATAGGTATCCTGTACATACATGCAGCAGCTTTCAATAGCCATTCGATACTTTAATACCTGCAGCAGCCTTTAAAACCCTGCCCTCATGGCTGAATCTTGGGCTATTCTGTCAGACAATACCTGCCATATTGGCCATTAGAATTATGCAACAGGCATGAAGAGGTGTGCAAGCTTCAGTACTGTCAGGAGGTGCTGAAGCATTAAGCTTTGCCTCTCAGTATAGCCTGGATTTGTCTATAACCACTAAAAACAAAAAACAAAAAGTTGGTGCACCAGCCTAGTGCATTACCTTTATACACCATTTATTAATTCATAAAAGCAAATATACTCACAGACAAATGCGTTAACAAGCCCAACAATGTATTCAAAGACACAGATGCCAGATCTGCAGCACTTGTTCACAAGGCTGGCCCAAGGCATTGTGCTGCCTGGGTCCAAGAATGAAATGCTGCCCCCACCTCCCCAAAAAAGAAATGACGCCCACCAAAAGGCCCCCACATCCATTTTATATCTTGATAATTAAAACTAAAATTACATTTTTCAGGAAGTCAGATTTACATGCAACAGCAGGCTAGGGTAGTATATAGACAGGCTAGGGCTAGGGCAGTATATGGGCAGGTGGGGGTAGTATATAGACAGGCTAGGGTAGTATATGGACAGGCTAGGGCAGTATAGGGGCAGGCTGGGGTAGCATATAGATAGGCTAGGGTAGTATATAGACAGGCTAGGGAAGTATGGGGGTGGGCTGGGGTAGTATATAGACAGGCTAGGGTAGTATATAGACAGGCTAGGGCAGTATAAGGGCAGGCGGAGTGGCATGGGGGGCAGTTGTCATCATGACACACAAAACTGCTGGAAATAAAATTTGGTCGTCAATTTGCTGGGTAAATAGAAGAGAACAAGATGTGGCCATGGTTCAGTTTGCGGCCCCTCTCAAAGTGCTGCCTGGGTCCAATGGACCCACTGGGACCCATGGTGGGGCCGGCCCTACTTGCTCAACAGCATGGCAAGAAGCTATCCAGGTCCAATATGACTGACGCATTTCAAGTAGTAACAATTCTTCATCAGAGCCCTGTACATGTACATGAGTATTCACAGCCTTTGCCATGACTCTCAAAATTGAGCTCAGGCGCATCAGGAGTCCACCTGTGGTAAATACAGGTAAATTCAGGTGATTGGACATGATTTGGAAAAGGAACACACCTATCTATATACGGTCCCACAGTTAACAGTGCATGTGAGATCTCAAACCAAGCCATGAAGTCCAAGGAATTGTCTGTAGACCTCCAAGACAGGATTATATTGAGGCACAGATCTGGGGAAGGGTACAGAAAAATGTCTGCAGCATTGAAGGTCCCAATGAGCATAGTGGACTCCATCATCCATAAATGGAAGAAGTTTGGAAACACCTAGAGTGGGCTGTCTGGCCAAACTGAGCAATTGGGGGAGAAGAGCCTTAGTCAGGGAGGTGACCAAGAACCCAATGGTCACTCTGACAGAGCTCCAGTGTTTCTCTGTGGAGAACCTTCCAGAAGAACAACCATCTCTGTAGCACTCCACCCATCAAGCCTGTATGGTAGAGTGGCCAGACCGAAGCCACTCCTTGGTAAAAGGCACATGACAGACCTCCTGGGGTTTGCCAAAAGGACCTGAAGGACTCAGACCATGAGAAACAAACTTCTCTGGTCTGATGAAACAAAGATTGAACTCTTTGGCCTGAACGGCAAGCGTGATGTCTGGAGGAAATCAGGCACTGCTCAACACCTGGCCAATACCATCGCTACAGTGAAGGATGGTGGTGACAGCATCGTGCTGTGTGGATATTTTTCAGCGGCAGGGACTGGGAGACTAGTCAGGATAGAGGGAAAGATGAATGCAGCAATGTACAGAGATATCCTTGATGAAAACCTGCTCCAGAGGGCTTTGGACCTCAGACTGGGGCGAAGGTTCATCTTCCAACAGGACAACGGCCCTAAGTACACAGCCAAAAAAACAAAGGAGTGGCTAAGGGCATGCTCTGTGAATGTCATTGAGTGGCCCAGCCAGAACCCACCCTTGAACCCGATTAAACAACTCTGGAAAGATCTAAAAATGGCTGTGCACCGATGCTCTCCATCCAACCTGATGAAGCTTGAGAGGTCCTGCAAGAACAATGGGAGAAACTGCCCAAAATAGGTGTGCCAAGCTTGTAGCATCATACTCAAAAAGACTTGAGGCTGTAATTGGTGCCAAAGGTGTTTCAACAAAGTATTGAGCAAAGTCTGTAAATACTTATATACATAGGATTTTTTTTTTCATTTTTTATTTTTAATAAATTTGCAAAGATTTCAAACAAACTTATTTCACTTGTCATTATGGGGTATTGTTTTTAGAATTTTAAGCAAAAAAGGAATTGAAAAGGCAAAAGTTGTCACATTTAATGTGTTTTAGATGGATATAAAAAAAATTGGAAACTAGGATGCCTTCAGCTGTATACTAAATGGAAATACAAGAGCTCCTCGTGCTCTGTGTTTTGTTATAGGTACATAATGTGAATGTTAGTTGACGCTCTATTATTATTATTATTATTATTTGAACATTTCTGTAATTTACATTTACTGTTGGTGTCAGGCCCCTACTGTGTTTTATTTGTAATGACTACAGACATTTCATAGTACCTTGGTCTCGTACTCTTCATTTGATTATTGTGTCAAGCAATTTCATTACACATAACTATTTCTGTTTCTATTTCATGAGACTCCTCAGAATATTCAAGAATCAGTAATTAGTATTACTTTCTGAATTACCCTTTACTCTAATAAAAGTCTTATAAATCTCCATACTGTGTCTGCAACTTGATTGGACATATTAATGTGTGATAAGCTGTCTAAATCATACTCAGACAAATAAGTGTTATTTGTTGCTGGTCCTATGATTTACAAACGACAAAGGTGTCTAACTAAAAATATATTTACTTCTGCTTTACCCACTGGGTTCCAGTTAAAGTGTAAGTCCAGCTGCATTTTTTTGTTTTGGGTAGAAGAGGAGAGAGGTAACATTCCTTTAAATTTGCTTTGACCTCACTGGATAGATTTACCTTATTTTATGTCCTTGCATTCCCAGGACATAAAATAGATGTCATTGTCACCAGGACAGGAAGGCATTGAAACTAATAAAAACATTGTCAGATGTTTTTATCTTTCTAAACGCCACTAAAAATGTGTTTTTTTTCTGTGACCTCACTAGACAGGCTTCCAATGATTTCCTGTCCTAACAAGAAGTGAGAGGAAATCTCCTGAACAGAGATACGGCCAGCAATAAAAACGGAAAGAAGCCTTTATTCTTGCCTACTGCACTAAAAAAATATAAAAATAGTTTTGCCTGGAGCTGAGTTGCAGCCAGGTCTACCATTACTACTGAAGAGTTTAATTTCTTTAAATTTAAAAGTGAGAAAACAATCAATGTCATTATATATATATATATATATATATATATATATATAAAATGACACTTTGCTACAATGTAATGGAGTGAATGTACAGCTTGTATAAGAGTGTAAATTTGCTGTCTCCTCAAAATAACTCAACACTGGAAACAAAAGTGAGTACATCCCTAAGTGAAAATGTCCTAATTGGGCCCAAAGTGTCAATATTTTGTGTGGCCACCATTATTTTCCAGCACTGCCTTAACCCTCTTGGGCATGGAGTTCACCAGATCTTCACAGGTTGCTACTGGAATTCTTTTCCACTCCTGCATGACGACATCATAGAGCTGGTGGATGTTAGAGAACTTGCTCTCACGAACCGTCCGTTTGAGGATGCCCCACAGATGCTCAATAGGGTTTAAGTCTGGAGACATGCTTGGCCAGTGGAGATAGACAGATTTGGCAGCACTCTACGGATGAAAGTGAAAAAGCTTGCAATTTATTGTAACAGGCATATGCAGGTACAGGTGGATACAGGTACAGGTAGACGCGTTTCACTCGTCAAAAGTGAGCAATGATCAAGCTCGCTTTTGACGAGTGAAACGCGTCTACCTGTACCTGTATCCACCTGTACCTGCATATGCCTGTTACAATAAATTGCAAGCTTTTTCACTTTCATCCGTAGAGTGCTGCCAAATCTGTCTATCTCCACTGTGCACGGCGGCGAGCCGAGGCAAGCATCCAGATCTATAGTGGTCGTCTTGGGGGAGTGTTTGAGGTTGTTATCTTGTTGGAATACTGCCCTGCGGACCAGTCTCCAAAGGGAGCGGATCATGCTCTGCTTCAGTATGTCACAGTACATGTTGGCATTCTTGGTTCCCTCAATGAACTGTAGCTCCCCAGTGCTGGCAGCACTCATGCAGCCCCAGACCATGACACTCCCACCACCATGCTCGACTGTAGGCAAGACACACTTGTCTTTGTACTCCTCACCTGGTTATCACCACACACGCTTGACACCACCTAAACCAAATAAGTTTATCTTGGTCTCATCAGACCACAGGACATGGTTCCAGTAATCCATGTCCTTAGTCTGCTTGTTGTTAGTAAACTGTTTGTGAGCTTTCTTGTGCATCATCTTTAGAAGAGGCTTCCTTCTGGGACGACAGCCATGCAGACCAATTTGATGCAGTGTGCAGCGTATGGTCTGAGCACTGACAGGCTGACCCCTTCAACCTCTGCAGCAATGCTGACCGCACTCATACGTCTATTTCCCAAAGACAACCTCTGGATATGACGCTGAGCACATGCACTCAATGTCTTTGGTCTACAATGGTGAGGCCTGATCTGAGTGGAACCTGTCCTGTTAAACCGCTATATGGTCCTGGCCACTGTGCTGCAGCTCAGTTTCAGGGTCTTGGCAATCTTCTTATAGCCTAGACCATCTTTATGTAGAGCAACAATTCTTTTTTTTTCAAATTCTCAGAGAGTTCTTTGTCATGAGGTGGCATGCTGAACTTCATGTGACCAGTATGAGAGAGTCAGAGTGATTACACCAAATTTACCACACATGCTCCCCATTCACACCTGAGACCTTGTAACACTAACAATTCACATGACACCAAGGATGGAAAATGGCTAATTGGGCCCAATTTGAACATTTTCACTTAGGGGTGTACTCACTTTTGTTGCCAGCAGTTTAGACATTAATGGCTGTGTGTTGAGTTATATTGAGGGGACAGCAAATTTACACTGTTATGCAAGCTGTACACTCACTACTTTACATTATAGCAACGTTGCATTTCTTCAGTGTTGTCACATGAAAAGATATAATACAATATACAAAAATGTGAGGGGTGTACTCCCTCTTGTGAGATACTGTACTGGAGATGCCGGCATCTCTAGTAAGTCGCTTCACTGCCTGTTTCCTACTGCATGAGCAGTGCTGCACCTTTTAAATGGTTCCGTAGTCTTCTGTGACCTGTGATGAGTCCCAGAAGACTGGAGGGGAAGGAGGGTGCGGCAAAACCAGGTACACGCCCCCCCCAAAAAGTGCCAAATGTGTCAGTGGAGGGGGGAGGATGCAAACAAGTGGAGCTTCCTCTTTTGGCCACAAGCCACCAATAGGGAAGGTAGTTTGAAAGAAGAATTCCAGCTTGCGCTAGCCTTAAAAACTGCCCCCTTACCCCTAACAGCTATGCTGACTAACCTATTTTCAGACTGCTCCAATCTGATCATGTTATCTTACCTGTGTGATCCAGCAGCGTATGCAGGGGAGAGGAGGGAGTGCCAATAACAACTGTAACATGGGAGACTATGGGTGACATCACCACCACAAGCTTTATCAGCCGTCGCCAAGCAATCTCTCCCCTGCAGCCACTGTTGACTGACACAGGTAAGATCACATGACTGGAACTAGGCAGGCTGAAAATAGGTAAGTATATACACCTTTTTTACAGTGACATTTGTTTTATTATATTTTTATACATTTTCCTTATGCGCTTCTTTTATTGGGGCCTTGCTAGTTCATTTAAAAAAATAAATAAATGAAAAAGGGGCGCTGCAGCCCAGGGATCTTTGCTCTCTTCCATGTTGCTCAGGTAGTTCTCCACCTCTCAAAGTTTGCCTACCCCTGCTCTAACATAATCACATAACTAGCTCCCATGGCCAGGAAGTTACAATGTTCTTGCCAGGAAATTCATGAAAAATAACATTTTAACTGCAGTACATCTAATGACATTGTTAGGGATTTTTGCCTATGTCTCTGGGAAAACTTCTAGGTCAGTCATTTGGGAGCTTATCTTTCTGGGGAGATACAGTCTAATAAATGACAAATATATTTCAGTCCTGGTTTAATGTCTTTCTTACCACCATTCTACAAATGAATGGAAAGTTTCTTATACTGGGGAGGGGATGTAAAATAACAAATTTTCATTTGGGCTGAGCACTACAATAGAAACCATTTTCCAGTTGTCCTGTCATGTTGCAAATGCTTATCAAGTTATAGACCTATACATGAATGATTGAAACAAGTGCTGGAGACAAAATATATTTCGTATTTATTCACCTGCATCCTGGTAATGACCAAAAATGTTAAAAATCACACTTTACCTCCAGCCCTGACTGAAATTCAAGTGACTTGTAACTATTATACTGAAAAAGTTCTATAAGGCAACTATTTTTCTGCCAATGACTTGTTAGGTTCACTTTCATATGGTGAAAGCTTTGGTAGCATCTATGCACTTAAGAGGAAAAAAACAACCTTTTGTGCAGTACCTACCAATAATATTCAGAAAAGGCAAATGGCCAATATATCACTATACTCCTTATTCTACAGTATATACGAATGCCCCTACTGTTTATTTAAAAGAAAATATGAAGTGAGAATGTTTTAGTGTAAAAATGTAAACAACTTCATGTCCATAATATACAAAAACAGTAACTAAACCACATGAATTGGGTATCCCTATAGTTAATATAGCTAGACTAGAGAAATGAGCTCTGTGAATACTGGGGCAAATTCCTCATTGACCTGCTGTGACTGTATAAAAATGACCTTTAACTGACAGTTAAGTGGTTTTCTAATAAAAATTTGGAATGAGATACATTCCAGTTTATCAATGTACCATTGATAAGTACTGAGGGGTGTCTGCTTTTCTCAGTGGTGTCTTTTTTGGGGCAGTTCAACTTTAGTGGCGTTGCTGGGCCCTACAAACATGAGAAATGAACTGTAGGTATACAGTATTACAACCTAAAAGCTAAAATGGACAATGTTAACCTTAAGCCCTATACGCCCATACAGCCATATAAAAATTAAATACACCCCAGGGAAATTGCTGACTTTCTCAACCTAATGAAATAAGCGTACAATAGAGCTTCAGTTAACAAAAATAAAGGTGATATACTTGAACAAATTATACATGTAATTGACATTGTGTATTTGTCCTTCTAATTAAATTAAATTAATTAAATTAAATTAACTAAAATGCAGTTTTGTCATGTGGAAAAATGAGTACACCCAGATATTTACCAACTTAAATCTACTTTAAAATCAACCATTCTACTGTAAGAAAAATATTTTTTGTGTGGCATAGATTTCATATGACGTCTAATTGGCCTAGAACTGGCTGGCCTAGCAAATGCAGTCCAAGAGCCGACTAGTTGATGCTAACAGCTGTCTGCAAGAACCCTAAAATGTAATTGCAGGATGTGCAGTCATTCTTGCAACAATTGGTATGAAAGTGTATGCATCTACCATCAGAAAGACTTTGCTTCTGAACATATAGGCAAGGACTAGGTCATCTGGAACGATGTGTTTGTGGACTGATGAACCAAAGCTAGTTGTTTTGCCACAGTAACAGTAGACATGTGTGGTACAAACTAAAGACAGCATTTCAGGCAAAGAACCTTATCATACCCTCTATGAAGTATCATGGGGGATATGTTATGGTAGGCGGATGCTTTGCTACTTAGGGCCTGGCCAGCTTGTAGTCATCCAGTTAACTATGAATTCTGCATCATATCAAAGTGTCAACGTGTCAGTGTCAATTATATCTAGTGAGAATGTGAGGCCATCTGTCTTAAAATGAAAGTGATTGTCAAGCTTCAACTTGTTTTTTATTATAATAATAAATATGTCATACTTACCTGCTCTGTGGAATGGTTTGCACAGAGAATCTCCAATCCTCTTCTGCTGGGTCCCCCCCGTGGGCGCTCCTGACTCCTCCTCTTCTGCGAGTGCCCACCATAGAAAGCTGCTTTCTATGGGGGCACTCATGCGGGCTCGATCCCAAGATGCCCTGTATGCGAAATTGATTGGCTCCCGCTGCTATCAATCTGCCCAGTAAGGAGGGAGAGAGTGGAGAGAACCGCTGCTCTCATGCACAATGCTGAATCAAGAATGGGCTCAGGTAATTATGGGGGGGGGGGGGGTTAAACCTCTAGCACAGAAGGTTTTTTTACTTTGGTGCATAGTATGTATTAGGATATAAAAAACCTTAAGGCTTTAGAACCACTTTAAAGTTGAATAAAAATGAATCTTTTAAAATGATGATCCAAAGCAAACTAGCAGATTCATCAAAGAATGATTCAAAAAGAAGAAATCGAGGTTATGAACCAACCTAGCCAAAGTGCTGAGTTCAATCCCTGAATCCCATTGGAAAGTTGTGGGAGATTTCAAATGGGCAGTTCATGCAAGGAAACCCACAGAACATCTTGCAGTTGAAGAGATTTTACATGGAGGAGTGGCCACCCAAGTCAATGTCAGAAGCTGGTGGGCAGTTTTGCAAAAAAAAAAAGTTTGTAAAAAAGAAGTAATTTATACAAAAAAGGAGCAATACCAGCTTCTAAGGGAAAGGGTGTACTTACTTTGTCCACAGTACACCGTTACATCTGTTGATATTTTTTTGAACAAACTATTGAAAAGGCAGATTTTCCATCTTTTATTCAAGTAACTCATCTTTACCTGTAGGCACTGTTCAAATTTAAATCTAATTTCTAAATTAAACAATTTTCATAATGCATACTTACTTTTTCTCATGACTGTATATTAAATAAACAAGCACACAGAATACCTATAATCAGAAACTGTACATAAAATTCAGGGGATTTTACTTACTGTCCAGTTTTACATATAACATAATTACTTGTAAAATAAAAAACAGGTTGGTAAAAAGAAATTCTACGGAGGAAAAAAATGTTCTCTTGTTAGAGATGGAATTAACATTTGTCAATTTGTTTCCTTCTAATAAAAAAAGTGTCATGTATTTATTAAAACAATCTTCCAAAGAAAAACCTTACATGCCCTGCCAAAAGGATTGAAATTATTACAGAGTTAGCCAGCTTACAAAATGTAAAAATTTGGTCTGGTAACAAAGGTTTCCGTTACACCAAGGAAACAAATGGGTTACGGGTGCATACAGGGATATTTCAGCAAATACCTAAAACAAAATTAGAATGGAATGCTTTTAACATTTGCTCTGAGTTTTTATTTAAAATAAAAGTCTTCAAACTGCTATCATAGTAATGTATTATCCCATAAAAACTTTAAAAAGATTTACTATCTTTATAAAAATCTCTAAAGATAGAAATTCACTCTTACCAGTAATGTCGTTTCTTCCACCACCAGGGGGCCCCATAGCCGAAATTAACAGGACATCCACAATATCCATCCTTGAAGTGTCTTTTCTATCATACCAATGCCCATGGTCAATCCACTGTCTTAGTAGTTCAATGGGTGGTTGGGCTCCATAAACTTCTTTTGCAGGCATATTTAGATCATCTGTCAACATAAGTACAGGGCTTAAACAATGTGTTCATGAGTTCTCTATGATGATTATATAGTTGCTAGCATTGTAAATCAGAACCTTTACAAATCACATTCACCACACACAAGATATTTCAATATAACCCACTGTCAGCACAAAGCTCTCTGCCCGTGATTTTTTCTCTGTTAAATGGACTTAATCAAATTCTTAAGAAGAGCTTGCAGCAACATCAGATAGCATTAAATAGAAAGAGGTTCATAAGAAGATTACTTTATATACCATAATATATGTTCAAATTGTGTTAACACAGCAGAAGTAATAAAATGCTTTCTAAGTGTCATTTGATGAACATTTTCCTTGTGTTGACCAAGTGTTTGATAAAGCCTTGTAAACCAGTGTTTGCTGGGCTGCGGCCGCTCTCTTCCCAGGCCCCAACTATCTGCAGATCCCCAAACGTACCACAGTGCCTTCCTGCTCAGACATTACATCAAACCTCACAAAGCTGCCCCTAAAGCAGCCCCCCCCCACCTGCAGTCGCTAATTGACATGTTTCCCACTTATTCATTTGACAGAAGTCAATCTAACAATTGACTTCTATTGCCTCATACTGATCAACTGAACTGGCTGAATTTTCGATCCATCTATGGTCACCTTTTGTCTCTAACTCCCTCCAGAACCCCCCATATGCCCACAGTGACAACAGCCCCATGCAGAGACCTTCAACATTTTAATATATGACCAATCATGGAAGAATAGCAACCTGGGGGGGGCGTGACCGGATGTGATCCAGGCAAGACGTGTCTGGAGGGAGCTCCCGAATCATCCTGAGAATTAGCCGTAATATTGTCCGTTCGGTGCTGACAGTACGGTCGTGGACACAGGGGAAGGATTCGGTACCCTGCGCTGATGCCGACGGGACCCTCAAAGATGAAGGGAAAGACGCAGGGCAAGCAGCAGCAGCCCGCGGCCTCCACGCGGTCGCATGCCCGAGACCCCGCCTCCTCCATCTTAACTACGGGCGCACACTCACCACGCGGCGGCCGGTCTGTAGGAATGGAAGACAGTGCCGCAGGGAGCTCTCGGAGCCCGAAGGCGCAACTTTGTGATACGGGGACTGAGGAGGTGGGTGTCGGTGCTATTACTAAGCCTATACTAGATGCCCTGGCAGGATTTACTGCCGAGCTCCTGGTGCATATAGATCACCTTACGGCCGAATGTACGCTGATCCGGCAAGACATAGACAAAATAAGGGGCAGGCTGACCTCCGCAGAGGACCGCATAGCAGGGGTAGAGGACAACACCCAGTCTCATGGCGCACAGTTGGCCGAACTGCAGGCTATGGTGAAAGCACTACAGACAAGGGCCGATGACGCGGAAGATCGCCAGAGACGGAACAACATCCGAGTAGTGGGGCTTCCTGAGGGTGCGGAGGGCAATAAGACCCAAGCCTTTGCAGAGAGCTTCTTCAAGCAACTACTGTCTCTGACGGATATGCCGCCTACATA
>BLSH010427562.1:289710-316639 GCA_018402905.1 Glandirana rugosa | reverse complement strand
ACATTTCTCCGTCGTAACGTAAATGGTCGGGGAAGGTTATCAAGTTACATCCACGTAAGCCGAAAAAGGTTACATCGTCTTATCGGAAAAACGGTATCTTGTCACACTAACATTCTTTGCAGGATTCCCGGGACCTCCCCTGGTGGAGGAGGTGGTTTGGGTTATTCGTCTGGGGAAATCGATTTCCTTATCCTTGTCTGTCATTACACCTATACGTCTTACACTATAGCCTGGTTTTAAAGACTCGATTCCCTGTTGAGGTTTTATACACAAGACGTAGACGACCGTACATTCACGTCGCGGTCGTGAGAATCTCAGCAAGGGATAGATTAATTCAATTTAAGTTCCTACACAGGATATATTACACCCCCGCCAGGTTGGGGAAAATATACCCATCGGTCTCTACAGAGTGCTGGCGCTGCACTTACATGCCAGCAGATGCAGAACACATATTTTGGAGTTGTCCCTTAGCTCAGAAATTTTGGTCCGATATCACATTCTGCATATCCACATTACTGTCTGTTCCTATTCCTTTAGCTAAAGGGGTCTGCTTATTGGGTTTGGTGGAGGAGGTGGTCCCCTCCAGGGCCCTTAGGACGTTTCTTACAATCACACTGTTCTATGGCAAAAAGGCTATTCTGCTACATTGGAAAAAGCCGAATGCACCTACATTGAACTATTGGAAGGGGCTGGTAAATGCAATGCTGCCTCTTTACAAGGCAGCATATGTTTCAAGAGGTTGTGAGCGAAAGTTTCAAAGGGTCTGGCAGCCTTGGCTGACTGACCATACGACAGCTGGTTAAGAAACGCACAGTGTGTAGCCGTTTAATTTGTAAGGTCTATGGGGCAGGACTACTGTCATAACAATGCAATGCATAAGTTAACACCATATGGATTATAGTGGATTACCTTCAGTGGGTGAGTGAGGTGATTTCACCTCGCTGACTGGAAGGGGTGCGAGTGGGCCAGTGGAAGTGGGGGGGTGGCGGGTTGGGGGGGAGGGGAATGTTTTTGTTTGTTTGTTGTATGTGGCTATATTTTAAAACAATAAACAGAATTTGATAAAAAAAAAAAACATTTTAATATATATTTTGAATTCCCATAAATTTATTGTGCGAGTATGAACTTTCCTTTTTTTACGTTTGGGACATAAAAGATTTTGAAAGAATTGAATGGGCCCTGGCCTCAATAAGGTTGACAACCACTGTTCTAAATGTTTGGTAACAGAAGAGGTGATGTTAAGTCAACTTCCCCTCTTCTTTATAAAATTTAACAAGAAACATCATTGGTCACAGAATGCATAGCGGATTCTGTACATTGTTCTGCAGAGCATATTCTTCCTTGGGAGATCTCAGGGCAATTTTCCATGACAAAAGACCTACGTAGCATTTCATAAGTGTTTTAAATAACTTCTCCGTGGTCCCAAATACAAAGAAAATGAGTCTCAAACCTGGGCAACTGAAAAATAAGCATATGACTACCAAGAAATGTGTGGGCAGATGCTATTTTCAGTGAATACTGTGTGTCAAAATTATCTGTATAAACAGGTTTATAGACAACTGAGGTTACAAACCTTCCTCCCCTGTAACAATTGAGCATGACCCCTCTGTTTCTTGACCCTTTCTATTGTCCAGTGATAGTTGTTATCACATTAGAGACTTGTTCACACCACTGTGTTGTAGCAACATGTGATATCTGGTGTGCTGCATTGCCATTAATTGTGAATGGCACCCTGAAGCACCTTTACAATGTGCATTCATTGATGTATACTGAAAATGCGGTAACACGTTGCAGTATGCTGTGCTGGCAAAATGCAGCAGGTTCTGTTTTTGTGCCCTTTGTGGTGCATTATGTAGCCTCTTTTCACTGGTACGTTAAACACTCATCAATGGATATGACTGGTGCGAACGGACCCTAACACTAGATAAGAATGCACAGGGGATGGATGAGAAGGGCCAAACGCTATTTTTACAAGGACATTTGAGGTTTGAGCATAATTTATAATTTATCTATGTGGATGCGTGTTTTGCTTCTGCATTGTTTTCATCACATGCATAGTTTGAACCTCTCCGGTTTGTGGCAGCAAAGCTTTTTGTATTTATTATGCTCAGGCTTTTTCTTTTAACAAGAGAAAAAAAGTACAGTAACCCACAGCAAGTAAATATTCTATTGGTGAAGTGAGATTTCTATTGCATATTGTACTTCGGACATTATCATTGCACATAAGGCCCCAAAGCTTGAAAGAATCATAATAAAATGGAAATTAGGAATATTGCCAGAAAAATAGGATTTTTGTACTCATCCTAAAATCTTTTTCTCTGAGTCCATTGAGGGACACGGCTTTGATGATAATAAGCAACGTAGGTTTATACTTCTGCCTGAGAAATAGAAAACGGAAGGCTAGTTCTTTAACCACTTCAATACCAGGCACTTAGATAACTTCCCGCCCAGGCCAATTTTCAGTTTTTAGTGCTGTTGCATTTTGAATGGCAATTGCGCGGTTGTGCGACACTGTACCCAAACAACATGTTTATCATTTTGTTCCCACAAATAGAGCTTTCTTTTGGTGGTATTTGATCACCCCTGCGGTTTTTATTTTTTGTGTTACAAATAAAAAAAAGACCGAAAATTAAAAAAAAAAAAAAAAAAGTTTTTCTTTGTTTCTGTCACAAAACTTTGTATAAGTACATTTTCCCCATCACTGACGGACACTGATGTGGCTACACTGATGGGCACTGATGATAATAGACTGACGGGCACTGATGAGGCAGTACAGATTGGCACTGATGAGGTGGCACTGATGATGGGGCACATATATGCAGCACTGATGGGCACTGATAGGTGGCACTGATAAGTAACACTGATGGGCACTGATACGTGGCACTGATATGCGGCACTGATGGATACTCATAGGCGACACTGATAGGTGGCACTGGGCACTGATGGGCACTGATAGGTGGTACTGCTGGGCACTGATAGGTGGCACAGTTAGGTGGCAATTGTGGGCACTGATAGGTGGCACAGGTGGGCAGAGGTAGTCACTGATAGGTGGCACTGGTGGGCACTGGTGCATATAACACTGTTAGGGATGGCACTGGCAGGCATCATATATGGGCACCTATAGTCCCTACAGTGCACTATATTGCCCTTATCTGGTGGTCTAGTGGGGGCTCCCTGGTGGTCCTGAGCGGCCTTCTGATTTCCTCCCTGGTGGTCCTGGACGGCCTCATTATGCTGTTCCTTGGGGTGGGGGCTCCCTGGTGGTCCTGGTCGGCTCCCTGGTGGTCCAGTGGGGTGATCCTGAGGGGGGCTGCACTGATTAACGTTCAATGCAGCCCCCCCATCAGGCGAGCAGCCGATTGGCTCTCCCCTGGTCAGGTCTGCAGACCTGAGCAGAGGAAAAGCCGATAAACGGCTCTTCCTATTTACACAGTGATCAGCCGTGATTGGTCACGGCTGATCACATGGTAAAAGGCTTCCAATGGAAGCCTTTTACCTGGGTCGGTAATGTGGTGGGTCAGACTGACCCACGGTACCACCGATCGGCGTGATGCGTGCCCCCGCAGGCGCGCGATCACGGATTATCCTGAGGACATCAATAGACGTCCAGTCAGGATAATGAACCCCCTGCCCGGCCGTCATTTGCCAATAGGCCGGGCGGGAAGTGGTTAAGGATATAGCCCCTCATACCTGCTCAGTTGTAATAAGCACGACAAAAACAATAACAAATGAAGTAAAGGAGCTATGCCCTCAATGTACTCCAAGAAAAGGATTTTACTATAAGTGCAAAAATCATTTTTTCTCTATTGTTCATAGAGTGTGTGACGTTATGCTAGGCAAGGTGATCGATTGACGTTATGTGTCACCTCGCATGCGTTCATTTGGAGTGGACTAAGGTGGAATCCCTTCCAGGTTTTAGCAGCCACCTTGGCAGGGTTGGTTCCAGACCAGATTTTGGGGTCCACTGGAGTCCACCGTCAGGTGGTTTAAATAACCAGGAAGAGAGGAAAATTTTGCTCTGGCCTGGGACTCAGGGACCATCAGCCTGAGGGAGCTGATGTATAGAAGTTTGTAAAAAGGTTTGCACTATCTATGTTTTGTGGGTTTCTGGGAGAAATTTTGTGGGTTTCTGTGGTATAAAGCCCTGACACCCACAAAAAACTGAAAAGTTTAGTTAGTGTCTGGATGGTGAGGATTTATTTTCTGTTTTGTTTATTTGATTTCTACGTGCAATCTTTTAAATAAACCTGGCTACAAGCCAGATTTTAAGCAAACCTGCCATTTGGACTGCCTTTTTCCAAGGAAGCTGATCCCCATTGAGCTAACCCCCCCACAAGAGACACAGTTTTGATAATAATAAGCAATCTGGGAATGTCCAAAGCAGTCCAAACTGAGGGACAACTAAACAACATAGATGCTTGCGCCCAGCAAGACCAACCCTAAAACAAAAAAAGGAACCAAGGATATAAAACTATTCTGTAGAAACTAGCATCTGCAGGGGGCGTGGCCTGGACATGGCCGAGTGAGGACACGTTTCTTCAGAGCTCCTGGCTTCTCCCTATCCTCCCCGGCATACCAAGCTTCCACAGACCAGGCATGCTGTTGGCTAAGAGGCACAGAACTCGCTCAACCATCCGCAGAACTCGCACAATTAGTCCGCAAGGAGAACTACACAGTTTCTTCTCCAAAATCCAGCAACTATCCCCAGGAGCCAGGGTGGCGGCGCCACGTGGTCCCACTACAGAGGCCCTTCTCTCTCTGCACTCACCACAGCCTCCGTCATCTCCCCTAACCTTCTCACAGGAAACCCCGGCTGTGTTCCGTCTGGAGATGGCGGCCTCGCCACAATACTAGGGAGAGACCGACTTGGACAGTGACATCTGGTCCCTGCTGCAGGCGCTCCCGACGAAGGCGGACATAGAGGCCCTGTTCCTCATGGTGGAGGAGGCTCACCGCCGAGATATACAGGCGGTGAATACTGACCTGCAAGTGGTGGAGACTAGAGTAACCTCGGGAGAGACGGCTCTACAGACGCTGGAACAACGGGTAGCCACACTGGAGCGCTCCAAAGATACACAGCAGGAGACAGCAGCCCAACTACAGCTCCACCTGGAAGACCTCGAGGACCGGAGCCGCCAGAACAACTTGCAGCTCCGGGGCATCCTGGAAGCCACCGGCCCTTAAAACCTGGCGGAAATGGTGTCGGCGATCCTCAACAGCATCCTAGACCCGGTCCCGCCGACTCTAGAGTTCGATCGGATACACCGAGCCCTGGGCCCAAGATCAACAGATCCGAACAGGCCAAGAGATGTGATCTGTCGGCTGCACCGATATGCTCAGAAGGAAGCTATCCTCCGGAGCGCCTGGGACCATGGGGATGTGGAATTAGACGGAGCTTCTGTGAAGGTTCTCCCAGACATGTCGAGGGCCACCCTACAATGCAGAGCTATGCTGCAGCCCCTGTTGGAACTGGCCAGGTCGAAGGGCTACACTTATCGCTGGAACTTCCCTCTGTCGGTGACTTTCTGGAACGCGGGTTCCTCTTTTACATTACGCACCCCCACGGACCTGCCAGCCCTTTTCTCATTCATGGAGGCCGACCCTGTCCAAGTCCCTAACTGGCTGAGGCTCCTGCCGAGACTGGGAGCTCCCTTCACGAGCCGCAACCCACTGCCTCCACACCAGCAGAGAGCAAGGTGGAGATCCAGTGCTCCTTCCATGGAGCGGTCGCGTGAGTCATGATTGCAGATAGACTACCCTGGTGCCCCCACTCTACCCTAGACTTTCATACTTTCACCATTTTTCCTCGGTCTCCCTGCTACTGACTGACCACTGTGTCCCCCCTCCGTGTCCCCCCCTGGCGTTCCTGGTGGACCCACAGTGGAGAAACCTTAAGAATCGCCCCGGTGTAGATGGCGGAGCGGTGTGCTCTCTCTTTCCTCCCCCTCTCTCCTCCCTTCCCTTCCGGTCCGTCATATGGGGATGGTGGATGCCTCGCTCTCTGGCCGCCTCCGGCGGAGCTGCTCGTGTCTGTATAAACGGTGAGGGAGACGGCCCCTACCCGCTGTGCGGGGAGCGAGAGCGTACACGAGTGGCTTCCTGTGGATGGTAACATGGACCATGAGATTTGACTGAAAGACGGGAGCCGATCCACAATGTCCACAGCAGCTACCTCTCTGATTAGCCTGGACCGCGGTCTGGCCCGGGCGGTGGACCCTCCGCCATACACTGTAGACTGAACTGCTTTGGGGGGGGTTGAGTGGGGGGGGGTGGATGCAGACCATGTTCGGTACGATCTGTCTCCACGCAACTGTACCTGGGGGCTGTCCTGGGACGGATGTCCCCCGGGGGTGTGGGGCTTTGGGGGGGGGGGGACCTGGGGTGGATAACATGACTTACCACAGGGACAAGTACACTGGAGAGTTTGGAGTATGGGGTAGCCGGGGAATATACGACATAGTCACCAGTTGTCTCTCTCACATTTATTTGCCTCATTTGCTTTTTTCTTGTTATCCTGTGTTATGCTCATTGGGGTACATGTTAGGTGGGGGAATATACTGCCTGTTTTATATATATCTGATATATGTATGACTTTATATTTAGAGCCTGTTAGCTATCTTGTTATAATTTTGCTTGCCATATCTGATTACTGTGCCATGGAGACAGGAGGTTCCTCCTAGTCCCCTGGACATGACTATGAAAGTCCTGGTTGATGCTACAAGTTTACCATAGATGGGGAGGAGGGGAGTGGCCGGAGACCCCCCTGCCTGGCTGTCTCCACCCACTCTCCCCCTTAGGAGCACGCTCAATTTCCAGTGGTATCCCACAGGAGAGCGTAGGGCAATTTTGCCTTACTGTTAGTATCTATCTTGTATACATCTCACCCGCCACCTCAGTGGGGATCTTTCCTATACCTCTTACCCCTTCATCCATTTTCTCTTTTCTCCCTCTCTCTACTACTCACAGTTTTTCGCTTTTCCCCCTCTCTTCCGTCCTTGTACTTCCCTTCCTCTCCCCCCCCCATTCTTTTTTTTAAATTTTTTATTACGCCTGAGGGCATGGATCCAGTTAAATTTACCTCTATCAACGCTAGAGGACTCAATGTCCCCGAGCGGAGACGGGTGCTGCTGCAAGAGCTACACCGTACGGCCACTGAAGTGGCATATGTGCAAGAAACCCACTTCAGAGATGGCAAGCTCCCGATTCTGAGGAACAGGCATTTCCCAACTGTCTATCACTCCGTATATCCGGAGGCCAAGGCCAGGGGAGTGTCAATCCTAATCTCTAGAAGAGTACCATGGTCATGCTCAGATAGCATAGTAGACCCAGAAGGGCGCTACCTTTTCCTGAAAGGAACGATGGGCAATGTGCGGGTAACCCTGGCGAATCTTTATGTCCCCAATAGTCAGCAAGACCTCTTCATCAGTAAGACCCTGGGGAAGTTGCTCGAGTTTAGGGAGGGCCACTTAAATTTGGGGGGTGACTTCAACACTCCATTGAACCCTGACGAAGATACTTCCTCCAGAACCTCCTCTATTACCCCTTGCATCCGCAAACACATTACTAGAGTAATCCAACAAGCCCAATTAGTAGACGTTTGGCGTATTTTGCATCATGGGGAGAGGGACTACACTTACTCCCCCCCCCATTCGGTCTACTCACGCATTGATTATTTCCTTGTCCCACACGCTCACCTACAAGCTGTTCGAGAAGCATTGATTGGTTCCATTACGTGGTTGGACCACGCTCCAGTATCTATAACATACTCCTTGACGGACACTCAATCGTCCCCAACTAAGGTTTGGAGGCAAAATGAGAGCCTACTGCAAGATGAGGAGGTAAGGGCAGATGTAGCTAAGGAAATCAATCTGTATTTCCAGACCAATAACACAGGAGAATGTGACACTGGTGTGGTATGGGAGGCCCACAAGGCCACCATCAGAGGGATCCTTATCAAGCACGGGTCGAGACTCAAGAAGAGACACACGCAACAACTGGCAACCCTCCTACGGGAATTGCAGACGGTGGAAGGCCGACACAAACATGCCCCTACCAATACAAGTCTGCCGTAGGGTAACATACGAATCGGGGAACAAGTGTGGGAAGACACTCGCCCGATCCCTCTGGGCTCAGACCCTGGCAAATTATGTCCCACATATTCACTCACGAACCGGTCAACAGGTTAACCTCCCCAAACAAATTGCGGAGGAGTTCCGCTCATTCTACGATGGCCTATACAACCTTCAGACACTGTCCCCCTCTCCAGCGTCTATAAACAACTATATTGTCTCAGCTGACCTGCCTGAGCTTCCACCAGAATCGCTTTGGAAGAAACCATTACATTAAACGAGTTGCAGCGGGCTATAGGGTCAGCTAAGACGGGGAAAGCCCCAGGCCCGGACGGCTTCACCATCCAATATTATAAAACGCTATTTCCACAGCTAGGCCAACATATGGTTGAGCTGTTCAATAGTCTGGGAACCACTGCATCCCTCCCCAGAGACACCCTACTGGCCCACATTTCTGTAATTCCAAAGGAGGGGAAAGACCCTTCTTCCTGCGGGAGTTACAGGCCCATTTCCCTATTGAATACGGACCTAAAGCTGTTCACCAAAATCTTAGCATCTAGGCTACAGCAGTACCTCCCCGGCCTGATCCATCAAGATTAGGTTGGCTTTGTCCCCAACTAGAGAGGCGAGGGACAATACTATTAAAGTCCTTAACCTCATCCACGTGGCCAACACCTCCAACGTGTATCTTTCTGGGCACAGATGCCGAAAAAGCCTTTGACCGAGTACACTGGCCTTTCATGTTCTCGGTCTTGGAAAAGGTGGGACTAGGCCGCAACATGCTGAACTGGATATCGGCACTATATGCGTCTCCTACAGCTAAAGTGAGGGTAAATGGGGTCCTCTCTACCCCTCTGAATATCACAAATGGCACACGCCAGGGCTGTCCGCTATCCTGGCTTCTTTTCGCGCTGTCCCTGGAGCCCTTTCTGTGCAGAGTCCGTCTAAACCCAGACATTTTTCATTTCATTACAAAATATTCTCTCAGATCGCCTACTCCACCCCTCCTGACATCACCCCTCCAATAATTACCCTGAGTGGAATAGGACGGTCTCGGTCCAGTTGGAACCTAGGCTACTAACACAAAGCTCTTATAGTCAGGTGGTCGCTCCGAGGTGGAGGACCTCGGCCTCCCCCGCACTATTGGGCACAGACATGCTCCCCCTGGGGTGCCCAGCGGAGCGGTTGGCCTCGGTCCACTACGAGGAGGCCACCTCTCATGTAACTATAAAATATACTACAATGGACTCATGAGACCTCAGTTCGTATGCAGACAGAACCTTCCTATTTTTTCTCTAGAGTGCTCAGGGTCGAACTCAAGACCTCCGTAGGTCTTCCATGACCTCCTTCTTCTCGATCCCCACTCTCCTTTCTTTCCTTTCTTCTTTTCTATTGTTTCTCTTGCTTTTTACCATACCAGTATTGTTTGTGACATTTTGTGATTTATACTTTTGTCATTTGTGAATGCACAATGAGAAATGTGAATGTCCATTATTCCTTGTAAAACAATAAACATATTCAACCATAAACCCAGACATTTCAGGAATCACAGTAGGAGGGAGTCAGCATAAAGTCTCGGCATATGCCGATGACATGATGTTCTCCCTCACGAAACCTCTTATTTCCCTACCAAACCTGTTGAAGGAATTTGAAACATATGGCACTCTATCACACTTAAAAATCAATTTCACCAAGTCCGAGGCCATGGGGGTTGGGGTCCCTGCCCGCTTCCTTACACATTTGCAAACAAGTTTTAAACTAAAATGGTCCGACTCGGCGCTGAGGTACCTAGGTACAGTCATTCCTTCAAAGCTCAACAGACTTTTCGACCTGAACTTCCCCCCGCTACTAAAGACGGTCCGACGCCTTCTTGATACGTGGCACACAGGCCTACATTCCTGGCTGGGACGGTGCAGTATAGCTAAAATGAGCATTCTCCCCAAATTTCTATATCTTTTTCAGGCGCTTCCAATTTTGATCCCCAGCAGATATCTAAAGCAAGCGCAAACCGTATTGACGGACTTTGTGTGGGCGCACAAACGTCCCCGGCTACATAGGGGAATACTTTCCCTCCCTAAAATACATGGAGGTCTGGCTCTTCAGGACCTCCGTAAATATCAGCAGGCCACCGGGACCTGAAACTTTGGACGCGATTGGAACAAGCCCAAAGTGAAGTACCCTTACCGCGAACACCTTGGTGCCACCCCGCGATCCCAAGCTCCTTAAAAAAACATCCTCTCATAGGACCCACAATCTCGGTCTGCTCGCATCTCTTTGCCTCAACCTCCCTAGCCCCAGCGGGTTCTCCACTTTTCCCCATTCTGGGGAATCCCTCGTTTGTCCCGGGCTACAGAGACTCTAAACTCCGGAGCCTGGCCCTTAAGGGCTTCATCCAAGCATCACACTTTATTATTAATAAAGATTGGCTGCAGCTACCGGTCCTTACAGATCCCTCCGGACCCTTTCAGCTGGATTTTTGGAGAGCTATCCAATTGACACAATTTTTAAAGTCGCTACCTACCCCTGGTCACTTTTGCACCCGCCCTACCCCACTAGAAGAACTTTGCAGTGGTGAGGGCGCGATAGCACACGTTCTTTCCACGGCTTATAACTTATTAATCACGCCACCCGATGACCACCAACCCCCCGGCCTGCTGAAGTGGGAACAAGACCTAAACCGCACCTTTAGCCCCTCACAACGCACCAATATTCTAAGATTCACCCATAAGTCCTCTATCTGTTCCAAAATACGAGAGACCAACTTTAAAATCCTGTCGAGATGGTACTATACACCATCGAGGCTACATCAGATCTTTGATTCAACATCAGATAGATGCTGGCAATGCCAGGATGACCGGGGAACACTATTACACATCTTCTGGTCCTGCCCTAAACTCGAGCAATTCTGGAGGTCAGTACGCGAAATCACACAGAAATTTACAGAGAAGATTATACCCGAGGATCCCGCATTCTTTTTCCTTCACGATACGGGCATCCCGGCAAAGATTTATAAAGAATCGATAATCAGACATCTGCTCGACGCGGCGAAGCTGTGCATTCCTTTACTGTGGAAGTCACGGCTCCCGCCGATGGTGAGCATGTGGCTTAAGAACGTAGAAGAAATAAATAAGCTGGAAGACTTGGTCTTAACAGCAAGACACCAACAGGAATGATACCAGAAAACCTGGACCTTATGGAACCTGTTTGTCTTCTCTGAGGAGGGAAAGGCACTTTTCGAATCTGACGCAGTTGGGTAGCTCCGCAGCACACCCCGTTCGTTATCCTACGTGAAGTACTTGTACGCTGGATGTAATTCCCCCCCCCCCCCTTTTTTTTTCCTCTTCTCTCTCCCCCTGCTACCCACCCTGGGCTTCCTTCTCTCTCTCTTGAGCTCTCCTAATATCGCTGGTCCTATCTCTTTTCTTTCTTTTTCTGAATGGAAAATGCAGGGTGAGTCAGAACCTCTACTTCTGTTCATTTCGCTGATTTGGGAAGTGTTAATTGGAAATTGATAATGATGTATTTGCCTAACTGTATTTGATTTGGTACACTTCATGTCTTTTTCGATACGGTCTCTGTCTCACACCTTTGGTTAAATAAAAATTTGAAAAAAAAAAAGAAACTAGCATCTGCAATAACAGATACTAGCATCTGTAGAGGTTTATTACATTGACCTCACTTTGCTATCGCATTTTCTAAGGAAATTACTTTTCAACTCAGCCCTTGGGTTGAAATGTGCCAAGGGAGGTGCCTGTACGGTGGTGCTGAGATCAATAAAGTTATGTGAAGATTAAGTGAGCGTCTGTCGGTCCTATGAAAAATACCGCAGGTGGTGTGAGCTGGGAGAGATGGAGCAGAATCAGTACTGTGTAATTCCTAGGAAAGTATCCATGCTTATTTAATTTACCACTATTACATCAATGCTATTCATCCTAATGTAAAAGCAATACAACCACCATCCTGCTGTTATTAATAAGGAGAAATGCATCTTGTGCCTAATCAAAGCAACTCCTGCACTTGGATACATCAACCAAAGAAAAGAGGAGAGCACAACGAAAGTTCTTTGTAGATGTGGCACACACTTAGCACCTGGTGGTCTTGCTCCCCTCCTCAGGACCATGGGCATCCAAAAGGAAACTATAGAAAAAAAACACAAGGGGGGACGCACCGACCTAGTGCAATACCATAAGACCATTTATTAAAATTTCAAGAATAATAAAAACATACTCACAAACGGAGAAATGTAGGCTCAGAGGAAGAGGGTTCACCCTGGGAATGTGTTAGCCTGGTTACGCGGACGTTGTCTAGTTCCCATGTTGAGGTGGAGATTTGTGCCTTTGAGGAATCACCTCACCATGTGTCACGATGCTTTTTACATTGCTCCGTTTGTGAGTATGTTTTTATTATTCTTGAAATTTTAATAAATGGTCTTATGGTATTGCACTAGGTCGGTGCGCCCCCCTCTTGTGTGTTTTTTCTTAATAACATGTTGTTGTATGGTGTTTATGACTATTATAGTCAAAACACTACATTTTGTAGAAAGCTAAAAACACATTTATTCAGGTCAAACTAGGGTGGTAAACAGAATCTGTTCCTGTTATTAATAAACTGTATTAACTGACCTCTGTAATATTGAAAGTTGAAAAAGAGGTTTTTAACTTGCACCAAAGTTAAGACATCTGAAATCTATAATTTGTAGCACAACAGTAAGGCCTCATGCACACAGGACATTTTTTGACATTTTTACAGCTGCTGTTTTCAGCCGCAGATGTTTTTTTCTACAGTCATTAAACCCTCCACCATGTTATCCTATGTGTTCATGCACACATAGGCTGTTATCAACTGTTTTGAGCAGTAACGTTTTTGAGCTGTAAAAAAAACCCAAGACCAGTGGGTTCTGAGAGACGTTTTTCAGCTGTAAAAATGCTCTAATACCCAAACACGCTCAATAACGCTGCTCACCAACATTTTTGGATGTTTTGTATCCATTGAAAAAAAAAAACGCTCAAAAACGCCAGCGCTAAAAAACGCTCAATAACGCCGCCGCAAAAACGATGAAAAAAGCTGAAAAAGTCACTTATAAGCTTCTGATGTTTTTAGGACTTTTTTAAACGTCCTGTGTGCATGAAGCCTTAGTGTTGACTCTGTACCCAATGAAAAGAAGGTACTTATAAAAAATGTTTCCTTACCCACAAACACAACAGCTTTTTTCCCTACTGGGGGGCCATACAGGCCTTTCCTCCTCCTATCCAGCTTGGAGAAGATGATATCCTGGGTCTGGTTTGCAGAAGTTCTTGCTGAGAAATTGATGCAGTTGGCAATATACTTATCTTTTGGAAGTTTTATCAAGAAACTGTTTGTTATTGCAGATTTCCCTGTTCCAGTAGGTCCCACAAACAGTATAGGAACTAAATGTTCTACATATGTATTTAAGAAAAATGATTGTCTGGCGGTTTCAGTTGTTGATATGATAAGATCTGACACCTAAGGAAATAAAGCAGTACTAACGATTAGGTTGTAATTAAGTAAATTAAACAATCTCTAGAAGAACATATCTCTAGAAGTAAATAGTTACCTTGGCAGTGGGAGAAATGGTAATTTCTTCTTTGGTAATGTAATCAGTCCACATATTCCACTGTCCACTGGCATGTTTGTGAAAATAAAAGTCATAAACAGTTCCTGTAATTTGACATATTTCTGTATTAGTGGTGAGCGGTTGGATATTTAAAACAAACAACCCACCAAAAGATTGGATTAAGATTAAAGACAAATAACACAGAACAAACTTCAAAAGAGATTCAGTACATTATACAAACTAAAACATATAAAGACACAAATGTAAGAAACTTAGATGTATATGTAAAAAAACAAATGTTTGTATATTCTAGTTTACCTCTCTCTGGGAACAAGTTGTTCTTGGTCAATTTAACACTCTTTGGTCGAGGATGTTGATCATCCATTCCCATCAGGAGGTTCCGGTAGAAACAATCAAACTTCTTTCTGCTGTCAGCATTTATGGTGCCACCAATGGTCCAAACCAAGGCAAAAAGAAAAAGGCCTTGTAGCCACAAAGTGATCTGCTGACTAGACATGGGCTCTTTACCCTCCTCTCCAGAAATGATGATTTCATCTGAAATATTGCAGGACCATGACCAACAGATATAACTAATATGAAGCACATGTTTTTAAAGCATACATATACGTGCAATACAGCAAGTACACAAACTTCTGGAAAATCTACCCACTTAACTGGATTTATGTACTTGTCCTGAGTTTCACAGAGCTTGAAAAAATGCAATGAAAATTAATAGTAACCATTTGTGTGCGGTTGAATTAGATGGGTCTACAAAGACCCACAAAGTTATTTTCACTTTAGGGTACCAGGACATCAATGTCATTGCACCCATTGGGCTTTAGCTCTTCCTCATTCCATTCCTTCTTTCAGAGATGAAGCAGGTCAGAGAGGAACCTACAATCTATATGAAAGAGAAAGCAATGCACTCTTGAGCACACAGCCATAGCGGAAAGATGGAAGCCTCAGCAGAGACAGCAGTGGAAGGAAGCATTTACCATAGACTAAAAAATTGCTTGGCCTAGTCAGATAAGAACCTACAATCTCTATGCAGAAAGTAATGCACTCCTGAGCACGCAGCCACTACAGAAAGATGAATGCCTCAATAGATCAAGTATTTCTGAGTAGCCTCATCATGAGATATGGCATTTAAAACTGAATATGGCATATACAGATGTTTGCATTCCAATCTGTTTTTTTGCTGGATGATAACAGAGGTGGTTGTGTAAGAACTGTGAGCATTAGCAGTACACTGCTCATGCCACCAAACTATTCATTCTGCTCTTGAATAACTGAAAAGATAACACTTTAATAATGGAGTCATATTTAACTCATACCAATTTTACACCATATCTAGAAGGAAACAGGCACATGTATGGGCATGAGAAACAGACAACATGACTTTTTTTCAGTACTGTGATACTAGGTCCATTGCTTGCTATAAAAGCATCTAGGTGTTAAAGATTCTCCCAATGTTACAAAACATACTGAAAAGCTAACTGGCTGATAAAATAGATGCACAAAAGTGAGTACAGCCCTCACATTTTTGTAAATATTTTATTATATCTTTTCATGTGACAACACTGAAGAAATGACACTTTGCTACAATGTAAAGTAGTGAGTGTACAGCTTTGCATAACAGTGTAAATTTGCTGTCCCCTCAAAATAACTCAACACACAGCCATTAATGTCTAAACCGCTGGCAACAAAAGTGAGTACACCCGTAAGTGAAAATGTCCAAATTGGGCCAAAAGTGTCAATATTTTGTGTGGCCACCATTATTTTCCAGCACTGCCTTAACCCTCTTGGGCATGGAGTTCACCAGAGCTTCTCAGGTTGCCACTGGAATACTCTTCCACTCCTCTATGACAACATCACAAAGCTAGTGAATGTTAGAGACCTTGCGCTCCTCACCTTCCATTTGAGGATGCCCCACAGATGCTCAATAGGGTTTAGGTCTGGAGACATGCTTGGCCAGTCCATCGCCTTTACCCTCAGCTTCTTTAGCAAGGCAGTGGCCGTCTTGGAGGTGTGTGTCAGTAAAAAGGACTTTGCCAGTGTTCCTGGCCGTTTCCGGGTGGTGCGCGAGCATCCGTGCGCGCTCGCGCGCTCCCGTGCGCGTTCGCGCGCTCCCGTGCGCGTGCGCGCGCCCGTGCGCGCGCACGCGCCGGAAACGGCGCCAAATGGTGCCTATTTAAACCCTGGACATGCTGCACCAAGTTGCTGCTTGTTCTACAGCGTTCCAGACCTGCGAGCCTCAGCTCCCTACTTGTTCCTGTGTTTTCACCTGTTTCCTGTCTACCCGGCTTGCTTTGACCTGTTGTCCGCTACCTGCATCGACCCCGGCTATCCACGACCATCCGTTTGTCTACTCCTCTGTACCTCCGCTGCCCGCCCGTTAACGAACCTTGCCTGAACTTGACGATCCGCTTGCTTAACCCCTTTTGTACCTTTCTGCCTGCACGTTGCCAACCCTGCTTGTACGACCATTCTCCTGTTTGCACGACCTGCTGGAATCTCACTACAACATCTGTGACCATCCAGCCCTCGTGCCATCCCGCACTCTCGGGCCTCTGTCTACACTACCAGGGGTCCTTGAATCGGGTGCGCAAGAGCGGTTGTTCCCTGCACAAGACAGACTCCACCGTCAGGTACGTAACAGTGTGTTTGGGGTCGTTATCATGTTGGAATACTGCCCTGCGGCCCAGGGAGGGGACCATGCTCTGCTTCAGTATGTCACAGCACATGTTGGCATTCATGGTTCCCTCAATGAACTGTAGCTCTCCAGTGCCGGCAGCACTCATGCAGCCCCAGACCATGACACTCGTACCTCCATGCTTGACTGTAGGCAAGACACACTTGTCTTTGTACTCCTCACCTGTTTGCCACCACACACGCTTGACACCATCTGAACTAAATAAGTTCATCTTGGTCTCATCAGACCACAGAACATGGTTCCAGTAGTCCATGTCCTTAGTTTGCTTGTCTTCAGCAAACTGATTGTGGGCTTTCTTGTGCATCATCTTTAGAAGAGGCTTTCTTCTGGGATGACAGCAATGCAGACCAATTTGATGCAGTGTGCAGTGTATGGTCTGAGCACGGACAGACTGACCCCCACCCCTTCAACCTTTGCAGCAATACTGGCAGCATTCATACTCCTATTTCCCAAAGACAACCTCTGAATATGACGCTGAGCACGTGTACTCAACTTCTTTGGTCGACCATGGCGAAGCCTGTTCTGAGTGGAACCTGTCCTGTTAAAGGAAAAGGAGTGGAACAGCGCTAATGTAGAACACAGATAAAGCGGCAGCCTAATTATATGCAATATACATACAGAAAGAGATAATACAGGCTGAAGGCTGTGCTAAAAAATGAGTAAACGTGAATAGAATACTAACAGGCAGATATATATCTCACTTAAAATAATGTCAAAAAGTCCATACAGTAAGAAATAGTGAGATAAAATGTAAGAACACCATAATCAAAAAAATAAATCCATACGTAGCAGCATAAATAGTTCTAAATATGTATGGCAGTGTAAGCAGATGAAACAGCAGCAGTGTATTGGGGGGACACTGTAGATGGATAAAAACAGTCATTATAGAGGAAGAAACATTGATGAATCCAGAATCACCCAGTGCACCACTCTTCACTCCAAGTGCCTCCACCAGATAAACAAACTGCTTACCAGACGTAAGCTATCATGAGCCTGTGACTTAACCCCATCATGGCCCCCCCAGGGGGAAAGGACTGATCCAGCAGGAGTCACAAAACGTCCCTCTATGTGTAATAATCTGTGCTTCAGGATCTCCAAGTTAGAAGAATACATTGAAGTTCCAGGCTTCGCTCTCAGTCCACCATGCTCATTCCAGGTCTACTATATGTTCACCCTTAAAGTGTACCTCCTGTACTGGTATCTTTGCTGCATGTGTCCAGTTAAAAATAACTGTTTATCTGGGGAAGGCACTTGGAGTGAAGAGTGGTGCGCTGGGTGATTCTGGATTCATCAATGTTTCATCCTCTATATTGACTGTCCTGTTAAACCTCTGTATGGTCTTGGCCACCATGCTGCAGCTCAGTTTCGGGGTCTTGGCAATCTTCTTATAGCCTAGGCCATCTTTATGTAGAGCAACAATTCTTTTTTTTTTAGATCCTCAGAGAGCGCTTTGTCATGAGGTGCCAAGTGGAACTTCCAGTGACCAGTATGAGAGAGCGAGAGCGATAACACCAAATTTAACACACCTGCTACCCATTCACACCTGAGACCTTGTAACACTAATGAGTCCCATGACACCGGTGAGGGAAAATATCTAATTGGGCCCTATTTGGACATTTTCACTTAGGGGTGTACTTGCTTTTGTTGTCAGCGGTTTAGACATTAATGGCTGTGTGTTGAGTTATTTTGATGGGACAGCAAATTTACACAAGCTGTACACTCACTACTTTACATTGTAACCAAGTGTCATTTCTTCAGTGTGGTCACATGAAAAGATATAATAAAATATTTACAAAAATGTGAGGAGTGTAATCACGTTTGTGAGATACTGTATATTTATAAATAGCTTCTGCTTATTAATTGCCACAGAATTAGTTGATCACGGTAGGTACTTCCTGCTCCTGATAACTGGGTTAGAAATCTTGATTGAAGGAGAGAGAGAGAAAGAGAGAGGGGGGGGAGAGAGAGAGAGAGAGAGAGAGAGAGAGAGAAAGAGAGAAAAAAAGAGAGAGTTTCCAGGAAGTAGACACAGAAAACTGAGCCAAATTACCTTATACACATAGGTACCGCTGTATTTTCATCCAGACCTGAATCAGAGACTATTAGACAAGTATTCCTATGTCCTAATAGTTTAAGCCCATAACTCCTTGAGTATGATCTAAATCAATGTGACAGACCTGTCTCTGTCCTCTTGTTATTATCTAACATGCACAGTGCCAGATAGTTAGATCTGTGCTACTGTTTGTGTGTAGAAGTCACCTTTCAGTATATTAGTAGGTGAACCTGTTTATTGCAATAGAGTTTATATGCAGCTCCTGTTATTTTAGTTAACCCTGTCCCTTCTGGTCTGGGATTCTTTAGCTAGTTTTAGCTCAGGGCTCAATAACCAGCATAGGCTAGAGCCAGGTTTGACATCCATTGGCTAGGTCTGGTAGTTGGAGGTCTCGGTGCATGACAGATTTGAAGGACTAAGATGCAGGGTAGGCTGACTGAGTTCACAGTTTCTGCTGGGGAGAAGCAGGCATAAAGTACGCATCTAATTTCCTGACTACCTATGACATTTTTGGAGGCCCTGGAGCACCAGGACATGGAAACATCCATAGAATGACCACAAAATTGAAATTAATTCTTTTACACAAAGGTGACAATTTATTTAGATATTTTGTGCATACAGCATGGGCATACTTAGAATTAGAATCCAAAATATGCTCTGCTACTCTTTCTGAGTATGGTGATACCACATGTGTAAGACTATTTCAGTGCCTGGACTGATTATGCACCAGACATTGTATCTTGTATATCACACAAATCAACCAATTGTAACAAAAGCAGTGTACTGTAATGGTCACCTCTACACAAATGGTCAGGGAATATAGATTAGTGTAACATCACCTACAACAGTCCCAATTCCTATAAGCCAAGCAAGCTTAGCCTACTGGTACATGGCTGCCCCCAGGAATGCCATGTTTATTGGTCAGGAAGTACAGGAGGCTAAAGAAAGGAAGAGCAAAAGAGTTACTCTGGTTCCAGGAGTAAAGTTGTCCACAAGGGATGGCTGGGACTAGTGTCTTACAGAAATATAGTTAGTGCACCTGGGTCAGTTCAGGCGCTGGTATAGACATGGTCAGGATACAGGCAAAGGATCAGCCCAGGCAACAGGCAGAAACATGGTCAATAAACAGGCAAATCAGGAATGCTGATTACAGCTACACTGGTGTGGCAACAGTGTGGCAAGTGTGGTGGTGGTGAGCAAAGAACTGTGACTGGCTGTACTATTAGGGCTCATTTATTCATAAGGCTGGGGACAGTAAAACCTTGAGGTTGAACTGCAGCTTTACCACCACTCAACGACTACCCCCTTTAGCTGCAGAGGCAGCAGCTGGGGGTGCACACCTGCCGTGGCTGGGATGCTTTGCTTCACAGCTGTGGAAGGAATTATACCCTATGTAGGCCTGTTGATCATGGCGCATTCAAGTGAAAGAGGTTGCTTGTGCGGGGTCCAAGGGGTTAAAGCAGGAGGTAAGGAGGTGATACAATGCTTCCTCGCTGCCTATCAAATGCTCTCTCAAGAGTAATCCGAACATGGATGGCTCTTCAGAGAGCATTGCACATGTGAATAAATCCTTAGGCTGACACGATGACTGCTGTGGCAGTTATCAACGACACTGTGACTGCTGTGGCGGCGAGCAGAGACACTGTAACTGGTGTGGTGGTGATTAGGGACACTGTAAATGGTGTGGCAGTGATCAGAGACACTGGGCCCTGAGGCACGTAAATGGAGGGGTGTACCTATGCGTCTCCCTGGGCTAACATAGCACCTGCGCCGCCATTTATGCACACTGGCTGGACGGGAAACACTTAACTTAGTAAATATTCTGATTCTCTTATTTATCTACAGGTTTAGTGCGCTATCCTGTTTGAGGAGGGTCATTTCTCATACTCCCCAAAATAAGGCAGTATAAGAAAATATATAACATGGAGAAAAAGGGTATATTTATCAGGAGGAGATTTAAAACAAAGCACCTTTCAGGGTGTGATTTTTTTTTTTTATAAAAGTTGTTTCAGGAATATCATACATTAGCTAAAGAAACAACTGTTGTTATAATGATGAAATGTCTTTTGTTTTATGTAATTATCTTCAACCCAAATTTAATGAACAGCCTTACCCAGCAAGCAGGTGTAGAGTCTCATCATACTGTATGTCAGGTGGATGGAAGACGTCTGTATGAGAAATTTACATTCCAGATGGATAAAATTTAAGCACGGCTGAACGAGCCAGTTGAACATGTCATTGATCTGAAAGTAAAGTCAAGTACAATGTACAAAACTGTGAAAAGAAGCCTTAAATACATGTCATATTTGATTGTGAGTAAATCAAAAGCCTGCACATGACTTATGACATGTTTTTCTATACTGAGATCATAGACAATATTTCAGTGCCACAATTCTTATTTTACATGTCCAAGGGGAGATAAAGGGAAAGAACTGCTTTGTGGATAACTTATATGTGGTTCTTTTCTATTTGTCCCTAGACAAACTATATTTAAATGAAGACATACACACATATACATACATACAAAAACCACACACATTATACTGCATAAAAATATAGTTCAAAAAACAATATTTGCATACTTAATGACTGTTCCTCTGTGATTGGTTCTATGATATTGCACACCGCCACAGAAATAACAATGCTGGTAGAGACTAGCACACATGATGGTAGTTTCTTAAAGCGTGGCCAGGCTTTAGATATTTATAATTTCTTAATGAGCAGTAAGTGACCTTTAAAACAACCCTCCCTAATTTTTACTGGAAGGAAAAAAGAAACAGAACATACATTGCAACGTAGCAATACACAGGCAATTAGCCCATCTACCATTTCCATAATAAAAAGTAGAGAGTGTGTAGAATGACGTTAACTACAATCTAGCAGAAAACACCTGCATTGACATAACAATCGCCTGTACATAATATTTCAAAGTTACATAATATAAAAGAGAATAAAAATGAACAAGGGAAAAGAAAAAGAGGAAAAGAAAAACATCCTGGAACTGATCAGTATATGGGAACAATATACCAATGGCACACACTATTTTTGTTCTAATGATCCATGGAAGACATAGCCAGCTATTCCAATCTTATAATAAAAATAAGAACCCTACCAAATGGCAGTAGGGAGACTCTCAGTCTCTTGGTAGCTAAAGATGCAACAATCTAGTAAAAAACAGTTGTTTGGATGCAACTCCTGGGGTGTCCAACCAACATTGACAAATAGTCATCATTTTTTTGGGTGACTTCCTATGATAATAAGCGTTTTTTTTCCGAATAAGGATAGTATTGACCTGCTGGATCCACTGAGCACATGTCGGAGACTGAGTTGATAACCAAAACCACGCTATTAATTTTCTAGCTAAAAATAGCCGAGTAAGAGCTGTATAGATAGGAGTAGAGTATAGCTCCTCATCCAGACCGCTCAACCAGCTCGTCAGTGGGTCAACGGCCAACTGAACTTGGTATACTGTATATGGTTAATAATTGTCACAGCAGAAACACTTGTGTAGTTCAAAGTAGTTCTAAAGTCAACACATTGTTTTCCTTAATGCAAGAATTAAAAATCTTTTGACAGGTAACACATTTCACATCTATGTATTTCAAATGTATTTTTAGAAATTTGCCTGGGGGTTAGTTGGAGGTCCAGGAGATCAGCAGTGAAAGGAAAAGAGTTCCTATATATATATATTTTTTGTATAACTGACAGTTTTTATTAAATTATGTATTTTTCAGTACAAGAAACAAAATAGAGAAATAAATCAGGGAATAACAAAGGTTCTCTCTGGATTGCACACGTGAATAAAATATAAGAATACAATAAACTTACAAAAAGCTTAGCCTGTTGACTAGAGAGCCTAAGGTATGTTTCAGGAGGGTATGATAATCTAATAACAGGGAAAAAACCCTAACAGGCACATTAAATCAGGATATTAGTGGTATGCAATAGTGTAATCTGCATTTCCATGAGAGACTAAGAAAGAAAAGAGAAAAAAAGGGGCATGAACTAGTAACAAAAGAGGAGAGAGGAGAAAAAGAGGAGGGTATGCGTACCATCAGTTGAGGTCATTCAGCTGAATTTGTCACTCCTGGGCCCACCAGTCCCGTCGCGCAGAAGGAAAAAAGGATCTCTAAAAATTACGGGGGGAATATCCTAAGGTACCAGGGCCCCTATATTTTGTTGTGGCGATCTACCGTATCTGCTAATCGAGCAGACAAAGATTTCATAACCTCCACATCCTTAATCCTGGCATATAGGTCTGTCAATGTTGGAGGGTTCAGTTTTTTCCACTGAAGGGCGAATAAACATCGGGTCGCCATTAATATATGTATGGTTAATTTTTTTAGCCATTCCTGATAAAATATGGGGTAGGAGTCCCAGCAGGAAAACCTTTGGAGAGAGTGGGATATCAGTAGTTGGAAATGGTCCTGGACCATGCACCAGAAAGGCTGTAAAGTTGGACATTGCCAGTAGAAGTGGTACAACGTACCCTTGTCTTGGAAGCATCTCCAACAGCAGTCCAAAGCCGAAGGGTATATAGCATGTAAACGAGATGGTGTCATATAACATAATACCTTGTAGGCATTTTCCTTATATAGTGTACATATAGAGCTCTTGGCTGCATTGGACCATATAATTTTTTATTGTTCTGGTGAGAGTGCTCCCTCAAGGTTCTCCCCTCATTTGAGCATGTAGCTGTGCATAGAGTCCATATCGTAAGAATTTATGATTTTGTATATGTCTGAAGTCAACCCCTTCTGTGAAGGACTGGAAAAAATTAAACATTCAAATGGGGATGGTTTGGAAAATTTGAGGTTAGGTGTGATGGTAAGGGCATAGTACCGAATTTGGAGGTAGCCAAATACGGCACTACGGGGTAGGTCATATTTAGCCTGAAGTTCATCAAAAGTTCATCAAAAGATAATAATGCCCTTGTCACTGGATTCACTAAGTGGCCATAGTGAAAGAGGTCCCTCTGTAGCCAATGAGTTATCATCTGGTGGGTTAGGCTGTCCGGCAGTTTAGGATTGTAGAGAAAGGCTGTCACTAGGGAGGCCTCAGATTGGAGAGAGTGGGTACGATTTAACTGTTTCCATATATTGCGCAGCAGGTTCATCGTATGCAATAAGGAGGCAGAGGAGACATCTGCACTGGTGTTCCATAGTAAATTGTAGGGTGACCCAAGAGGCAATGGCTCTCAGCTGAGCTGCATGATAGTAGCGGAGGAGGTTTGGGAAGGCTAATCCGCCCTCACTACGAGAAGTGTAAAATGTTGAGCGGGCTACTCGATGCTGTTTATAATTCTAAGCAAAGTTTAGTAGGTCTACCTGAAGTTTTCTAAGCTGTGTGGATGGGATAGTCACTGGCAGGGTCAGGAAACAATATAATATCTTGGGCAGGATCATTATTTTGATGGAAGCCATGCGTCCCAGCCAAGAGATTGGGTAGTATCACCATTTAGCCAAGAGGGACCTAATAGACGTGAATAGGAGCTTAAAGTTTGCACTATATAAGGACTCGTATTGGGGAGTAAGGTGGACCCCTAGGTACTTAATAGCATGGGTTCTCCATGTATATGGGAAATGATCCGAAAGATGGTGTACGTCCGCGGGGAGCAAATTATGTGGGAGGGCTTCTGATTTGGCAGGATTCACCTTGTAGCCAGATAGAGCTCGGAGTTCCTATATTTTAACTATCTAGATTTCCACGTTCCCGTGAAAAATTAGCAGCAGTGCACTGGAGGTTATTATGTTGACTGTATAATCTCCCATGTGATTTTTATTTAACACCTTGTAAGCTGCTTTGGACCAGCAGCAGCAGCACAAGCCTAGTATCTGTGAACCATTGCTTGTAACAGAGACCCATGGATCTGAAATTTGAAGATGTGATTGTTTAAAGCAGGTGTGTGCACAAATTGCAAGCCTATAATTTGGGTGTTCAAAAGAAAGGAAACTTGAAAATTTGGCTGCCTGACAACTCTAGCACTTGGGGTCTTATGTTTAAAAAGGTTGACAATAATTGGTATAAAGTGTGTTGTAAGTACACATATTTATTTACCTATGCAAAATGGATTTATGCAGGACCCTTTTTTGGTCCGCACCAGAATCGGATCCAATGGGTGTTTACACCCATGGGATCTGATTCCTGTCCGAATTGACAGTTCGCACTGCAATCTGCAAACCGATCTGAGGGTGTCATTAACGTTGTATTGGCACTCCCAGTGTGAAATGCCTGCGGGAGACGTGATGAGGGAACTATACTGGATTCCCAGGGTTCTCGCATCGCAAGAGTGTGAACGGAGCCATAGTGTGTCACATTAGTGTCTTCTGTCCTGCTTCAAATCACTCACCCCACCACAGTAGTATCCTCTGCTGTCCCCTCCTCCACAGCGGTGTCCTCTGCCTCCTTTCACATCACCCCCCCAGTAATATACTATGCCACACACACACACACACACACGGTAGTGTCTTCTGACCCCCCCAACAGTTGTGTCCTGTGCCCCCCAAAGCTGTGTCCCCTGCCTCCCTCCCCCTATTGTAGTGCCCTCTGCCCCCCTATAGCAGTATCCTCTACACCCCCCCCCCACACACACACACACAGTAGTGTCCTCTGCCTCCTCTGTAGTGCCCCCCACAGTAGTGTCCTCTGCATGGATCATGGTTTCTGCAATTTAGGTCATGCTTGTGAATGTTTGGACCCTTTCAGTTCACCATGATATAGCAATTGTTCAGAATGGGGAGAAAGGAGTTTGTAAAATGCAAGGTTTATTTTGCTGTCATGTGGTTTAACACCCTCTGCTTGCCCTACAGTATATGATCTAACAGTGATTATGACTGGCACCCTAGCTACCATCTAAGTACATATGTGCATTTATAGAACTAATGGACTCTAAACATTATAAATATGCACAATAGAAAAACAGAAGCAGTTTATCTCCTTTTATGTGTCAAATTCTTGAAGTAACCATCACGGTGTCTCTAAACATCATAAATTATAAACCAGCAAAGCCAGGATCGATTTTAGATATATACTCATCAGCGATTCTGAAATGACTCCCTGCAGATCCACCGAGTTTTACTGTTTAAAAATGTATTTTTTCCATATTGATATTTGTAAGGCATGTCACAATTTAATCAAGTTTTGTGTAAGTGTCATCTCCCACTTGCAATAAGAAACAGTTCTGCTGAATACTTGACAGCAAATCACCAAAGCTGTGGCCTGTGTAGCTTGTATTGAATTAATTTTGAGTCATTCATTCACTCACCAATTCCTTGTGCTCAGTTGTGAGGCTTTCAGGCAGCGTTTTCATGTAGGAATCTTTCAAAGGTTTCCATCCGAGCTGATGGGGTTCCATATAGATCATTCCACACCTGAATTGTTAAAAAGAGAGGAATGCAACACCCTCAGGCAAAAGATAATGCATGCTGAGCAAAATAAGATAGTTACTACCTTTTTTTGACCATCTGAAGTAAAATCTAATTACCTGCTCACAGTTGCCGGGGAAGCTTGCTCTAAGTCAGCAGGCTCAAAAATTAAGCTCATTTTTGCATTCATCTGAATTATTTCACCACTCATCAAGCACAGCTGAAAAATGAAAAGAAAAAGGGAAAACATGCCAAGGGTATAGATGTAATTATTGCAGTTTGACCATTTTCAGTACATCAAAACGCCTACTTAGTATTTCTTGCCTTCAGCTGGCATTTGTTAAATCAATTAAAGTTAAAAACAAGCACATTCATTGCATAATAATATGTATTGCTAAAGAAAGTGATGTTTTGTCTGAATATATTGTATCACTTAATAAAACAGTTTCCTAGTCTGGTGGGAAAGCTACCTGACCTGTCTTTGAACACGGTACAATGCTAAAACCTGATCATTTCTGTGACTTGGCTATTGGGTGTTAGAACACAAAAGGTGAAACACTTGTTCCATTTTCCCCCTAAAGATTTTCCAGCAAAGTGAATAATATCGGTGTGTGATAACAAGCACTTTTGACAGCTGGAAGACTCACTGAAGCCGATTTTTGCCTGTGATCATTGCTATCAGTTCTAAAGTTGAACATAGCTCTTACCAAACATCAAATCTACAGGTATGTATGGCATAAACGAAGACTGAGATTTGGACAGCATAATTACAGTCTTAACATTAAAGACTAGGGGGTATATCTACAACGCAGTGAATGTGACATACTGTGGTTGTAGCTTCCTGGTGCATGTGTGTTAAATTAATTAATTGATTCACCTGAAGTGGATGTTTTGTGAATGTTACATTCACTACTTTTTAAATATGCCCCTTGGTCTTATACGTTACCACAATGAAGCCATTACCTTCTTATTGTCATCCAGGACAGTGTTCATATTCTCTATCCAGACAGCATCTACAGGGCCATCAAATATAATCCATTTCCTGTCATCTGTAGTGGAAGAAGCTTGTTCTCGAAAAGTAGTTGCCAGTACTCCATCGGTCCACTCATGACTTACTGGATCAAAACATCCATATAATTGTCCCATAGTAATGGC
>BLSH010427562.1:274535-284675 GCA_018402905.1 Glandirana rugosa | reverse complement strand
AGGATATAAACATAAAGGATATAAACATATAGTTGTGAAACCGAAACGGTGTACGTCTTAAGATGAGTAAAGCGGGGACGTTTCCGTCAAAGTGAATTGTATGACGTCATCATAATTTTACAACTGTTTGCATGTCGTTCCGTATTCTTCAGAAGATGTCACCCGTGTAGTATACTTTATCGTTGAGTGACGGTCTTAATATTCAGTCCACCAGTAAGTGGGTTTTAAATTTATAGACCAAAACATCTAACAGAACAGAAAATTCGTTTAGGAATACTACTATTATAATAAATGGGTAAAGTCGAGTACGTATGATGTGCCCACTGTAGAAGACTTCTTATGCCTTGCTGTACGTTTGTCAACATTTTAATACTACTGCAGTATGTTAAGTGAAACTGCCTTTGCAGGGGCGAAATGAGTAGAATTCTGCATGTGGCAAAGCCAAAGTGTTGATATACAAATATAGGAAATACAAATATAGGAAGCAAGAAAGTGATAAGGACTACTAAAATTTTCCCATAAATGATCATTTCTGATGGACTGAACTGGTAATTGTACTTTACAACTCCAATTGTAAATGCTTCACTAAAAAGAACCTGGATCAGCCAACCACACAATTACTGCCAGCCTTACCTGCATGTAAATCAGCAAGGGCTTTGGCCAGAACTTTATATGCACAGGTCTTTCCACCCATGGGGTCTCCGACAATCATAAAACCATGACGCACCAGCATCATTTCATAAATCTGCAGTGTAACAAAAAGCAAAACAACTTTTACAACAAAATAATTTGTCTATATAAAGTGTTAACAGTGGTAACAAAACAGAATTAGTCACCCACTGGCAAACATAAATGAAAAGATCATATGTGATCATATGGATCCTTCAGGCCCCTGTCAGACTCTCAATGCCAAAATACCAGCAAACAACTCCAAACATTGGCCAGCATTAGAACGGAAGGCAAAGGAATACATGCTGACATCATTGAGTGGGCTATGCCCCTACACGTTTCCTCATGAGCCGACGTCATCAGGGGACCGTTCCGATGCCAGCTGTTGTTTGGAGTGGTTTGCTTGTATTTTGGCAACATATGTAAGTGCAATACTTTTTCTTTAATAAAAATCCTGTGATCATTCTTATGAGGGAGAGACTGTGTGAAGCACCTCGGATTTTGTGACATTGAGAGTCTGACAGCAGCCTGAAGGATCCATATGATCACACACATGCTTTCCATGACCGCTCCTAATCAGAGGGTCACAGCTGCTCGGAAGCTCTTTGACACACGTGGAGAAGTGGATAGTGGTTTCCTCTCTTCCTGGGAGAATACGCGTTGTTATACCTTAATCTGAACACTTTATTTTTATATATTGGAGCACCATTTAGTCAACAGTGGAATTGAGAGCACTGTGTTTATGGACTATTCATTTATGCTTTTCTACTATAACAATAATACATAATGATAATGGGATAATGATTATTGCTATATTTTGTCTATGGGTGAATTGTTCTTTTCACTATTGATTGGAAATTAGTGCCGCCTTAAGTTTTTCTTATTACATATGTCTGTTATACCTAGACATTAAGATAGCTGCTTAAGTATCCCGTTTGTATTTTTTTTTTTTTTGTGTGCGGTTTCCTTTTTTCTTTTTATTTGTAAACAAAATAGAATTACATTTTTGACTCACTACTGCATCAATTATTTTTAATGAAACTGTAAAGTAGAAAAAGTTTACATGAAATCATCAGTCTTAATAATGGAAATAAGAAATATTCCACAAGATAAAATATTCAATTCCTTATGGTAGCCTCTATACCACATATGGCTTTCTCTGTGGCCCCAGCTGTTTTCCAGCTCATAAGTTGGACTAATTTCCCTGCCAAACACTTTAGGAAATCTTTTATAGCACATGTTCCTGGAATTAAATATGGTATATTGCAATTTTTACGATAATGTCACATTCCGAAGTACCGTAATTTTTTTTTGGAAGTAGGTGTGGCCCCCAGACACAACGTGGGAATAAATAACTATTTCTATAACTATTTTAAGAGCAAAGGTGAGCAAAGTGATCATTCTTGGTAGATGTCTTGAACAAACCATTTGCTTTCATAAACATAATTTTTATTTTAAACATCCAGTTGGACCTGTAACTTCTTTTCCTTGGTTTTGATATACTGTACATGGTAACACTCCTCTTTTCTGAAAATAAAATTAATAACCCTAATTAGCATAAACACTATTAACTATATGTGGTCTTGTAACCCTTCTGTTAAAGGCATAAATGATAGCAATTTCTAGTCAATCCAATTGTCACTCAAAATGTTGTCTAATAGACTCCCATTTTATCCTGCATACTGGCTAAAATTTTAGACGGGTTAGACAGGAGAATGTATGCACTGGCTGCCAAATTCAGATTTCTGGAGGGCAGAAAAGAGTGACTGAATCTCCAGTCCTGGTAGTCTCATGTTTTATTCAGGTGGGTAGAGGTTATGTAGGACTGCAAGCTTCAGGCATGCCACATGAAAAGGTTATGATCCCTCACAGAAATAATTTAGTTACAGGAAAGTGTAGTCTTACTCCAGGCTAAAATAGTTATATAATATAAGTTACTAGAGACTGATAGAACCAGAGACTAACTGCACAGAACAACAAAAAAATGTACAGATCTGTAGAATTGTTATTAAACTTTTAAATGGAATTTCCTTTAACAAGCATTACTCCAACCACTACACAAATAGTTCAGTTAAGCTTCTTAACATCTATAATAGAAACTGAATAGTTCTATTTTGTGTTATCAAGCTGTCAGATACCTGAATTATTTTTTCAATGAACCATGGAACAGGTTGCAAGTTCATTTTTGCAATATTCTCTTTTAGTGCCTCGATGAAAAGGTCATAATCTTGCTTAGGTAGAACCACTCCAGGAAACAGATCAGAAATAATACCCTGACAAAAGAAAATTCATGACATTTATAAATGAAATGTTCTCATATATAGTAAACCTTCCATATTTACTTGAAAGCTCATTCAAAACAGCTTTAAAAATTATCTTTCCAACTCTGCATTAACAGAAATATTCAAGTTCTCTTTAACCTATAGAGACTACTTATAAATGTTTTTACAAAAGATTCATGCGACTTTCACCCAGGATTCCTCCAATTGAATCCAATTAGAAGAATGAATGAATCACAGGTGAAAGTTGCGTGACTCTGGGAAAAAACATTACTAAACAGTACATGCTGATGTGTATATTATTGATGTTGTGCTAACCTTTTTAAAAGATCACCATCACCTTTTTTTTGTTGAGTAGAAATTGTGCCTAAATGTAAAATTTACTTTAAATGATTGTTATTGCAAACAGTGCCATAAATGTATGGGGTTAACATATGTTGTGATAGTATTGTGATAGTATTCAGTATTTTTCTCCACAGTTACATGCAATGCCGACCAAGTTGCCCAGCAACTTCCTGCTTATAATATATTCTCCTGGCCTCTCTTCTGACTGTTCCCTTGTAACCCTTCCTAACATGATCTTACCTCCCCATCATTACTTTAATCCTTTTCAAAAGAAATTATGATGTTAGGCTTGCTGTTATTGAATCATGCAGATTGGAGGACCAACATTTCATTTCATTTTGATCATTATCCCTGGCATGTTCACTAAACATATCTTACATTGTCATTTATTGTTCTAAACTGGTTTATATAAAATATGTTTTAAAATGTATTACTAAACCTTATAAAGCTTCAGATTTCATTTAAAATATTAGCACCAGTAGAAACCAATGGTCTTGGACCAGCAGTTGTGCCCTCAAGAATGTAACTTGTAGTTGATTACTTTAAAACCCAAAACAAAATTCTAACAATGAATGTATGAGCAAAGTATCATTTAACAGAAGTATTAGCCAGTATCCTTTGCATTTTTCTCCCCCAGTCCACAATCACTTCTCAAAGGATGGAGCCATTTTAACTCACAGCTTCTAAACCCTATGGTAATGCACCACCCCACTATAACTGAGCAAAATGTTTTGGGGGATAACTCGGCAATCTGGCTTGATGCTTCTAATGGCTCAACCAGGTTCTCAGGTAACAGTGAGATGGGTGTTCTGGTTATATATTACATACCTGACTTCATACAACTTTTACAAGGACCAAAGAACCCACTTGTTTTGTTACTGTAATATTTTGCAGCTGAAAATTGAGTTGACCCTTTTGAAATATGAGCAGTGCTGACTACATTTCCTCAATGAGGCCATGAGCTTTAAACCTTACTTACAATTACTTCTATCATTATTGAGTTTGGGTCTTTTATTTGGCCTCTCTTTGTATTGCTTCCTGCCTGTGGTATTCTCAAATCCCTCTGACTGATCTCTAGGATCCTTAGTTTTCCTCTTCCCGGTCCAACTATACGTTGTCATTTATGCTGGAACTGTGATATTAATCTTTTGAATTATAAAGACTATATTAATGTATGAATTTGTTATTGCATGTGGGCTAACTGCCCATTGCTGTTATATTGTGATTGACATGATTGGGTTTATTTTTTTGGGGGCCCTCCTTTTCTGGTGATCTGATGGGATTCCCTTTGTTTGGAGCCTGGTTTGGGTCGCTTTTGGAGACTGTACAGACGGGTAGGGATTTCTCCCCCATAGGGTAGTTGTCCCGCATGATCTCCACATGTGGGTCCCCCTTTTGGGGTGCGTTATCCCTCTCTTTCTATCTGTTCCTTTTCCTCAGCTCTTCCCTTGATACCTGGATTTGAATTATGTGTCCCTCACACTGAATCTGGTTATTTCATTTTTCCATCTTTTGGGGGCGCTGTTTCTTGGCTAGGACTCTGTCCCATTCTGGGAGTGCGTGGTTGGACTCTGGGTCTTTGAATCTGGTGTTAGGTCGTCCTCATTGGGACACACTTGGTTTCCCTTCGTTGTGTCATTCCTTCGGCCTTTCCCTGTGAGTTCCCCCTCATTTGATTTTCTTTGTCCTACCAAGATTTTTGCCCTAACCTTTTGTTATTTCCCTATCCAGGGACTTTCAAAGAAGCGGCATAGGAATCAGCGCACGTGCGCGTGACTTCACTTGTTTCTGACGTCCGTGCATGTGCAATAGAATCTGCTCCATTCGCAATCAGCGGCAGCGACGTCAGACGCCGGCTGATTGGAGTTGGACTCCCTTTAAAGGTGCGTGCGAGCCTGAAGCTCTCCGCACCTGCTTTTTGGATGTGGGGTAACGCTGAGCTATACAGAGACCAGAGAGAGGTAAAGAAAGACTGGACTTGTTATCCCCCTCCCTTTTTTGTTATTCGTAGTTGATAAAGGATTGACGGCATGTGTTTATTAATGGGAGTTGGTTGGCACAGTGTGTGCTATTCCCCTCCCCCCATAGTGAGCTCAACAGTCGTCACTTTTTTCTCCTTTTTCTCCCCCCTTTTTTTAATGGAATACGCTTATCCTTCCACCCTCACCTGGATGGGAGCTAAATATATGAAAATTGGGGCTCTGGCCATTTTCGTCTTCTGACCATTATTGCTTTTAATTGTTCATCATTCTTTGAATACTGAATCTATAGGTACATTTAGTGGGTATTTTACTATTTATTATATATTATATATATATATTTTTCTCCTTTTTTTCTCTCTTTTTTGCTGGTTCTTTATTGTCTACTTGGCTACATCCATAAAAAAACCCTCTTCATCATCAACAGTTATTTTAAATTTTTATATTTCTGTTGTTGTTCAACACTCTTAGAGCAATTTTAGTTTGATTTCATGGTATCTATGTGGTTTGGGTTTTTTACCCATACACACATATGCATTAGCTGACTCTATTCACTAAGCCTTTTTGTTTGACAGATTGTCAGCAACTACTTTAATGAATATTGAGGGACTATTCACAACAATATTTCCATGTATTGCTGATCCACTCTGCAGTCTCTTATACTCAAGCCCGGATCTCCAGTGCTGGGTCCCCTCTGATCATCAGGGCAGGAGGTTCCTACATTGCTGGTAATTATCAGGTAATTACTAACCATCAATTTGATCAATGGATATGTTTTTTTGTTTTTTATTTATTGCATATATATTTATCTTAATCCCAATTGTTCCAATTGGGGTATGCATGTATATTTAAATTCAAATCATAAATGCAAGATCAATCTTTCATACACCATTGTATTGTCTATTTTATGTACCAGTAATGATTTTTTTTATCTGTATCTATTTAGAATTTGTGTGCGCCTGATTGTTCCTGACGAAGCTCTTTTGCGAAACATGTAGAACGTACAGGCACCATCACCAATTGAGGAAATAATTCTCCTCAAAAAACTCTTTTTAACTTTGTATCAATAAAAGGTTTATTTTTATTAATCATTTCTTGTTTCATTTGGTTGGCACCATAAAAATCCCACTTCTCATGTTTCAATTCTTATATCTTTTGTTAAAGGGATGAAGGTGCCTTTGACCTTCTCAATAAGCGACATATATATCTTTTTTTCCAGTTGAGGAACTGTTAACAAAACTGTGTCTTATGTATGTTATTAGAGTTCTGACTCGTGAAGCTTGAAAACTTTTTTGCTTATATTTTTGATAAAGTAACACCTTGCCAAGTAAATCCTGCCTGATACTTTCATGCTAAAAGGTTTCCCTCATCCCCAGCACTGCCTTATCGGAGAGTGTCACTTAGCAGAAAACTCCTTATGTTTTTATCCAGAGAAAATCTATCTTAATGTTTTCAACATTTTAGTTCTGGCAGATCACTAGCTCTCATTTAGAATGTAATTAGTGCCAGTCAAGGAGATAATGGATAGATGTGCGAGTTATGGATTTTCTTTACGTGTTCAGAAAGTGTGATAAAACATTACCTTTCATTGCAGAGCCTGATAAACCTTAGAGTTTATATTATTAGTAGGTTTACAAGTGTAAAGAAAATCTATTAAAGTACATTAACTGGTGTAGTATTTTTTTTGGAATTCATGAATATAGAAAAGCTATACAATCAACACTAACTGGAATATATACTTGATATGAGTGTCATACTATAGGTGCACACTGTCACAGGGCGTAGACCTTTTGGAGGAGATTTACTAAAACTGGTACATACAGAATTTGGTGCAGCTGTGCACAATAACCAATCAGCTTCTAGATTTAAGGACTCATGCACACAGGACGTTAAAAAAAGTCCTAAAAATTTCAGTAGCTTTTAGTTACTTTTTTCAGCTTTTTTGTACGTTTTTCGATGCTAGCTGTAAGCCGCATTTCTCATGCCTCTATTCAACTCAATGGTTCCCTATGGCCCATTGATTTGAATAGTAGAAGTCGCACCAGAATTCTGATCATGATGATCTGACTTGCGGTGCTGCTTGTGTGCTGAGCATCTTGAAGGGGACATCGCAAAAAAAAAAATTGTATGGGGTTCTCCCCCAAGAGCATGCCAGACCCTTCTGTCTGATATGTATTTTAAGGGGAACACCAATGCCCAAAAAAAAATGGCGTGGGGTCCCCCCCAAATCCATACCAGACCCTTATCCGAGCACGCAGCCTGCCAGGCCAGGAAAGGGGGTGGGGACGAGCCAGCGCCCCCCTCTTGGACCATACCAAGCTGCATACCTTCAACATGGGGAGTAGTAGTGTGGTTTTTTTGTACACTTTTTTTTCAGGTTAATAGGTAGGTGTACAATGTACCCCATACTCATTCACATAGGGTGGGGGGCCAGGATCTGGGGCTGCCTTGTTAAAGGGGGCTTCCAGATTCTGATAAGCCAGCCATCCGCAGACCCCGACAACCACCAGCAATGGTTGTCGGAAAGAGGCCCTTGTCCTCATCAACATGGGGACAAGGTGCTTTGGGGTTCCCCTTAAAATCCACATCAGACCGAAGGATCTGGCATGCTCTTGGGGGGAACCCCACGCAATTTTTTTTAATATTTTTTGCGGGGTTCCTCTTCAAGATGCTCAGCACACAAGTCGGGCCGCAAGTCGGATCATGATCCGACTTCTGGTGCGACTTCAATTAAAATCAATGGGCCATAGGGAACCATTGATTTTGAATAGAGAAAGAAATGCCTGGCGAGGCTTAACGCTGTGTATACAACGTTAAGCCGCGCTTTTGTGCGTTTTTCAGCGTTAGAGCATTTTTACGGCTGAAAAACATCTCTCAGAACCCACTGGTCTTGGGTTTTTTTTACAACTCGAAAACGCCCCAGCCAAAAACAGTTGATAGCAGCCTATGTGTGTATGAACACATAGGATAACATGCTGGGGAATTTATTGACTGTAAAAAAAAATGTTTGCAACTAAAAACAGCTGCTGTAAAAACGTGCAAAAACATCCAGTGTGCATGGGGCCTTATTGTCAAAGATTCATTGAACAAGTTGAAGATAGAAGCTGATTAGTTACTATGCATAGCTGCTCCAGATTCTGGTCATATCATAACAGCAGCTGTTAAACAAATTGTGTTTTGGTGCAGGGTCGCACAGATATTGTCATAAATTTGATGTTCAAATGTGTACTTTCATTAAAGCTGCCAGGGGCAGGTATGGTGAAGCAAAGCAGAGAAAATGGCATAAATAATTGTGGTGGGACACACAATACATTGACATGTGTGTCAGACTAAGACAAGGGCATTAAAAGTCTGGGCTGGAAGACTCCTTTTATACAAATGGGTCAATGCTGTTGGTAATGTGGTATAGCTTTATTTTCAGTTTTAAAGAGTGCTCAAAAAACCTCCTTCAGGTTCTCAAACCTATGAACCATTCACTAGGAAGTGGGAAGATCTAAAGTTGTAGCAGCAGGTCCCCGCATCACTGCTTGGTCCCAAGCTTCAACCCCCAGAAGCCCCAAAAATGATGTGTGTTGAGAACAGTCACACTATCTGTAGTCCAACTGAGGGTGTGCCCACAGATGGGTGACAACACAACTGTAAGGCAGTGGATGGGCATTGACACCCTATTACAGGAAGTCCCTTAAGCAATAATGTGACTGGCAAGGTCTCCAAGTTACTATTAGCAACATGGTTAGGCTGCGATAGAAAAACTATGCAATCTAGATGAACAGATGCAGGTTAAAACCCATACAAACATTTTTTTTCTAGGGTTTGCATACACTATAAATCACTGGTGAGGTTAGTTCAACATTACAGTAAAAAGTACATTCTTTAGTTGATGATATTGTGTTGTCTTAGTCCCTGTTATCACCTGAAAAAGAGGCACATCCTGTGCTAAGAATTTAGCCAAGTTGACATCCAGCAGTGCACGCAGAAGAAGCATGCTCTCATTTTGTTCTGGATATTTAAGCTTGAGGTTTCCAGCTGCAGTAAGGACAGATTTCACCGCGCGCATCCCGTAGTCATAATGGTGCTGAGATGATAGCTGTTCAGAACACAATCTATATGTAGCGACAATCTTCTGAGCCAAGCTGAAATACAACAGATCCATATTAATTTGTATTGTGGGTTGTGTAGCAGAGAGGGAATAGCATGTGCAGTAACTCAGAATTAGAATTCATCTGCTGGCTTTAGTTCAGTGAACTCAGTGTCTCAGAGTTTCTGAGATCTCACCTCTGGAGTCCTACAAAGATACAGAAAGCCTATGGCTGATCTAATCTCTACACATATATCAAAAACTGAGATTAGATTTTTGTAAAATTTCTGACAGAGTGACCTTTTAAATGTTCTTTCTGGTTTGTCTCTGTGTCTTGCTCAAAAGGTAGAGACCAAGTGCTGAAGCTTGCAAAAAGAGTGTTGAGGGCTACAATCTGCAATCTTATTAGGGTCTACATTCAGCGCTCACAGATACAGTATAGTGGTTTTGTCTCTAGTTTACCTATAACTAAAGGCAACATTTTTGTTTTGTATAAAGTGGAGAGGGATTAGAACACCTGTCAGTTTTTGTTATTGCTTGGCCGCAAGGGAAGCCCTCTCATCAAATTGGCCTCAAACCAGGTATGTGACAAAAAGTGAAAAAAAAAATACCAAATATTGGGTTGTCCCCAGAACAATAATAAAGGTAAAATCCTCCAATGAGGACCATGTTCCGGTGACCCTGGTTGCAACCAGGGGCTACCTCATTTCCTTTTATGGGCATAAAGTGATGGAAATCTCCCCAAAGGGAAACTGATGGCAAAAAGAAAAAAAAAAAAAAAAAAAAAATT
>BLSH010427562.1:257349-274525 GCA_018402905.1 Glandirana rugosa | reverse complement strand
CTACTGGGGATAGTCATTAATATATATATATATATATATATATATATATATATATATATATATATTACTGATAGGGGTCATCCCTATACAGAATGAAAAAAAGTTTTGCCTTTAGTTCTACTATAATTTTTATGGCCAGACAAAAAAAAAAGACAGGTACATTTAAAATATTGCCAATGAGTATTATTCAGCACGTGAAGCTTTGGATTGCCTTTCACATGTATTTTTCTGTCACTTTACCACCTGCTATGAAAAACATGAGTCTATTGAATGGCTCAGTCCAAGAAAACTCAAAATCGCTATTCATAATTTAGCATTTTTAAATATATCATTAAGGGTAAATGACAGCATACCATATATTTTTTTTTAACTGCAGCCTACAGGTGCATACAGGTGAACAGACCTACTGGCAACATAGGAAATATTTAACTGCAATTTGCATGAATTAAATCACATAAAGGCTGTATGCAAATAAGCTGGCATGAATAGGGTGGTAAAGTAACAAATCAATTTCAACAGCATCCTTTAATTAAAGGAAGGGGAAAGTTGGTAGGGGCCAATGATGAGTGAACTTGCATTCAGTGTAATGAAAATTTCCTGTCTGAAATCGACAGTAGCACATCATCTGAGACAAGTTTCATTTGCAGCTGAAATGTAAAGTGGTATTAAACCCAAATCCCAAAATGTAATGTATTGCAGCTTACCAATCATTAGATTTGGTAGCTCTATTATTTTTTTTTTTTTAGGCTTTTCCCCCTGTTTTCACCTGGTGATCTGGCCAGTAACACAAAAAGCTGTATTAGAGTGCCCCCACTCTGGATAAAGAAGCATAGGGGGCACAGCAGATATCAGTATTGTCAGTCTGGGAGGGAGGGGAGTGTTATATGTACTAAATGTTAGATATCAGCTATAATTTCTTTGATGGTCACAGCAGCTGAAACACTCTGCCACCCCAGCAGAAGAAACACCAATGTATTAAGACCGGTGCCTCTATATCAATGTGTCTCTTTAGTTAGTCCATTAAGTGTTCCCTCAGAATGTTATTCAATAATTGGCACAAATATTATTGAAGAACATTCTGAGGGAACACTTCATGGACTAATGTAAGAGGTACATTGGTCTATACTGTAAGTGCTGGCCTAAATACATTGGTATATGCATCAGATTTAAATACAAATTAAACTCAAACTTCATAAGAAGTTACAGCAAACTGTTTTTATTTCTTTTGGGATAAAGGTTTTGCATACATAAATAAAACTAATCATTGTAAGCACACCTGCCATGTTGAATGGTTTATCTCATCCCTGTAAACTGATACATCTGAAAGAGAGCTTGTTCTTTTGAAAAACAACAGACTTACTGGCCAAACTATCTGGTGAAAATAAAAGACAGAAAGCCTAAAAAAGAAAACAAATGCAGCCACCACATGGCTGGTAAGCTCCACTATAATACATGTTTGCTTTTGAGTTTAATACTGCTTTAAAGAGTGATTGGGTTTTTATAGTTTCTGGAGTGCAATACCATTGACCTGTAATAGAAGAGGTATTCCTACAATGTGGCTGTACAATGGCAGGAACACTGTCTAAAGGAGATCTTCTGTTGCTAAGTTTAAGACGAAATGGTTGGCTGGTGGAGAGCCTAATATTATTGCCTGTAAATACAGAATTAACCAGTCTTTGTCTATAGGTTGGTATCCAGGCACCAATCCCTTCTGTATAGTTTTATAGGCTTTCTTTCCACTAATGTGCCCACCTCCATATAAGTTGGCTTGTGGAAACAGGGGTTTCTTCTATTGCAGTTACAGATAGTTTTTCACTCCTCTGTACTAAATGATTGTTCTACAATGTCTTTCTCTAACCAGTTAAATATTTATTTGAAGGCACAAAGCCAATCACTATCACTCTTGTGCTGTAAATCTAAAATAAGATACATATGATTTATTGCCATAAACTTATCTTGCCAGACAGTTAAACTTCGCAATAAACCTGCTACTTGCTGGCATCACAATCCCCAAAACACCATGTTTTTAATCGGTACAACTATTTGCATTCTTATTTTATCTGAAAAAAGTTTATCTGTAGCAAAACACATTTTAGGTTCTTTCTAAAGACATGGCATATTTCCAAATGTATTCCTATATTTCCTGAATGTCAGAATATAAGGAGATTATCCAGATAAGCAGTTCTTCTTGAATGTGTTGTGTTGCAGTGTAGAGTTTATGGTTTACAAAATGTTGGGAAGTTTAAATGACAGATTAATTGGATATCTTGCGTTACAAAAATAGGGCCCTGAAGCTGTTGCACGGTTTATTTGAAACTGCAGATTAAAACTAGAGAAGATGTTCATTTTCTCAGCTGAATACACTACTTCAGTCATGGATCAGAACTTAAGTTAATACTCGTACAGAGAAATTAAACTGAATGGAAACACAGTCCAATATAAAAGTGTTAATCGCATTATACATTTTAGGCAGCAAGATAATCAGGGTAGTTCCTCTCTCAGCTGCATTATTTAGTGGAGAAATGTAGGGAATGGTCAGGCAAAGCCTCTATTTGATGTGAAGATGTTTCAATTAAATGGAATAAATGCATAATTTGAACCTGAAGCCTTATCTCTTTTTTATGTGTGTTGTACTTGCTTAAAAAACGATCTTCTGCTAAAATATGATTCTTCCTACAATACTTGGGACTGGCACAGTGCTTACACCCTTGGCCCTGTTTCTTCTTCTTCTTCTTCTTACAATGTACAGCATGGCCAGGCTGATGCCATTAAGAATAATGGCAGTCTTGGGCTTCACCTTGGTGTATGTACTAGGTGAATTGCCGTTATTTTCAACAGTCAACCCCATCTAGACTCTGGGTGTAAAAAGGAAGAAACTGTCAGGACCTGGCTCAGCCCTCCCTTCTCAGAGGCTGCTCAGCTGAGGGTTAATTGCTAATCTCAGCTTCCACTCTGTCTCACCTGATGTCCTTATCCTGCTCGTTAGCCAGCTCTCCTAGCTATATAAACTGCCTGGATCAGATCTCAGACGCCTTCGCATGGTCAACATCTCTGGATAATCTCTACTGTGTTTTCCTGTGAAAGACTTTTGCCTGTTTGAGGTTTCTTCTGGTTTCTGGATTAAAGACTCTGCTCAGTTGACTTCCCTTCTGGCTCCTGACCCTGCATGCTGTTTGTTTGACCTCGCTGATCTTTGAATCCCTGTTTGCTGGCTTGCTCCAACCATCCGCTTTGGCTACCGAACCTTGGATATGTTTTGACTTCAAAGGAAAACAAGGCGCGCCAGACTAAGTGTAGTATGTCAGAAAATAGCTATATTTATTAAACAGCCAAATAGGTGCTCACACAACGTAGATAGTGACAAGCATGTAAATAAAAAGCCCCTTCTCTGGCAAGCATAGTCACCTGTCCTGGGACAATGAAGATGCTGGCAGAATGAGAAGCTCCAACAGATAAAAGAGACCGTCCAGCCGTCTGACAGTCTCTCACAGTCTATCAATGGAACCAACTTGGAACACAGCATGAGCCGCAAACGGGAAGTCCGGGAGTCTGCTGACGTCAGCTGTCGTGGGCCAATCAGGTGACGCATGTTCATTGTCCCAGGAGAGGTGACCATGCTTGCCAGAGAAGGGGCTTTTTATTTACGTGCCTGTTACTATCTACATTGTGTGAGTACCCATTTGGCTGTTTTAATGAAAACAGCTATTTTCTGACATACTACACTTAGTCTGGCGCGCCTTGTTTCCCTTCTGTTTATTTTTCATCAACAGGACATATACAGACTTTTATTTGGACTGTAATGGACTTTTATTTGATAGATTGATCCATTAACCCCATAGTTTCCAGATAACTGGCGCCATTCCTTTTTTCTCTATGTTTTGACTTTGTTTGCTCTGTTTGTTCTATTTTACCATTTTTATTAAACAGTGTGATTTTTACTGCACTTTTGTCTCAGTCTGATTCATGGTTCCTGACAGTGGGTGAAGGCCATGAATTCAGAAGATGCAGTCAATCTACTTGCTGGTAATATTTTTTCCAGATTGGATGAGCAGGATCACCGCATGGATCAGTTTGCCATATTGTTACAGACGCTCCTGAATCGCACTGCTCAACTGGTTCCTCCTACAGTGGCTGTTCCTGCACAACCTGTGTTGCAGGCCGTTCCTGCTGAAGCTCAAGTCTCTGTGCAGGCACCCGCCTCAAATATTACCTAAATAGGGGTATGCCTGGTTCCGCTCCACTTCCCCAGCGATTTGGTGGCGATGCAGTTCAATGCAGAGGGTTTCTCAACCAGGTTGGGATATACTTTGAGATGCTGCCCCAGGCATTCCCCACGGACAGAAGCAAAGTAGTCTTCGTGATTTCTTTGCTTTCTGACAGAGCCTTGGCCTGAGCAAACCCTCTATGGGAGATGCAAAAACCCATTGTCCAGAGTTACCCAGAGTTTGTGGCCTCCTTTTAAAAGGTTATTTGACATTCCCGCACACTCCACTACTGCTGCCAAAAGCCTCATGCCCATTAAGAAGGGTACGAGAACTGTTGCCGATTATGCCATTGAATTCTGTACTCAGGCAGCAGAGGTTGCTTGGAACAATGAGGTTCTTATGGCTGCTTTTTCTCATGGTCTCTCGGATAACATCAAACATGAGATAGCAGCCCAAGACATACCCACTGAACTGGAGAAGTTGATCACGTTTGCCATTCTCATTGGCTCCAGACTCCGAGAGATACCTTCCTTTAAGGAGTGCTTGTGGAAGCCTCCTGTATGTTTGGCTCCGAGCTTTGTAGTCCAACCTGTGCCTCCCTCAACTCCCATACCTCCTGGTTTCGAGCATGTCAATGAGGTAGAACCCATGCAGTTGGGCTTCACATGTCTTTCTGCAGATGAGAGAGCCTTTAGGAGAAGGGAAAGATTGTGTCTTTATTGTGGCCAGGCAGGTCACATTTTGAAGTCTTGTCCTACCCGTCTGGGGGGACGCTTGCACCTGAGGTCCTGTAGGGGACAGACTATAGGTGGCGTTATTATGTCCCCACTCATTCGTAAGTATAAGCCCCTGGTTCTGATTACCCTTTCTTGGTCTGAGTCGTCCATCGAGATACAGGCTCTAATCGACTCTGGGGCTGTAGGCCTGTTCATAGATAGTGCCTTTGTGTCTAAACACTCAATTCCGCTGCAGCTTCGGGTCACTCCACTTACCTTTGAAGCTATTGATGGGAGACATCTACAGCCTACCCAGGTGACTCATGAGACCGCTCCATTGACAATGAGATAATACATTTCCAAGTAATTTAATCTCCTAATTTTCCAGTGGCTATTGGTTATCCTTGGTTACAGAGGCACAACCCCTTCTTTGACTGGCCTCTTGCTAAGGTTCTTTCCTGGTCGCCACAATGCAGTAAGACATGTTTTCAGAAAGTGGCTAAGGTCTTGTGTAACTCTTCACTCTCCTCCCTGCCGGAGGTGTACCGCAAATTTAGTGATGTCTTTGATAAAGGTCAAGCCGTTAGTTTGCCTCCACACTGGTCGTATGATTGCGCAATTGACCTTCAACCTGGTGCCATACCCCTTTGTGGCTGGGTTTACCGTTTGTCTGTCACGGAGGATAAAGCCATTGGAGGACAAACGCAAACGCACTTTCTCGAGGGTTCATCCACAAATCCTCGTCTCCTGCTGGTGCTGGTTTCTTCTTTGTGAAAAAGAAGAGTGGCAAACTGAGACCTTGTATCGATTTTAGGGGTCTCGATCGCTTCACAATTAAGAATGCTTATCCGATTCCGTTGATTACAGAGTTATTTGACTGCCTCAAGGGAGCAACGGTTTTCACAAAGCTTGATCTGATAGGGGCATACAATCTCGTGAGGATCAAAGAGGGTGATGAGTGGAAAATGGCATGTAATACCAGGACAGGCCATTACGAATACCTCATAATGCTGTTTGATCTTTGCAATGTTCCCACAGTTTTTCAGGAGTTCATCAACTATGCCCTTCGAGATTTGTTGCAGTAATATGTGGTGGTTTAGCTCAACGATATCTTCATATAGTCCTAGTCCCTAGAGAGCCACCAAACAGTCTTCCGTGTGCTTCAGAGGCTGAGAGATAATAACCTGCATTGTAAATTGGAGAACTGTTCCTTCATGAACAGGTTCAATTCTAGGGTTATGTCATTTCTACTGCTGGGTTTTTGATTGACCCATAGAAGCTATCGGCAGTTCTACAGTGGCCCGACCCATGGGTTTACATCCACTACAACATTTTCTTGGCTTTGCCAATTATTATCGGAAGTTTATTTGTAACTTTTCGTCTCCGGTCAAACCCCTGACTGATATGACCAGAAAGGACGGTAACCCACAGAATTGGTCTCCGGTGTCCATTAAGGTCTTTGAAACTCTCAAGGCTGCCTTTGTTTCTGCTCCTGTGTTGGCACATCCTGATCCTACGTTACTCTTCATCCTTGAGGAAGATGCATCCGAGACTGGAGTTGGTGCCCTTCTGTGTCAATGTCCCACCACTGAGAGTGCTATGCATCCTTGTGGCTACTTTGCCAAGAAGTTGTCTCCTGTGGAATGCAATTATGAGATTGTTGACAGAGAGTTGTTAGCGATCATTTTAGCCCTTAAAGAATGGAGGTATCTCCTCCAGGGTACCACTGTTCCAGTTCTCATTTTGACTGACCAAAAGAATCTCACATTCTTGTCTGAGGCTAGACGCCTCTCCCCCAGGAGGGCACAATGGGCTCTGTTCTTGTCAAGCCTTCGTAGCAGCCTGTTCCATGTTTGCACAGAACAAAACACCACAACATCTTCCAGTGGGTCTTCTACAACCCATACCCAATGGAGAGCGGCCTTGGACCCACCTGTCTATGGATTTTATTGTGGAGTTACCTAACTCTCAGGGTTACACAGTTATCCATATGGTGGTTGACCGATTCTCAAAGATGTCACATTGTATTCCACTTAAGAAGTTGCCCATGTCCTAGGAACTGGCATCCATTTTTGCTTGGGAGACCTTTCGCTTACGTGGGCTTCCCATGGTGATTGTCCTGGACAGGGGTAGCCAGTTTGTGTCCAGGTTTTGGTGAACCTTTTGTGCACAGTTGGGAATTCAGCTTCTCTTCTGCGTATCACCCGCAGTCCAAAGGGGCTGCAGAACGAGCCAACCAGTCCTTGGAATGGTTTTTACGTTGCTATATTTCGGACCACCATAACAAGTGGTCTGACTTGTTACCTTGGGCGGAGCTTTCTCACAATAGTGCCATCAATACCGCCTCCCAATTGTCTCAGTTTAAGGCTAATTACGGTTTCCAACCAGCCATGTTGCCTAATTTGTTCCTCAGAGAATTATTGCGCTGGAGGAGCATCTCCGTGGTCTTTGTTCCACATGAGTACAGGTCTGGGAGTCTTTGCAACTTGGCAATGATAGCTACAGACACCATGCTGACTGCAGACACCTAACTGCGCCTTCTTACCAAGTTGGGGAGAGGGTATGGCTGTCTTCTCGCAACCTCTGACTCTGTGTTCCCTCACTGAAGCAGGCACCACGGTTTATTAGGCCTTTCTCTGCTGTGTTTTCCTGTGAAAGACTTTTGCCTGTTTGAGGTTCCTTCTAGCTTCTGGATTAAAGACTCTGCTCGTCTGACTTCCCTTCCGGCTCCTGACCCTGCATGCTGTTTGTTTGGCCCAACTCCAGCTAATATTATTTAGCAGTTACCCCAACAATCTTTTTATGTTTATGAATATGATTATATGAACTCCCAGTCACAAGGTATAGATTACTCATTCCTGTTTGGCAAGGCTGAGACATTCTCTAGAGAGTACCCTTGGCTCCGATTTCATTACTGACATATTAAAGATAGTATATTGTTCATATAAACCTGAACTTACCTTCTAGAATCCAAAAATCCCATGGAGTAAAGTGATATTTCACCAATAAGTGCATAGTCCGGGACCATCATGGCCACTGTTCTAAATAATGCCTAGGAAAAATATTATTATTATTCAGGATTCGTATAGCATCAACAGCTTGGCCAACAGCACTTTATGAAATAAAGAGATACAGTACAATTACAATATGATTCAAGACAAGAGGGTTAGGAGGGACCTGCTTTTGAGAGATCACAATATATAATTTGACGTTGCCTTATAAATACCTTAAGTAACAAGCAGTGCATGATTAAAGGATGTTCTGATGCTAAAAAGTTTTCATTATTCCAGTGAGAAAGAGCATACTACTTTGAATAGCACGTTAAAATTTTAGGCATACACTAGTTAGGCCTATTATCGCTAACTAAAATGGTCCTGGACTGCTGCTGCACAGTTTTACACTGCTGTATCCTCTGCACTATTTTAATTCTTGAAGTAAAACCCTGGCCTGTGCTCTTTGTCTCTAAAAATGAAAATTGGGCCTAACTTTGCTCATTAAAATTGCCCTGCTACTGACTGATGTTATATTGCTGTATTATATGCAGTCTCTTAATTCTTAATAAGAGCTTGATAGAAGTTATCCAGCAGCTGAATTGTTTTGTATTAGTGAGAACAGGGAGAGCCACAGTGAACTATTGGCCAATTTCTATCTACTGGTCAAAGTGGGTCAGATTGAGATGCTGCTGCGATATTTAAGCCAATCTAATTGCAACAGAAGAACATCAATTCCACAGCCAAATATGAGCTGCAGTGTATGCGGTCACTAATACTGTCTGTGAAAATCATACTGATCTGCAACACCACATACATCTGTAAGGCACCCCAAGCATATTATTCAGTGGATTTGTGTATTTTCAATATTGCCCTCAAAGCTGCACGAAAGGACCCTCTCCTCACTGAATGGTATTTTTGTTTTCATTTGTTTCATATAAACATATCCCAATTGCTGTGTCCAGCTTCCCATGCCTTTATTTTTTACAGTAGTTTGCTTATTAGCCCTAACAATGGCCAGAATTTAACACTATTTGTCCCCATATACTTCAATGGGATTCACCTTGAAGCATAGGTTTGCTAAATTCCAAAAAAAGATTCACCATACTCTTGGCAAATTAAACCCAGGCAGATTCGCCAATCACTAATAATAAACAAACCACAGTATAAGGGTGTCAGTGCTGTATTAAAGCACTTATTTGTAAGCAAACAGTTACAGCAATGCTTCCCATTGCTAACCATGGACACATAATGCTCCATAATGTAGTCCAGATAGCAATAATGTAAATACACTTTATCAATGAGATATGGCCTTTTTGCTCTGACTACATTAAATCAGCAAAATAGAACTTCATAATTGCTGCCTTGTACAATGTTGTTTATTGGAAGAAAGAATTTCATACTTTTAAATTGTCTGGAAGTTCAGCTCGCCCTGCATATCCAGGATTCATAGTGATGAACACACAGCAGGTGGGATTGAGGGTCAGTTCTGTTCCTTCAAACATGAAAGTCTTCATGTTCCTTATGATTGCCTGCTGTATGCTGAGAATCTGCTGGGCCACTACTGACAGCACCTCAACCTACATGAAGAAAGACTGTTACAGGACAGCTTGTATTTTACAAAATCAATATACGATTTCAAAATGCTTGGATTATTATCTTTCCACATTTTATCACATTTATGAAGCATGTTTTCCAATTACATATTCTGCCAGTAAATGCACCCTCAACGGGGAAAAAAAATGTAGCCAATACCATTTTTAGCTACACTGCAATCAAAGAAAAAAAATGTGTTATTCCACCTTTTATCTCATATAGGCCCTGACCCTTTTCCGTCTCCATGGGCAAAGAGACATCAATTGTCATCTCTCTATCTCTGAGCTGCTAACTTTAGAAGCTCAGAGCGCTCATTAGTATTAATAATTATTTATTGCCCATTCTATGCTGACAGTTACAAAGATCTTTACAACAGGATAGCATCAACATTACCAATTTATGACCCATCCAATCAACTTTAATGATGATGATCTGTATGTACAGCCATAGGTTAAATTTTTTTGGGCTTAAAGTCCACCAAATACTTCAATTGACTGTTATGGGACAATGCTTTCAGAAGCTAGAGTCAGGAGTGGTTTGGTTAGTAAATATATCTCACACATTTGCTGCCATTATCTTCATTCTGCATTCTATGCTGCTATGCAGAGACTTTTGTACATCGTCATTCGGCAAATTCTATTTAGATATTAGATCATCCAGGGACTACTATGGGTCTCCAACTTTGGCTCCATTCACATTAGTGTGTCTCCAAACTTGTACGCAAAACCAATAGTTGCGTGCTGCCATCTAGTGGTCAGTGAATAAGTGTGTAAATATGTATAGATCAATAAAGTGTAAACGTAAAGGCTGCTGCTATCACCTAAGTGTTCTCACGTCAACACCGAAAAAGCTTATTGTGATAGAAATGTGATAGCCCTGCTTAATAATATCGACTGATATGTATCTATAAATGCTGATATTAAAAAGTGTCAGTGTCAATAAGTAAAGTGCTAAAAACAAACTATACAATCATAATGTGTAAACAATTAATATCTGGAAAGAACATAATTAAATGAATAAATGAAAAATCTTCTTGTAAACAGTGCACACCAAACTTCGCTGTGAAAAATGTGCCTCACAACAGATTCCAATCTGTGACTTGTGCTCCTTTTACCAGGTGCAATGGAAGCTCACCTCCTTCATAGACCATGAAAGGGTCAAATGCACTAAAACTCAGTGTAATTCTCCACAGCAAATGGTTCCGCATTGATCACCCGCAGCTTATTTAAAGACCCTGCAGGGGTCAAACACGCTCTGCACCCAATATGCTTCTCCTATAATAATGACTCCGTATTGATCCCCAGCAGCTCCAAACCAACATAAAAAGACAAAATTGCTTCCAATAGTGCAGTTCCTGGATGTTAAACTGAATAAATCTCACCTTGTGTCGGTTTGGAGCTGCTGGTGATCAATACGGAGCCATTATTAAAGGAGAAATACATTGGGTGCAGAGCGTGTTTGACCCCTGTAGGGTCTTTAAAGGAGCTGCGGGTGATCAATGCGGAACCATTTGCTGTGGAGTATTACACTGAGTTTTAGTGCGTTTGACCCTTTCAGGGTCTATGAAGGAGGTGAGCTTACATTGCACCTGGTGAAGGGAGCACAAGTCACAGATTGGAATCTGTTGTGGGGCACGTTTTTCACAGCGAAGTTTGGTGTGGACTGTTTACAGAAGAAGATTTTTCATTTATTCATTTAATTATGGACTTTCCAGGAATTCATTGTTTACACATTATGATTGTATAGTTTGTTTTTAGCACTTTATTTATTGACACTGACACTTTTTAATATCAGCATTTATAGATCCAAACTCGTACAATTGCCAGTGCAACTTTGGAGCAACTTTTGGTGTGACTTTGATCCGACTTTACATTCTCTGGACCAAAGTCACATCAAAAGTTTCACCAAAGCAGTGCAGGCACCTTTTCAAAATTGCTATGACATTCAAGCGGTAGTAAAGCCCGCTTGGTCATTTTCACCTACAGGTAAGCCTATAATAAAGCTTACCTGTAGGTAAAATAAATATCTCCCAAACATTTAGGAGTTATTCATCCTGGATGCAGCCAGTTATGTCACAAGTGCATGCACTCTGAACGTCCGGCATACCTTGCCGGAGCTTCAGAGCTTTGTGCCAGAACCGAGGGCTCCCACGCGCATGATGTCATTGTGGCTCCCGACATAGCCGGATCGCATGAACCCTGGAGAAGAAAGATGGAGGGCTTCCTTCCAAGGTGAGTATTTCACAATGTGCTAGTATGCAAAGCATACTAGCACATTATGCCATTGCCTTGCAGGTGTTTTTTTTTACAAGTCACACAGCTGCGGTTTGCAACCCCTTTAAATCACACCGATCTGAATGGGTGCCATTGCAAACAATGGGCTGTGACTTGTCATGTGACTTATCTCCAAAGTCACATGAGAAGTCACACAAGTGTGGGTGGGCCCTTAGAGCCCAAACTGCTTAACATCATGAAGATGATAAAGACTTACAAACTTCACTTATACTCTCCTCTATTTAAACCTGTTCAGTGGACTGATCCAGTAAATGCAAACATTTATAAACAAAATGATTTAGCACATTTTCGCTTTGCATTTTTACCTCAATTCTGTTGAATTCATCAAAACATGCCCAGGCTCCAGACTGTGCTAGACCTTTAAAGAATTTACCCATAGCTTTATAGTCAAGGCCATCTGAGCAATTAAACACAACGCACTGTGTGGGAAATCAAAAGAAAAGAAGACTGTATCATTTTATTATGCTGTTTACTATTGATTAACACCTTACTAAGAAAAGTGGAATAGAACTGTTCTTATCTTTCTATGTGCTATGCCATCTAATTTTCTAAAAGCAATTAGAAAAATGGATGCAATGCTATATTGACTTATACGTGTCTTATGGATATATTTCTAAACTGAGGTGTCCATTAACAGAGGTGTTAGAGATATTGCATATTTTATACAGGATGCAAATTACTGGTATGTGAATTTACTAATTCATATGTGCAATGACAAAAAAAATAAAAAATAAAATACAAAATACAATAAGCTATATCAGGCAGCCACCATTGCTCTGACTGATCTAAACTCATGGAAGTTAAAATATGGTTAGATGGAATGTTTTTTTTGTACTTGGCATATCAATAGTACTCTTTACTCAACCATATGATAATGAAAAACAAACAAAATAAGCCAAATAAGTTCAAACAAAACTGATATGGACTTTCACTGCATTGTTCATTTAACCACTTCCCACCTGTAGGACATCATATGGTGCCCTGGACTTGAAGTGAAGATATCTGGATGATGCCTGCAGCTAAAGGCATCATCCATAAATCTTTCTTTTCAGTCGGCAATTCCCTCCAATGTAAAAGCCATCCTAGCAGCTGATTAGCCACTGCATTGCTTTTACTGGCAGCGGGAGGGCCCGAGATCCGATTCAGAGGCGGGTTACCACAGAGCTGGCCAAAGACTTTGGCAATCTCTATGATCCTGGGAGGTCATGACGTCACTTCCAGCTCTGTCAGATGTAAATAAATTGCCCTTATAAATAAAAGTGCCCTTTGATGACGTCAGTTGTGACTAAACATGTCGGGTGGTCCTACGCACTGACGATATCGTGTTCCACATTACCCGGAAACACGGGAGACCTACTAGCATTTGCCGGCTGGATGTTTTTATCTGTATATGCATTACTACTGTACAAATGTGAGTAGCCTTTTGGCAACCTTTCTATATTTCAAATAAAGTAGCCACAGTTTTACACTATTGGAGGCTTTCTTTCTATATATACAGTGATTCATGCTTATGAGATGAACGGAGGAGTTCATTCTGAGGATCTGGGCTGTCTATGTCATCCTTCCACCATTTGCCTGCAGAGGCTATCTGCCTGTGAGTTGGGCCTCCTAGAGATAGGTGACCAATTGACTCCGGTTAGAGTTCATATTATCTCAGTCTTGGTGACACAGAAGCTATATCTTATCCCTTTTTGCACCTGGTGGAGGAGTCTGTAATTCCTCTCTTTTGGAGACTATTGGAATGGAATGGACTACAGTATACATCTATGGACTAAATTTTGTTTTTTGTTTTGCAAAACCCTTGACTACAGGTTTTTGGCACTAGCACTTTTTAGAATTATGGACTCATTGTCCTCATATCAATTATCAATTTTTTTACACACACTAGCACATTTAAGTGTTTCCTGTTACGCACTAGCACTTTAATGAATATTATTGTCATGCTATACTGAACCTTCATCACACGTTTATTCATATGTTTCCTTTTCACTAAGCATTTTATTTTATTTCATTTTATTTTTGGTTGCACAGTTTTTTACAGCAATTTATTGACTTTGGGTGGTATCCTTATTAATTGCTGCAACCACACACATACAATATATTTAATTAGCACGGTAATGATCCATTATACTGTCAGATGTAAACACTGCCATTTTTTCCCTGGAAAGCTCTTAATTGAGACAAGTACACACTACAGAAGGATATGCTTTGTTCATATTTCATGTCTGAGGTTTACAACCACTTTAAGTATATCTGACTTATTTAGCAACCCAGCCTATAGATAAATTAAAATGATATTGAAAGAATAAATATACAAGTTGAATAGCCACAAGATGATGACAGAATGGCAGAACAGGAAAGTAAAAATAGTCAAATTAGCATGTAGACACATATATTTGCTACATTTATATGAAGAAATATGCACAGGCTGCAAGTTGCCCAAAACTAAACAGATTGATCTGTAAAGTTACGTGTCAAAAAGAGATTACCTGTTTGGCCAGTGCTTTAGCAAGATCTTTTGTAGTTTCTGTTTTACCAGTTCCAGCTGGACCCTCTGGTGCGCCACCAAGATTTAGCTTCAACGCGCCCATTAATGTTCTGTAGCAGAGACACGAAATCTTTCATAAAATTTAAGTTTTCATCATGGTCATTATCTTTAATAACGATAATTGAAATATCAAAAGTAGTTTTAGAAAATAAAGGCAAGGAGCAGTAAGAGCAAACAAGTACACATGTCAGAGTGAGCAGAATTCATTATGCATTGATAGGAGGGAATGGGCTTACAGAATCGTTTTAGGTATTGCATATAACATAGGAATTTAGTATATACCGCGCTTAGATTAGTGACCTAACAATAAAGCAGCGACAAATAACTGTGCGATAAAAACACCGTAAAACAATTAAATATAAAATTCTGTTGCGCTAAGCATTAATGACTAAAGTGCAAACTGGGAGTCAAATCATACCCCCCATATAAATCGTGTACTTATAGGTATACATACACCACCAACTTAATGATGATACATAAGGTGCAAAAAATATATAGTGCAAAATTTTAACATAAAAATTGCATTCATAAATCAAAAATGTGAACATATATTCATCAACAAAAAAGTTCATCAGTAGCAGTAGAGTAGGTTCAACAGTCTCTATCGCTAGTAAAAAACAGGTTCCAGATCACCATGGACCATAAGAAAGAAGAATGGTTGTTTTGTGGAAAGTTCCAAGGAGATGAGATTGTGTGCACCAGAGCTCCGAGGTTCCCATATAATATCCGCCACCACTTATCTAAGCACCTCCAGTGAGAAAGGGTAAGGTAATGCTCTTACCAGATTGTACGACCCACTATCTCTAGTAGGGTCAGAGGAGCCAGCAGATATAACCCTCTGCGGGGTATAGGGTAAAAGCAGCCTCTTCTCAAGTCACCGGAACACCGTCTAGCACCAAACCTCAGCCTCTTAGCCTCTCAATTGCCAGCAAGGTAGCATATGGAAGTGATAAAAATCCACATAGTGTGATAACGTACAACCAAGATATTTATTGAAAGTTAAAATCAGGGTACTCACAAACATCCAAACATCAATCGCATTGGGTACAGTTTAAAACAGCCGGCATATGCGCAAACCCGTCCGTTTGGAATCACAAGGGGCGTGGTGACGTCAGCGCGTAGCTCTGCCCTACATGTTTCGTCATATCTGACGTCTTCCTGGGGCTAAGAGGCTGAGGTTTGGTGCTAGACTGTGTTCCGGTGACTTGAGAAGAGGCTGCTTTTACCCTATACCCCGCAGAAGGTTATATCTGCTGGCTCCTCTGACCCTACTAGAGATAGTGGGTCGTACAATCTGGTAAGAGCATTACCTTACCCTTTCTCACTGGAGGTGCTTAGATAAGTGATGGCGGATACTATATGGGAACCTCGGAGCTCTGGTGCACCCTATCTCATCTCCTTGGAACTTTCCACAAAACAACCATTCTTCTTCCTTATGGTTCATGGTGATCTGGAACCTGTTTTTTACTAGCGATAGAGACTGTTGAACCTACTCTACTGCTACTGATGAACTTTTTTGTTGATGAATATATGTTCACATTTTTGATTTATGAATGCAATTTTTATGTTAAAATTTTGCACTATATATTTTTTGCACTTTATGTATCATCATTAAGTTGGTGGTGTATGTATACCTATAAGTACACAATTTATATGGGGGGGGTATGATTTGACTCCCAGTTTGCACTTTAGTCATTAATGCTTAGCGCGACAGAATTGCATATAACATATTATTAAATATGTAAAAAGTCTTACTACTTCATAATATTAAACTTCTTTATACTCCTTTTTTCATAATTACTGGGGTTACTTTAGCAACACAGAACACTCAGTCATATTTCACATCCATACCTGTAGCAGCGATCAGTAAGTGGAGTTATCACTAAACGTGGGGAGTTACCAAGATACTCGTAACCATACTTGGCTTCAGTAGTGATCATTCTGACCATGACGTCTCGGTTTTCCCAATAGTATCTCAGTTGGGAGATCCACTGGAAATCACTTAGATCATTCACCTTATCCTGGGCCAGCTTTGCAACAACATCACGAGCTGTGAAAAATTGCACAATATTATTATCTTACCTGTTAGTAAACCTCATTGCAACTTGTTTAGATTCATCATATTGTTGCATTTGAATATAGTACCCATATTTCTCCTACGTTCACTGACAGACGCAGCTTCTTCTTGACTTTGTGGGGTTTTATGTTCGTCTTACTAGGAGTTAACTAGGCAGGGAAAGAGTTCAGCTGGCCCCTCCCCTGGGGGCCGTCCTCCTTTCCTACATTAAAACCCCCCCTCACAGAGGACTCTCCAGTTTCAATGCCTAGTTTGCAAGGAGTTGACCTGGCTTCCCTATGGGAACTGCGGTCCTATTGTGACCATTTTTTTCTTTTTTTTTTTTTCTGCAATCAAGATGATCTGCTATCAAGAAGCCGGTCGGGGCATCGAGGGTCTTGTGCTCTGTACTTTCCCCGACCTGGCCAACATGATGCGAGGCCGGCCCCAACACAGGGACCCGCAGCATCTTACCCGTTCCGTGCGGGTGGCCCGGGGCAAGATCCCCCATTTTGGTCCCCTTCCCGATTCGTTCGGCAGGGTGACCCTGGGCCTGCAGCAATCCCCCGCCAAGGGTGGAAAGTCTGCATCCAGGTGGCTACCGTGGCGTCGGACTGGTAAGTGAGTGCCCTGCCTCCCTCCCCGCATGGGGAGTGAGAGGGCCCGACGTCCGCAAATGCGAATTTTTCTCTGCTCCTGTAGCTGTCCGGGGTAGCCACCGGGTGGGAATCGGCCTCTCATCTTGCCCTCTAACAGCCCCCAACCTCACTC
>BLSH010427562.1:242397-253538 GCA_018402905.1 Glandirana rugosa | reverse complement strand
GTGTATGGTACGTAACACTACACGTCCAAACAACCCTATGGTAAGTTCCTATTACCTTAACGTTGGGTAGGTGTACGTATGCCACACAATGGTTTGTCATACCATTGTGACATGAAGTTATGTACAATGGTGTTCTACATCGACACTTACTCGGGAATCAACCTAAGACTCCTAGTAAGACGAACATAAAACCCCACAAAGTCAAGAAGAAGCTGCGTCTGTCAGTGAACTCGGAGAAAAGGATTTTACGGTAAGTTATAATAAAATCCCTTTTTTGCCCACAGGGGTTGAATCCAACTAAGGGCTCATTCACAGCTACATCTTGTGGTAACATGTATTGAAGTACAGTGTTACCATACTGTTTGGTAACACACCGTATGCATGTGGATGGGTTGCAATTCCATTATCCTTGAATGGTATCCCAACAAACCTGCACATCACAATGCATGGTATGTGTATTGTGGTGCATCAGAAAATATAGTTGATTTACTAACACTGGAGAGTGCAAAATCTGGTGCAGCTGCACATGGTAGCCAATCAACTTCTAACTTTGCCCTTTTCAGCTTTAGTGAATCAACCCCATAGCGTGCACTACACTTTGTATGTTGGGGAGCATCACAGCCCATTCATTTTGAACGGACTAGCTAAAACAATGCGCTTCAACATGAAAAAAATGTGTGCTTTGCAGCGTAGTGTGGTGTAGTGTGCATGGGTCCTAAACCACTTCTAAGTGTGCTGGAGCAGCAGCTATGGATTTTTTTTATTGTCATCATATGAATTAAAGGTTACTATTGTTTTATTGTTAAAGTTGTTAACTGTCACCTTTGCTTTCGCTTTATGTAAAAGTGGGGGGAAAAAAAGTGTTAATTCACATCCGCCCACACACTCAAATGTGTGCAGGTTGGTGGGGGATACAAAGCTTTGAATTGTTCCAATGAAAAGGCACTGTTTACCTTTTTTTTTATACTTTATTGAAATGTAACAATTACATTTTCTGACAGCTGTTTTCTATGTGCATTCAGAGCATTTCTAGTATTGAACCTGTGTTGATCTGTGCAGCTCAACTGATACGGTGTATTAAAGGTACAGAATACTATCATGTTTTGCTTCATACGGTTATCAGAATACACTATTTCTTACTGATAGTAGTAGACATAGTTGTCTATAATTTTAAATATGAATATATGGGTATATACTACTGTGCAAAAGTTTTAGCCAGGTTTGAAAAATGCTGTAAATTAAGAACGCTTTCAGAAATAGAAGTGTTAATAGTTTATTTTTATAAATTAACAAAATGGAAAGTAACCAAACTGAATCAATTTTTTTTGCATTCAAACCATCATCAAATCTCCTAGGTACACACAGTGCTTGTGCACACAGTTTTTGAGAGACTTGTCAGGTAGGGTGTTCCAAAGATCTTGGGGAACTAACCACAGATCTTCTGTGGGTGTAGCATGCCTGCAATCCTTCTGTCTCTTAATGTAATCCTAGACAGACTCAATGATGTTGAGATCAGGGCTCTGTGGGGGCCAAACCATTACTTCCAGGACTCCATCTTCTTTATGATGAACATAGTTCTTAATGACATTGGCTGTATGTTTGGAGTCATTGTCCTGCTACAGAATAAATTTGGGACCAAACACACACCTCCCTGATGGTATGGCATAATGGAAAGTATCTGCCTGTATTTCTCAGTATTGAGGACACCATTGATCCTGACCAACTCCATTTGCAGTGATGCAGCCCCAAACTTGCAAGGAACCTCCACCATGCTTCGCTGTTGCCTGCAGGCTCTCCTTAGTGTACCACTCTCCAGGCCTTCAGTAAACAAAATGCCTCCTGCTACAGCCAAATGTGTCTTCCATGAAGACCACTTCTGGCCAGACTTCTCCAGACAGTAGATGGGTGTACCTGAATCCCACTGGTTTCCACCAGTTCTGTGCTGATGGCACTGTTGGACATCCTCAGATGTTGAAGGGAAGTAAGTATGATGTTGTCAGGGAATTCCTGTGAGACGTCTGGTGCACAGATATGAGTATGCGCTTGGTAATTCCCATGGACCGGTTACCAAGCGCACACATGCGCACAAGAATTCGCGCACACATGCGTGCACATGAACAATTCCTGTTGGCGCCAGACTGGCTATTTAAATGGATGCTCATGCCCATGTTCTGTGATGACTGATCTTCTGTCTTTCATCTACTGCATTAAGTTTCCTTGGCCAACCACTGCGTCATTGATCCTCAATGTTGCCCGTTTCTTTGTGTTTTTACTGGTATAATAGTTTTTATTGAAAATACAGTAACAAGATAAGAAAGTAGAAGCTGAGCATATAAGTCCCATGCAGGGGCTCAAAACAAGCAAAACCTCATGTAAATATGGAAGAAGCACACTTTTTTGGTTAATGGGTAAGGGAAGAAAAAAGTACCTGCGGGCTGGACTGCACTTTGCAGAGGTCTGGCATTCACAGACTGGTCGGAAGTAGCATGGGGAGAGCATAAGACCACCATGGGCTTCATACTTTGAGGATTTTGGAGCGGGAGTCATGGATAATACTGGTCATTTTCTCATGGATCATGAGGGTACTTAAAATGCTCTTCACCTCTGCAAACTCACCCTTCTTCCAGGCTGTTAGAAGAAGTGCGGAGGGTTAATAGCAGTTGGTTGTTGTTTCCTCTAACTCTTAGAGGAACAGCTCTATTTAAACTTCCTGCTTCCTGTAAGCAGATGCTGTCTGATCTACAGCGTGTGACCTGTTTTCCTGAGCGACCTGTAAACCTGTTACCAGTGACCCGGCTTGCCCCGACCTTGTCTCAACTCTGCCTGCACCGACCCCCGGCTTGCCTACGACCACCCGATTGCCCGCTCCTTTTGTACTTCTGCTGCTAGACTGTTAACAAACCCTGCCTGTACCCGACGACTCTTCTGCCTGCTCCCTTGTACTGCACCGCCAGCCAGTTGCCGACCCTGCCTGTACCACCGACCTTCCAAACCTGCACGAGACCGGAGGAGCTTCTCCAACCATCACCGGTGACCAACTCAACCCTCGTGCCATCCTCACTCCTGGACTTCCTGTTTACTCTATCAGGGGTTCACGAATCAGGGTCGCAAGGGAGGTTAACCCTGCATAAGTCAGACTCCACCACCAGGTACGTGACACAGGCCCTGGCAATAGCATGCTTTGCAGCTATGTAAAGATACAAGGCCAACTTCTGCTGGTGGGAGAAGAGGCCTGGAAGAAGGCAGTGGCGGAGTGCATGCCGAACATCCTTGCAGAAAACAAAAATCGCTGATAGGTGATCGTAGACCTTTGACCAGAATCCCACCAACTGAAGGCTGGACCACCAAATTTGAATCTCATTTCCATGTTGGCTGCAGCCCTTGGAACATCTATACCTATGTGACGGGTTTGAGTGAGCTATGCGGGCCGGGACCCAGTACCAGCCAAGGAGGACCTTGTAAGCTGCCTCCAAGGTGACCGTGTGGAACATTTGGCTACAATTGACCAGTCTTTACTACAGTCCTCTAAGTCTATAGGAGCCCCTATGTTTCGCTCCCATTTGGAAACATATAGGTGGGAACGAGATAAACCCCCAACAGTTAAGAAGGAGTAGATCAAGGAGCTAGTGCCCCTGGGCTCCAGGTGAGTGGAGGCAGATGTGCTTAAAGGAACGGGAAAGAGGAATTGCGACAGAGGGCAGAAATCGATTGGCGGAGTTGCAGGTAGCAATACAACTCTATAGAGGGCACATTGTGAGTCTCACAGATAGAAGGCCCAAGATGGAAAAGTGTGGGATCTCAGGAAGTGGTGCACCTGAGAATAGCCATGGGCAGGCCACTAGACAAAGGCATGGGGTTGGTCCAACCCCGGCGGAAAGAGTGGGTTGTTCAGAAGAGGGAGAAGTGGAAGGAAGGGAGGCATTAAGTTGCCCGAGTAATGGACTGAGTCCCAGAGGCGCAAACTATGGTCCACAAGGGGGCTGGGGGAGGAGGGGCATAATTTAGGGGGGTGCCACAGAAGAGCCGAAACTGGGATAGGGGCGCAGTTGGTGATTTCTAGAAAGACCCATAAGGGAGTATCCTTGGTCGCATGAAGCATCGTGAGTTCTGAAGTTTGCGCAGTCAGGTAGTATTTGGACCCAAATAAAGGCCAGGATCCTGCTCTGGTTTGAAGGTAGAAAAAAGATGGGTGATTTTTTGTAGGGTCCTATGTGCTTCTTCAAAATTTGTACAACACAGCTTGAAACTCCAGTCTGCTTTGAAAACTTTGCCTAGGAGAGACCCTGCTGACACAGTATAACTGCCTTGTGTCTTGTTGCTGTGCTCAGTCTTGCCATGGTGTATGACCTATGACATGAAACTGTCTTCCACAACCTCACTTTTTTTCAAGAAAACAGAAGATACAGTTACAGTAACTCACAGCAACATCACCCGCCCATGTCTCCCAGGTCTTAGTAAATAAAGGGGTTATTTTAATTTCCCCTTGTACAATGACTGCATAAGGAAGCTTAGTTCAAACTATTCTGTTTACATGAATGTCAGTTGGATATACATCATAGTTGCATTACCATAGGGGGGGGAGGGCACGTAAAATCCACAGATATAAGGGGGACCTTATCAAGTGTCAGACTCCCCAAAGTGAAGGGGCTAGATACCCATCTGTGCCACAGTTTATTAAAAAGACAAAGTTTCTTCCTGAGCTCAAAAGTGAGTTTATACAAGGGCAGACTATCGTTTATCAGTCTGATCCAGGTATTTAGTGTTAAGCAGGTGGGCTCTTCCAGGATAGAAGTATAGCCTTTTTAGCATAGAAGTATAATATACGTAACAAATGTTTCACATGTGTGGGGGCAGACAATTCACCAAAAACACCCAGCAAACTGTTTTTGGGATGTAAGATGTTTGGTAGTCCCAAAGCAGTACATAGGAACGAGTCCAGTTCTGTCCAGAACTTATAAACTATAGGACAGGACCAAAAGCAGTGAATAAAGTCAGCTTCACCTCCACAGCCTCTAAAGCATGTAAGGTGTGGGTCATAGGCCCATTTTACACATCCTAAGAGGGGTGAGGTGGTTTTGATGAAATACCTTTATTTGAATAATTATATCCCTAGATGAAATTACTGAGCTCTTAAATGTCTCAACAAACTCTGACCAATCTTCCTCCACTAGGTCTATATTCAACTTAGTCCAATGGGCCTGAGCAGAAGCAAATCTAGGATTGTAATCCACCATCAGAACAGAGTAATATTCCGAAATTAATTTTTTTGTGTCTGACCTTCTTAGTATTCGCTCCAGTGGGGGCAGACACAGTGGGGAAGAAACAGTGCCAAATTGGACCCTAAGAGCGTGTCTGAGCTGAAAGTAGAAAAATAAGGAGGAGGGGGGTAGGTTAATGTAAACTCTCAGCTGTGCAAAGGGCTTAAGGTCCTTCTCATCATACAAGTGATTAAGGTATTTGACCTCTCCAGAGATCCATCGTTGAGGAGCAGGGATAGTGAGCAATTTGTGCAACATTGGGTTGTACCAGAGCGGGTTATTGGGAGAGGAGGTCCATGTACCCCTAGCAAAGTGAGTCACTATAGTAGTAAATAGGGATAATGTGGTTTTAACATGGTCGCACCAGGGCAATCAGGGACCTGTCTGCGGTAAGTGATATTGTGTAGAGTTTGAAAAAAGGAGACTATGGTGGCGTTATCCAGGACTGGATGTAACCAGTCATGCACCACCACTAGTTGGGAAGCCAGGTAATATAAGTAAAAGTTTGGTAGGGCTAAGCCGCCCAGGTGAGAGGGTAGCTTCAATGTTTCTAAGGCTAGTTTGGGTGCACAGCGCCTCCATAGGAAACTCATGCAGATAGAATCGATCTGCTTAAAAAGTGTCTTCGGAATCTTATATGGGGAGTTAGCAAGCACATACAGGAGCTTCGGTAAGAAGATCATCTTTAGCAGATTAGCTCTGCCCATAAGGTCTAATGGGAGATCCATCCATTGGTTGGTCTGCTGCTGCAGTTGTGTAATAATGAGGCATAAATTATTTACCACATAAGAGCTCATAAGAGCTCAGAGGAAGCTGCACCACCATCCCTAAATATCCTAAAGAGTTTGCAATCTGAAGTTGGGAACACGGATGTACCACTCGCTCGGCCCCCGGATCCAGCGGAAAAATGCTGGACTTGGACCAATTCACTCGGAAGCCCGAGTACGTGCCAAAACGTTTCATCTCTTGTATTAGGGAATATAAGGAGGTAGAGGGATCAGCAAGATATATAAGGGTGTCATCAGCGTAAAGTGATATGCACTCTTCAATAGTGCCAATAATTAGGCCTTGTATAGAGGGCGAAGCTTGTATACAAAACAGCTAGTGGCTCTATAGGCAAGGCGAACAGCAATGGAGATAAAAGCTAGCCTTGGCGCGTCTCTCTAAAGATGGAAAATGGAGTAGAAATGAAATTATTGGCACTCACCCCAGCCCCCGGATTGGTGTATAGGAGCCGTATCCAAGCTATCATCTGAGGACCAAATACAAAGAGCCACAGCACCTTAAATAAATATGGCCACTCCACAAGTATGTAATGAGACTATAACACGTTTGGTGGAGTGGCCATGGGGATACTGCAGATTCTGGAACAGTCTACGTATATTCATTGGTGTAGACCGGCCCGGGCTGAAGCCACCTTGAACGCTCTGCACCAAGGTAGAGACCACCTTGTTCAGGTGATTGGCAAGCACTTTGGCTAATATCATTCACGTTAATCAGTGAAATAGGTCTGTACGCACCGCAGTCTAGTGGGTCCTTTCTTGGCTTAAGGATGAGGACAATCAAGACTTCTCTCATGGAAGGAGGAAGAATGCCTTCCTTCAAGGCTGCATTGAATGTTCTCAAAAGATGGGGACTCAGTAGATGCTTGAATTTACTATACCATTCAGTGGGGTACAGAATGGCGTTCTGTGTGATGGCATCTGAGCTGTCGCCAGTTTCACCTCTTCAACTGTAAGGGGGGCATCTAATTCCTGCCTATCCTCTCCACTCAAGGAGAGAAGGGGAATTGTCAAGTAACTTGTCAATAGGTCCTCAGTATAAGTTACCGTTGAGGTGTAGAGTTGGGTGTAAAAATTATTGAAGACCTCTAAAATCTCATGGGGAGAGTCTGCTACTAAGTCAGCAGAGAGGCGCATACAAGGGATAGAAGTAGGTGTATAGTCTGGGCGCACCAGGTAAGCCAGCAAACACCCTGCCTTGTTACCATGCTCAAAAATCTTTTCAGAGGTGTATAACATACTTTTCTTAGTAAGATCTAGGAGATGAAGTTCATAAGTGTAACCAGGCAGTATGAGTGTGGGGATAAGGGTCAGTACTGTAAGCTGCCTCTGTCTGCATCATTGCCGACTCAAATTTTTCAGTGCATATATGGTTATTTTTATGAAGTGCACCAGTTACTGACATAAAGGCTCCATCAAGAGAGGCCTTAAAGGCCTCCCATTCTGTGGCTGGGGAAGACGTGTTAAGATTTAATTTCCAGAATTCTGCTATTTCCTTGGAGCATGTATTAGCAACACTCTAGCCATTGGAAGTTCAAACGCCATTGGATTGGACCACCAGGGGGAAGGAGGTCCACCTCCTATAGGAGGGGGGCATGGTCAGAGACTCCACAAGGGAGTATAGAAACTGAAGAGAACAATTTCCTGGGTGGCAAAGGCTAAGTCAATGGGTGACATTGTATGGAAAGAGTCTGAATGGCAGGTAAACTGTCTGTCATCTGGGTGCTTCCATCGCCATACATCTACTAAGTCATAAACAGGCATTCAGTCTAAAAAGGTTTGGGATATTCTCCCCTCTCCCTGCAAGCGGTTCATAGAAGGATCAGGGACTGTATTGAAGTCTCCCAGATAATGAAGTGGACCTCAAGGGAGATCCAGCGTAAGTGTCGATATTTTGGTTAAAATGTCTGGTGGAGGAAATGGAGGGGGGGGGGCATAAATATTGACTAGAGTCAAGGTAGTCCATCCGATCTGTAGGGATAGCAGAACAAATTGTCCCTCCGGATCAGTCTTGACCCTAATGACTTCTGCATGTAGGGATTTAGCCAGAAGGACCAATACTACTCTGGAGTATGAGGTGTGTAGCATGAAAAGAATGGGATACCCAAGCCTTTTTAAGGGCCAAATACTTGGGGGCTAACAAATGGGTCTCCTGAAAGCAAACAATGTGTGGTTTGTATTTTTGAAGGAATGAAAAAAACAGGGATCGCTTGCGAGGGGAGTTCAGACCCCTGACATTCCATGACTGCATTCTCTAAAGCATGAACCATGAAAACAATAGTATGCAATTAACATCGGGTGTAAGGCCCCTCTTAAAATGTCCTTCATATTTTAGTACAATAAGCAAAGATAAGGACCAGCATAAGACATATGGGAGACACAGGTAACAAAAAGAAAAAAGGGTACAAAACAATAGAACAAGTAGAGACATCCACCCCGCTCTTCCATCCCAAACATAGGGAGCTTTAAACCCTGACAAAAAAAATGGTTCTTCAACTCAGAAAAAAACCCCCATGGTGTAGCACCACATACAGGTGGTAGTGGAGAGAGAGAACAGAGCACCAGAGTGCACCCTCTCTACATGTATCAATATGTGTTAGATCCTGAGTCATTCATGGTAGAGTGGTTCATTCCCTCAGGTGTACAGGACATCCAAGTCTCTGCATAGGATAATGAGAACAGGGGTATACAGTGGAAGGAGGGTTATTGACTCAGATCATCCTGCATGAAGGTAATAAGGCCACAAAGTACTGTATGTGCATAAATGAAAGGGAACGTTCCTTAAGCAGGAAGGGATATCCAATGGGACAAGATCAAAACAGATTGGTAATTGAGGGATCGCAGGAGTGATAGTTCACCACAGTAGGCATTTATACAACTGAAAAGGAATGTGTTCTCATGCAGAAAAGGATATCTGGAGGGACAGTAGCAAGACAGGTTGATAAATGAAGAGTTGTAGAAGGGTATTTCACCGTCTGCAAGGTCTTTGCGGATGGCCGAAGTTCTCATCCAGCCAGACTGAGGCATCCGCGGGAGTAGTGAAAAAAAAATGGGATTTGCATTCAGATATGACTTTAAGCTTTGCTGCATATAACATAGAATATTGGAGTGCTTGATCCCGTGGGCAAGCCTTGACAGTTGTGAAGGTTGCGTGTTGGCACTGCACCTCTGCAGAAAAATCTGGGAATATATGGATTTTTTGACCATTGAAGCGTAGGTTGCCCTGCATCATTGCAATATGAGTATGGCCACTTTATCTTGAAAATTGAGCTTGCTGGCTTGAAGGCCTCGGAGAGAGGAATAAATAAAAAGGATTCTGGGGAGCTTCCTTCTAATCTCTCAGGGAAGCCTGCAAAGCGCAAATTGTTTTTTCGGGACCTATTCTCTAAATCATCCACCTTGGCCCAGAGTGCTGCCAATTCACTGGAGGTGTGGGTGTGGGTTCAGCAGGGGGGTGTGCAGACTCACCATGCGGCGTGGTGTCAGATGCCAAATCCGAGATATCCTCTGTGTCCTGCTGTGAGGCTGGGGATGTGGAGGGTGTTGTCTGTGTAACAGAGTTTGGCTGTTTCTCACCCAGGATTAAGTCTCTTACACAGCTGTTTCTGTTTCTGTTAATGACCGTGTTTCAAACTACATATGAAATTGATGATCATTAGCACCTGCTTTGTATAATTGGTTAATCATATACCTGACTCTAATCTACCAAAATCCTTGACTGTGTGCAATTGTAAGTATTGATGCTGGTTTGGGGCCAAATTTATTTGATTTCGTTTTTTTTTTTTCTGATCGCTTTCTTTGTATTTTATTTTATAAATTGATAAAAATAAACAATTAAAATATATATTTTTGAAAGCATTCTTACTTTACAGCATTTTGTCACACCTGCCTAAAACTTTTGCACAGTACTGCATATTTACATGCCATCACTACCTCATCGGAGAATACTAGGTGAGCCACGCAAACAATTTAAACCTTTGGAAAGAAAAATCTTTCAAGTCCAGCTTATACACCCACACAATAGAAAACTGCATCTCTCATTATCAGCAGGAGTGCATATGACACCAAACTCATCTATTTCTTTCACACCTATCAGTGATTGCACATTACTACACAGTATGCTGTAATGGAAGAAGCTACAGTTTAAATGCGCTTGAAAATGAAAGATATAGTTTGTGAACTGACAGATACTCCAGGCTTCTGTCTATTAAGTAAACAATATAGAGATGAACAGAATTTTGGGGTTTATATTTCTGTAGGGCGTTATCTTTTTCAAAACCACAATTAGCCAAATGTACTATTTGTACTATGTCACAACCATGCAATATTAAAGATGCTAACTAAATCTCTTTGTGGACTCTAAGAATGGTGCTCTATATTTAAACAGAACTTCAGGTGAACACTACATTCAGTAATTATTATTCAGTATGAATACTTGGGACTGCTTCTATTTTTTCTTTTTTTTACTTCTTATGAACTATTCCACAATGTTTTATCCAGGGCTTTTTTTCTTGGGTAATAGGTGCGGGTACACCTCCCTTCTGAATCACCCCTCATCTCCGCCTCCTACCCACCATCGAGCACTGTCCCTTGGTTCCACTCCCTATCCACCTCCCAGTACCACCCCTTTTAAGGAATACAGAACCAAGTAATTTGTATAGAATTTGACACTGACAACAAGAAAACCAATAAAATATATCCCCTGCAGCCAACAATAGAACCCCCACCTCATCAATAGATGCCCCACTAGCAACAAAAGATCTACCCAGCAACAACAGACCCCCAAGCAACAATAGAGCTGCCACAAACAACTACCCCCCACCCCAGCAACAATAGACCCCCCATTAGCAACAATAGATTTCCCAGCAGTCAGCAACAATGGACCCTCCAGCAGCCAGCAACAATAGACCCCTCCCTCAAAAGTAAATCATCTCCCAAGCAACAATTTACCCCCCCCTCCAGTAACAGTAGATCCACCACCGGCAACAGTAAACCTCCCCAGCAACACTAGACCCCCCACAAAAAATAGATCCCCCCTGCGACCATAGATTCCCTAGCAGCCAGCATCAATAGACCCCCCACCACCTAGATGACAATGACC
>BLSH010427562.1:204308-224906 GCA_018402905.1 Glandirana rugosa | reverse complement strand
ACAGTCATAACATGATCCCTACACCCGTAACTAAGGTGTATAGAGGTTCTCTATTCGTAAAGTAATGTAAAAGGGATTATATTCCTTATACTTTTTATATTTTATTATCTTTATTTTTTTATATATCTTTATTTTATTTCCTCGTCTTTATTTTTTTACTTGTCTTTGTTTACTAACTTATTAACTAAAATACATAAATAAATAGAAGTCATCACAACTCGCTTGGGCCTGACATTGCAAGCCCAGGCATGGCTTGAAATCCCACAGGCACCGTGCCTGGGTCTGGGCCTGTAAAGTTTTTAGCAAGCCCAAGCCAGGCCCCAAGACGAGACCGAACCCGAACGATTTTTGAAATGTCCGGGTCTGGGTCCGTGCCACGGACACCCTAAAGTTCGGTACGGACCCGAACGTTACAGTCCGGGTTCGCTCAACACTACTGAAGATAAATAAATACATAAAATCAATTATTCAATCATTTGTTTCTGTTCATTTTTTTATTTCTGCTCCTTTATTTTATTTCTATATATTTTTTTATTTCTATTATTTTATATTTTTCATATTCCTTATATTAGGGAAAATGTAATGAAATGCTTATCTCTTGGAGATATGTGGAATCAATGCCCACATCCCTAGTACAATACTGACACAAAAAAACCCTCTTAGTGGGACTTTGTAGGGCATAGATTCCACAGAAAAAGATCAGACAATTAATTAAAAGAATCTCATATTTATTTTGTAGCAATTTAAAATAGGGAGGTACAAAATCCCATAGATGCACATTACAAAATTATTGTTAATAGGTGTACACAGTACATATCTGAACCAAACCACTTGAAGCAACACACTCATGTAAAAATGTACAGAGTGCTACCGGGTAGCACTTGGTACATTTGTACATTAGTCTGTTGCTTCAAGTGGTTTGGTTCAGATATGTACTGTGTACACCTAGTGTCCATGCACCCAACTGCTTCCTGCAACAGGCCCTGAAACACATAGCCACGCCCTTATCACTGATGTCACCAAGCTCCCACACTTGGACGTCTGACATCATCAAACTTGCAATTTCCAATCTGGTGGTGAGTTGCAAGCTGGTTTTACTGGTGTCGATGCACCCAGCCGCCTCCTGCAACACACTATGCATTGCCTGGCAACGCTTTCCTGATGAACTCTGCAGATGCCTACAGGACTGACAGATGTGCCTATCTCTGTTTTTAGTGAGTGCATATTATTTTTTGTAGATTTTTTAAAATACAAAATCCACACTTAGATGGTGGTGCCTTTTCCCATTATTTGTTTCTTAAAAAAACTGCCTTCTTTGAAGACTTTACTGTCACTACGTACCACGAATAAGGCACTCCAGAGACTAAAGTTACAAGCTGTTTATTTTGGCAAAACTGAACAATTATTTTTTCAGCTAAAAAAGTCTATTTCTCATAATCACATACTTTTAAATTAGATTAAAGTTTTTAGTTTGCCATCATGTCATACTTGCCATAAAAAAAGGCATTAAAAACATAAAATTTGTGAATGGAAACTCGAGTCGGGTGAGTAAGACAGTAGGTTTGATCATTTAATACTTGACTCCAACTAAAAAGTTTTAGATTTTTTTTAGCTGTGTTCTTGTTAGTTGTTTATTTACATACAAAAAGCCATAAAAACACCTATGTAGATGAATGGAGAGGAATTAGAACCTCTATCGAGTAAAGATGTTGCTAGCAATGTAAAATATGTGAGGCATCCTCCGATGACTGGTACACATAGATACAATGTACTTAAATAGGGGGTGTGGCTTAAAGAGGCATAGTTTAATAAAACTTGAAAGCACAAGGAGAACCGCCACTCCGGGTAAGAGATCTCCACTGATGATTTCTAATCCAGATGCAGGTGCAAGCCTCGGATTGCCAGCAGTAGATACTGGGTAAAGGAGAGATGGCTGCACACTGTCTTCTTGGAAAATCCTTTATTGAAATGCTTGAATCATGAGACATGACTCCAGGGCTGGCCATACCATAGGTCCCAGTGGGTCCATTGGACCCAGGCTGCACTTTGAGAGGGGCAGCAAATTGAACCATGGCCGCCTTTCCTTCTCTTCTATTTACACAGCAAATTGACAACCAATATTTTTTTTACAGCAGTTTTGTGTGCCTGCCCTATACTACCCTAGCCTGTCTACGTACTGCCCTAGCCTGTCTATATACTACTCTAGCCTGCCCCTATACTACCCTAGCCTGTGTATATACTGCCCTAGCCTGTCCCTATACTGCCCTAGCCCACCCCTATACTGCCCTAGCCTGTCTATATACTACTCTAGCCTGCCCCTATACTACCCTAGCCTGCCCTATACTACACTAACCTGTCTATACACTGCCCTAGCCTGTCCCTATACTGCCCTAGCCCACCCCTATACTGCCCTGGCCCGCCCCTTGGAATTGAACATAATGGTACGTCATATAATTTTGCATATAGACAAGGTGCTGTTGTATGTAAATCTGACTTTCTGATAAATTTTATTTGAATTATCGTGATATTAAATAATGGATGTGGGGGCTTTTTGGTGGGTGTGATTTCTTTTTTGGAGGGAAACAGCATTTCATTATTGGACCCAGGCAGCACAATATCTTGGGCCAGCCTTGAATGACTCATCACAAAAAAGCCTAGCCAGAGACGAGGTGGCCTATTTTCACACACCTGATGTGTGCTTACTCATCACCCCAATCTATGCTGACACCATATCTTAACCACTTGCTTACTGGGCACTTAAACCCCCCTCCTGCCCGGATCAATTTTCAGTTTTCAGCACTGTCACTCATTGAATGACAATTGCGCGGTTGTACCCAAACAAAATTGACGCCCTTTTTTTCCCACACAAGAGCTTTATTTTGATGGCATTTGATCACCTCTGCGTTTTTTATTTTTTTTCCGCTATAAACAAAAAAAGAGTGACAATTTTGAAAAAAGAACATTTTTTTTACTTTTTGCTATAATACATATCCAAAATGAAAAAAAAAACACATTTATTCCTCAGTTTAGGCCAACATATATTCTTCCACATATTTTTGGTAAAAAAAAAATGGCAATAAGCGTATTTTGATTGGGTAGCACCTACAAACTGTGGAAATTGGTTTATGGCATTTTTATTTATTTTTTACTGGTAATGGCGGTGATCTGCGATTTTTATCGGGACTGCGATATTGCGGCGGACATGTCTGACATTTTTTACACTTTTTTGGGAACAATGACATTTATACAGCGATCAGATCTAAAAATAGACACTGATTACGGTATAAATGTCATTGGCAGGGAAGGGGTTAACACTAAGGGGGCAGTGAAGGGGGTTAAACGTGTTCCCTGTATGCGTTCTAACTGTGTGGGGGTTGGGCTAACAGGGACATAACAGATCTAACTGATCCCGATCACAGGGATCAGTAGATCTGTCATGACCCCCCTCACAGAGCGGGGAACCGCCGTGTTTACATCGACGGTTCCCCGTTCTGCCTCTCTGTGAAGAGATTGCGGGTCTCTGGCAGACATCGTGTCTGCCCGACCTGTGGGCACGCTCACGCAGAGCGAGCCTGGAGCGCGAAAAGTGGAGGACGTCAACTGACTGCCCCCCGGCAATTCAAATCTGCGCTGTAGCCGTCAATCGGCTACAGCGGATCTGAAGTGGTTAAAAACGCTCTGCATTTCATAATATATGACTGTACACCCCATACACAGTGTGTGGTGATTCATTACATGCTTTTATTGCCGTTTGCCTTCGGCTCATGATGCTTTGTTTTAGATATCTTTTGTTTATGATGTCTTTTGTCAACTAATTCTCCCCCCACCTTAACTCAGACTCTCTGAACTGTGGATGTGAACACTGGTACAGTATTTGGAGAGTGTTATGAATATTTCTTCTTTTTTCTGGAGAACCAGTGTGTATGAGTATATTCAATCTTTTTTTATGTTTTTCAACTCACATTTACACTGTGGAATTTGTGCAGTGGGGTTACAACCCCTTCCTTGTTTCTCCTTGCTCTCCTATCTGTGCTAGGCTCACATCTATGGGTTTTCTTAGGGTCTGGAGAAGCATTACACTGACACCTCCCCCGCACGTGCTATACAGGTGGTGCGAGAGATATGCCTATTTAAGATATGGTGTCAGCATAGATCGGGGTGATGAGTAAGCACACATCAGGTGTGTGAAACTAGTCAACCTCGCCTCTGACTAAGCAAGGGGTGTCAAACTGGCGACCCTCCAGCTGTTGCAGAACTACAAGTCCCATCATGCCTCTGCCTGTGGGAGTCATACTTGTAACTGTCAGCCTTGCAAAGCCCCATGGGATTTGTAGTCCCGCAACAGCTGGAGGGCCGCCAGTTTGACACCTATGGGCTAGGCTCTTCTGTGGTGTGTCATGATTCATGACTCAAACATTTCAATAAAGGATTTTCCGTGAAGACAGTGTGCAGCCATCTCTCCTTTACTTAACCACTTCAGATCCATGTTATAGCCGATTGATGGCTACAGCGCGGACCTGCTTTGCCGGGGCGCCGTCAATTGACATCCGCCCCTTTGCATGCCACCCGCGCGCCCTCACGCCCGCTGGCGGCGCACTCTCGCACCCGCCGCACGCTGCGTGAGCGTGCCCGCAGGTCGGGCGGACTCGATGTCCGCCGGCGACCCACGACCGCCTAACAGAGAGGCAGAACAGGGAACTGCCAATGTAAACATGGCGGTTCCCCGTTCTGTCAGGGGACATAACAGAGATCTACTAATCCCTCTAATCAGGATCAGTTAGATCTGTTATGTCCCTGCCAGCCCAGCTCCCACACCGTTAGAACACGCTGAGGGAATACAGTTAACCCCTAGATCGCCCCCTACAGTTTAACCCTTTCACTGCCAGTGACATTTATACAGTAATCGGTGGCTATTTTTAGATCTGATCGCTGTCGATGGTCGATGGTCCCAAAAAAGTGTCAAAAGTGTCCGATCTGTCTGCCGAAAACTCGCAGTCCGGATAAAAATCGCAGATCGCCGCCATTACCAGTAAAAAAAAATAAAAAAGTAATAAAAATGCCATAAATCTATTCCTATAGTTTGTAGACACAATAACTTTTGTGAAACCCAATCAATATATACTTATTGTGATTTTTTTTTTTTACCAAAAATATGTACAAGAATACATATCAGCCTAAACTGAGGAATACATTTTTTAAATATTCTTTTTGGATATTATAACAATTATTTCCAAAATTGTCGCTCTTTGTTTGTTTATAGCACAAATAATAAAAACCGCAGAGGTGATCAAATACCACCAAGAGAAAGCTCTATTTGTATGAAAAAAAGGCCAAAAAAATCATATGGGTACAGTGTTGCATGACTCAGTAATTGTCATTCAAAGTGTGAGAGCACTGAAAGATGCAAATTGGTCTGGGCAGGAGGGGGGTTTAAGTGCCCAGTAAGCAAGTGGTTAATAAAACTTGAGCCTGGTTACTGTATACCCAACAAGCATACTGTATGCTGCAGTCCTTGTATTCATAAATATACCTTCTTTACTATGCCACAAGCAACAGTCACACAAGCAATAGTCTAACAGATTAACCCAAAGACAAAGTAATATATTCTATTACGTATCCTATTTTATTATATACAGTATATAGGGCCAGATTTACTATTAGGCATGGTAAGCATGTGCTTATAGGTGACACTGTCCGTAAGGTTGCCTATTTGCATTACTTTAAAGTGATACCCAGTGAAGTGAACAGCCTCAGATTATACACAGAGATGAAACAAATCTCCCTACATGAGTTTTACATATATATATATATATATATATATATATATGCTGTCTTCAGCTTTATATAGTCTTTAGAAAGTTCACTTTGTGTTAGAGGTTTTCTCTTCCTGTTCAGCACTGAGTGTGAACTGTGGGCATACAGCCAAAACAGCTGATTGGAGGAAAGGCACACACCCCCACTCCACATAGGCAGAAAGTCTCAGAGCTGTTCTGTGAATAGTTTAGCTCTACGCTAAACTATTTACAGCAACCTCCCCGACACAAAATTCAGCCTGGTTTTATCTCAGTTGACGGAGAACTTGTCAGAAGTTATCAGGCTGATAACAGAAGAATGGAGCAGGAGACAGCTACGGGACATGCTTTGGAGAGAAATAAGAAAACACTGCAGATATCTGAGCCCAGCTCAAATTTCATGAATTGGAATTACATCCACTTTAGGCTACTGAACCACTCTTGCCTTTTTATTAGCTGCTGCTGTCCCCCTTCTGGAGTACCTAAAGATGAGAAAGATGAGGTTTCTACAGTAGAACTGATAAAGAGGTGGGGCCAGTTAGTGGGGAAATTGTCAGGGTTAAAAAAAAACTAGTGTGAGATCCCACATTTACAAGGAAATTGCTTAACCACTTCAATACTTCAATACTATGCACTTAGAACACTTTCCTCCCAGACCAATTTTCGGCTTTCAGTGCTGTTGCGCTTTGAATGAGAATTGCGCGGTGGTGCAGCGCTGTACCCAAGTAAATTTTTTATAACTTTGTTCCCACAAATAGAGCTTTCTTTTGGTGGTATTTGATAACCTCTGCGGGTTTTATTTTTTGCGCTACAAATAAAAAAAGACCGAAATTTTTTTTAAAAAAAATTCTCTGTTTCTGTCACAAAACTTTGTAAATAAGTAAATTTCCTCCATCAGTGATGGGCACTGATAGGCTACACTGATGGGCACTGATGAGGCAATACTGATTGGCACTGATGAGGCGGCACTGATGAGGTGGCACTGACGGGCACTGATGATGAGGCATGCAGCACTGATGGGCACTGATATGCAGCACTGACGGACACAGATAAGTGGCACTGATGGGCACTCATAGGCGGGACTGATTGGCACTGATAGGTGGCACTGGAAGGTGGCACTGGTGGGCACTGATAGGTGGCACTGGTACGCACTGATAGGGGCACTGGTGGGCATATGCACTGATAGGGGTAATTTCCCTGGTGGTAGGGTGGCATCTGAAGGTGGCACTGACTGCCATCCATATTGGGCACTATACCCCTTACCTGGTGGTCTAGGGTGGTCTCCCTGGTGGTCCTGATCGGCTCCCTGATGGTCCTGGGAGGGCACATCCCTGGTGGTCCCTGGGCAGGCTCCCTGGTGGTCTAGGGTGGCGATCCGAGGGGGGGCTGCGCTGATAAACCATCAGCACAGACCCCCCCCCCATCAGGAGAGCAGCCGATCGGCTCTCCACTGCTCAGGTCTGCAGACTCAAATACAGGAAAAGCCGATAAATGGCTTTCCTGTTTACACTGTGACCAGCCGTGATTGGTCACGGCTGATCACATGGTAAAGTGCTTCCGATGGAAGCTCTGTACCGAGATCAGTAATGCGGGGGGTCAGACTGACCCCCCACACCACCGATCGCCGCGATGCGCGCCCCCCCGGGCAATCGCTGGCATGTTAACCTGAGGACGTCACATGATGCACAGTCAGGATAACTCAACCCTCACAACTTCCTGGCCGTCATTCTGCATACGGCGGTTGGGAAGTGTTTAAATAGCAAAGGAGAAGTGTTTATTATGCAAAAGGTTTTGAGAGCAGACTACACAGGTAGGATATGGATGGAATTGGCTACTGGTAAAGGACTGGGGATTTGGGCAAATGTTATGGTATTAGAGTTAGCTGAAAATATAGCTGGGGTGGATGTACTTTAGGGTTAGTCAATCCAGACTGAATAGGGTATATTCACATGCGGATTCACATGCGGGTATCCTCAAAAAGCAAGTCTGCAAGGGAGTGTGACAGTGCAAGGTCCTGCCACTATGTGAATTTAGGTAATGGTTGGAAAAATTACACAGGGTTCTCTGATTTGCAGTCTGAGAAGCTCCTGCATGTCTTTTGTGAGCAGAGAAAACTGTGTTTTATTTTTTCTCTGGGTCTGATAGTCCTCGATCATGGGCTGGAGTTTGAAGGTTCCAAAGTGTCTTGGGTGGGACAGAACCTTCAATCCTCTGTCCAGGTTTTCCTGGTGTACTACAGGTTGTTTTGTGTCCAGGTGTGCATGCTCATTATAAGCCAGGTCTGGTGAGAAGTTTTTGCACTCTGGTGAAAAAAAATTGGAGATAGTGCCTCTGTGTGAAGATAGCAGTGTGTGCCAGCCAAGAGGGGAGACTTGTATGGGAGATGAGATCCCAAGTTGGGGAGACTTCTTTCCCAAAAGACTGAGAAAGTCAGGACGGTTATGTGGGTCCAGAGAGGATGGGAAAGCTGAGGTGACTAGCGAATCCATGGGGCTGGAGGAAATTTGAGTTCCCAAGAAGTTTGTGAGAACCTCGGGTGCTGGTTAAACCCTATCAGTGGGCCAGAAGTGGGCCTGTAGAGCAGGGTGCTGCACCCAAGGCTGAGTGAGCCAGAAGAGCCCATGGTCTGGGAGACCAGAGAACAGCAGTGCTACTGACAGGAGAGCCAGGCAGCTAGGCATTTTTGTTTAACACTCTTTTGTGTGAAGCTGAAACCCCATGTGTAGGACACCTTATGCAAAGACTTTATTTTCTCTTTTTAATAAAAGTAGGCTGCAGTGTCCTTAAAACCGCAATTTCGGGCTGACATGGATTTACTTCCATATCACAGGAGGTAAAGACTGGTTAGAAGTCATGTGGAATTGATGCCTTTCTACATTCCTCCACCAGAGAATCCAGTCTGTCTCAAGCAGTGCAGATTAACAGAAGGCCATAAATAAATTTGGACTATTCTAGAACTGCTGAAAACCCTTACTTGGCTCCAGTGTTCCCAGTAAAGAAACCTGTTGCAACATAAAGAATGACTGTTGATTAGAGGTTTAAACAAAGTCGAATCTCTATCGTAGAAACCTGGCTTTCTTTTCCATCCCAACAGTGTCATGACCAGTTTACCTTTGTGTAGTATGGTTGGCAGTACACCTTAACTGAGCTTCATTTGTCGTTCTGTCACAGACTAATTGCCTGAGATTTGAGCACCCTAAATGTTAAAGTTGCTGTGTTTTACTATGTCAATGCAATCATGATCTCGGTGACCAAAGAGGATGTAACAGCACATGGAGATCAGAGCATAGGCTGTAAACAGAGACAAAATCCAGGGACCTATCACAGAGGTTACATTTATGAAAATTATATGGACTTGGTCACAGTGGAAAATGACAGACATTTGTGCAAACTATCCAAGGACTTTTCCCCACATTACCAAAAAGGAGGCACAGAATTTCATTAGAGTTGTGGGATTCTGGTTCGTCCCACATCTTGGACTGATCTTCAAGTACATAGATAATGTAACCCGGAAAACAAGTTTTTCATGGGGTCAGAACAATAGACAACATACCTTGATGCTAAAGTAGCCATTTTAAAGCACTAGGGACTAGAACTTGTGAGACCATGGGTACCATTTTTGCTGAATGTAGAAGAGCAGGATGGTATCATATCCTGGAATTTGTGGCAGCCAAAAGAAAAGAAAGAACAGCTGGCAACACCCATTGGAGTTTGGTAAAAGCAACTAAAGGGGCACAGAAAAGATACACTCCTATGGATAAGTACCAGTTTGAGAACTTCACACCACTTCAATATATAGGGACCTTTACCAGAAAAGACCCAATCCCCATGCATGCTGCATTACCAATAGAAGGATGCGTGACAGATAACGGACTGACCATTAGGGTAACTGTGGACCAGAATCAGACACTGATAAAATACAAATGGTACCTTCAGGAGAAAGGCAGTATTTCAGCCAAGAATGTCAGATATATTTCAAATAAAATAGCAGAGCTTGTCACATTTAGGAGGCATCAACCATCTCCACCTTTTGATTCTCTGTCAAAAGATGAGAATGAGTCAGTGTGGTTTACTAGCGGTTCATCCATAGTAACCTTGTCTGGGAGTCAGTACAACCCAAGTACTGACACTGTCTTTCAGGAGAGTTAAAAGCTCTAGTAATGACTCTCCAGGAGCATTCTTCTTCCCATGCCACTCGCTACACTTATCTGGGCAAAAGGAATGACAACTTGGGTGCCCACATGAAGGTCAAATGACTGGAAGTGGTGTGAAGGGGCAAGGAAGTTCAGCGCTACATCTGGAAAGAAGCCAACTCCCACACCATAAAAAGTGGGCATGTTGACGCATATTTGCCCTTATTCCCAGACTTACAAGAAAGTGGCAGATGAGATTGTAAAGGTGGCTGTTGTTCTGTCGATTGATCCTGCTTTGATGAACTGCCAATCAGGCCCATAAGCAATCAGGATATTTGGGGCAAAATGTGACATATGAATGGGTGACACCTATAATTATGGACATAATAAAGATTGTTAATAGGAAACTGCAGTGTGTGTGAAATGGCTATTGTATAAGTGTAAAAGAACCTGCCAAGAGCAAAAACCTGTTTTCATGTGGTTGCTCAATGCCCGGAGTCCCGTGCGCTAAGGACATTGTAGAACACCTATAACAAAAGCTAAGTGACTTTTCTTGTATCCCCTATGCATAAAGCCTATTCATTTGCTATGAAAGGCTAATAGTGTATGTCATTTGTAGCACCCTGTGTCTCTTGTATTGTATTCCTTCAAAGGTAAATGGTTTGTAGATGCAACATCATTGTTTGGTTAAAAAAAAACATCAATATACTACTGTGTTTGTTTCTTTGGGTTTACTGAAATAATTAGACAGCTGAAAAAAATCCAGATGCACTCTGATTGTTTGCTGCTTTAGCCTCTAGACCAGGGGTGGCGAACAAGTTAGACACAAAGAGCCAAAATTTTAAACTGTGAGAGTCAGAGAGCCACACCACGCAGTGACCTGCCAAAACAGACAAACACTCAGGGCCGGTTCACACTGCAGCAGGGCGGAGCGGCGCGACTTCGCGACCCGTTCACATCTAGGCGAATTGTCAGGCGACTCAATTCGCCTCAATGCTGTGCAAATGGGACCGTTCTAATAGGAGCGAATCGCTTCGCTCCGCATTAGAAAAATGGTCCCTGCACTACAGTATTTTCAGGGCGATCTCAGGCGGCTTGCATTGACTTCTATGATAGAAGTCTCCTAGCAAGCCGCTTTGAGATCGCCTGGAGCGCCGCATCGCGCCGCTCCGCCCCGCTACAGTGTGAACCGGCCCTTACACAGAAGCGGCGCGAATCGGCGTGATGTGGCGCGAATCGGCGTGAATCGGCGCGAAGCGGCGATCTCAAGGCGGCTTGCGTGGAGACTTCTATCATAGAAGTCAATGCAAGCTGCCTGAGATCGCCCTGAGAGAAACATGAAACTTGGCAAAGAGCCACAGTATATACAAAATATAATAAGAGGCAAAGAGCCACATTCATTATGGCCGGGAGCCGCATGCGGCTCGAGAGCCGCGTGTTCGCCACCCCTGCTCTAGACCAAGCAAAGCTACTCCTTCCTTTGGCTTCAATAAAGCACAGATACCCTTATGCTCACATGCTTTACAGTACCTTCTTGGCTTTTATGAGCCAAGCTCTTTTAAGGTACCCTGGTCATGAGCTGGATCACCCTTTACTTTTCAGCAGAGAAAGTTTACACCTGGCCATGTTTCATTTGTCAGCAGCCCAGCAGAGATGACCAAATAGCATTCAGGATTAAAGCTGCTATCTGCTGACCTCTGAACTCCAGATCAGGAAGGAGGACAGCCCAAATCAATGAGCTGCAGCTTGCCAGGAGGGCAAAGATAGGGGTAAGCCTTTCTTAGTACACCAATTAAATGTTCATTTCTGCATTTGCAAAATGACTACAGTGAACCTGAAATTTGCTCATAATAGACCAAATAGCAGGTTCCCTAAATAACAGGCACAGTAAGCTGCCAGTATTGTTTTCCACTCATCTTTGCTTCTACAATTCACCACCAAATCTTCTTAATATAACTTAAACAGGGATGTGTATGCTGCCATTACAGTGCTCATGACTGGCGTTGAACAGCTCAGGCACTGAACACTGCATGTGGTAGGCATAGGGAAAGGTCATGTGTACCGCACACCCAGTAATACTAAGTATTTGGGTTGATGCAGTTTGCAGAAAAGGTGTAGTATAGACAATGTTCTGCCATTCACAAAACCTGTTACTTTGTCTAGTATTGCAAAGTTCATATTTAATTTATAGACACTGGCCCTTATTAACCAAAGTACATTGGCATTTAAGGCGTGTTAAATACATGCTAAAATAAGGTATGCAATTTTTAGCATGCAGTGCATTTTAAAGCGGAATTAAACTCTCAAACAATGCTGACAGGTGGGGTTTTTTATGACAGAAGAGACACGTTTGGTCTCTTCCTTGCCAGTCAGCATTAATAAACATTGAGCCAAATATTGAGCCACAGATTAGCATAAATTTAGGCTGCAGTGATGATGTGACTCTGGTGCACATGCGCGAGAGTGACATCATTACAGCCGACCAATCAAGCAACTGAAGGATCTGAGCCTGGAAGGAACATGGGGAGAAGATGGAAGCCCTCTTGACAGCCTAGAGTGTTGGTATTGCAAAACTGGAGTGGATCGTTTGGCAGGTATGTCTGCCCTAATCTGCTAAAATTACAAACACAAGAACAAATTGGGTGCTGGATTCAGATTTTCTCAGGGTCACTGAAACTGCCACTGGGCGCACTGGCTCTGGTTCAGCAGCACTCCACAAAATAATAGGGATTACCCTCATGTACAGGGAAGCGACACAGAGTTGAGAAACCACATACTGTATATACAATCCAATGAGAGCATGAAACAAATATCCAAGGTAAGTCAATGATATAATTGAATCATAGCAGAACAAATCCAATGCATTTCAGGGGCCAAATACACTCCCCCTTTATCAGGGCTTAATATTTTTACTGTGCATAAACAGACTGAGGCACACCAATTCCAAATACATCTGCACTGTGATTTACTGCTTGGAACAGTTTCAAGAGGGCAAGATCCTTTGCTGCATTCACAAACACTGGCATAACCTACCTTTCGGAAACTGTTTCAAGCATTTATTAGTGCATTAGACAAAGAGCCCCAGGAACAATTTAAAAAAAAAAGAATACCAGGTTTAATTTTGCTTTCACTCTTTTTCAAGAGATTGTAACTATTCCTTCCATTCTGCCTCCAGGAATGAATTTAGTAGACAAACACATATACCTGTTTTTAAATCCAACCCTTTCCAAATGTCTGCATTGTAATGCTGACAGGTCCTTAGCACATACCTTGGTCAGATAGAGATATTCATTTTATCTTTAATGTTTACATCCATAGCACTCATTGTTCCCCTAACACACTCTCCACTTTCGTATCACAATCCTCCGGTATCTGCCTTAGCTTTTGTTGCAGCTCTTTCCACAGTGTCACCACTAGACTTCTTGGCATCCCTGCCCTTCCCCAGTGTCAGCACTACATTTCCTGGCATCTCCCACCCATGCTTCATACTATGTTCTTTGGCAGTGTTCCCAACCCCAGTGCAAGTATCATTTGCTTCTGCTGCAGCTCTTTCCGCAATGTCACCAATGCCATTAGATTTCTTGGCACCCCCCTTCCTCCATGCTATGTACTCTGGCAGTCTTCCTAACCGCAATGCCAGTACAACATTCTCAATACATTCTAAACTTGATCACATCACTTTTCAGAGTCAATACTGGAAGACTTCCTTCTGCCAGTCCCTGTGATTGTAGGTCTGAAAAAGGAGCAGGAACATGTAAAATGTCCTGAATCTCCATACAGGGTCACCAGCCAAATATACTTTATATTAATTCTGCTGGTTTGGGGGTAAATGCTCCAGCTCAGTCCTCCCCCTCTCAGAAGAGAGAAATAATAGTGTGTACAGGACTCCTTGCCTTCATCCTTGATCAGTTCCCTCCTTGTCTCCATTTTCTTCATTCTGAAGTCCATGAACAGCTTCTGTTCTGAATACTCACATGAACATGGTTAGCTGCTGCTCCTCTCTCCCCTTAGTTACATTTAGTTTTTGCTATTTACCCTTGTCTCTGCTAGCGTCAATCATCTGCGCCTCTGCCTCCAAACCATAGTCAGCTTAACTTTTCCTATTCTACCAATGATCAGATCACACTTTTCTATCCACTGACTGGCTACAGTATGCTATGGCATTTAAAATGCTAGGCTTTGCCATATTAAATAACCCTGAAGGTATTAAAGGCTTGAAATCTTTAAATGTAGTCATGATGTGATTGTCAACACAGAAATGACTACCTTTTTTCCTGCAACTACACTATAATCAATTCATGCTTTGTAAATGTATGATTAGCCCTTTAATGTCATCCTTGTCTTTCTTTGATGTTGTGGAAAATTTCACTTTGCTTAGTGTTGCAAGAAGTATGCAGTTAATAGAAGGTGCATATCAATTTCAGACAGATAAATACACCTTATTATTTAATAAATGAGACAATGAATATTTTAAATTAAATATGAATAACAATAAATAAGAAAGATATACCAATATTAAATAAATACTTGCAAAGCATTAACTTATGTAAATCCAGTAATTCTAAGTAAGATTGTTTTTTCCATAATTTAATCTATTTTAATTAGGAATCTTAGCTATGCACAAGCAAATATGTCATTTTACACTTAAAGTGACTCTGCCATAAGAAAATGCAATTGCTGTTTCTCTTGTGAAAAGGCTAGTTGCTAGGATGTCTCTGGCTTCAATGAGTCAGACCCCCCATAACAAACAGAACAATGAATGCCAGAAAATTATCAGAATTAGATAGCTACATAATTAGTCAGATTAAGAAAGATACAAATTTATCTAGTGCAAACAATAGAGAAATATATAATAAATAGAAAATCTTCATTTATAAACTTCAATACCCACAGTTACCCCCAATTGATCTAGAACAAGGCAAAAAAAAACCATATAAAGCATGATTCATTTACTCCAGCAGGGGAAAAATACATTTCTTACTGACCCCCCCAGAAGGAAATCAGATATTCATTGAGTCATCAATCTCTGGTGTTATTACCTATGAATGTTAATATCTATTTATAGTTTATGCATTTAGGAATGCATCCAATGCTTTTTTTCTAAAAAACATTGTACTGAGCTGGTCTGAACTAGTTCTTGAGGGAGACAATTCTACATTTTCACAGCTCTTACTGTGAAGAAGCCATTCCATATGTGGATGTTACATTTAGTTTCCTTTAGGCATAAAGAGTGCCCCCTTGTCCTTGGTAATGACCTTAAAGTCAATAACTCTATGCCAAGTTCATTATATGGACCACTTAATGTGAGTATTTATACACATTGATCAAATCCCCTCTTAATCTCCACTTCTCAAGAGAGAATAAATTCTGTTCAGCTAATCTTTCCTCATAGCTGAGCTCTTCCATGCCTCTTAATAGTCTGGTTGCCCATCTCTGCATTTTCTTTCGTTTCCCAATATTTTGCTCCCTTTAGAAAATGCTTGGAATTGCATGCTATTATTACGTCTATGATCTACCAGAACACCCAAATCCTTCTCCACCATTGACTCCCCCAGATGTTCTCCTAGAATGTAAGATGCATGCATGTTTTTAGCCCCCAAGTGCATAACTTTACATTTATCAACATTAAACCTCATTTGCCACATAGTTGTCCAATGAAATAGTGCATTGAGGTCCGCTTGTAGGTTGGAGACATCCTGTACAGACAATATACAATACATAACTTGCTATCCCCTACAAACCCTGAAATGGTACTTTTAGTCCCAAGCTGTATTCCTTATCTCTACACTTGTTCCAGGTCAGAAACTTTTGAAAGCATTGGAGCCAAAGCAGCATAATGACAGCCAAGGAACTGGTGTTATCAAAAAAGAGCCGAGCAATGGCATGACAAATTCATTTTAAGCTAATTCTTACAATAAATCATTCTGAAATAACTCATGATTCTATGTGCAATTATAGATCAATACAAATTTGCAATTATTTAAAGAAAGTAAATGGCAGCTAGCATTTTGCAAGATATAAGAGACTCTCATGTTCGTCTATGATATAAATGATCTGGAAAGTAAGCTATACAGTCAAATAGCTCTGTGCAATTTGGAGAATGTCACATCTTTCTCCAATCCCTTCAGAAATATGCTTTATGTGCATTCTCCACAGATACAACCCATCTATGAGGTCAATCTTAGAAACCTACAGTTTTCTTTATGACACTTTAAAAGAAAGTAATCATACCTAAACAACCTGATGTCTGTTCCAATTCGAAAACAAATCATTATACCTTCAATTTTTAATCAAAGTTATTTCGGTGACAGCTCTTACCGTGCACATCAATAACCGTGAGTGCTCCTAAAGTAGCACGGGCACCACCAGACAATTTCCCTCTGACAAGCTCAACTATCTCACCGATCTGTTTATTACTTTTGTCCAAGAAGCCCTGAAGTAAGAAAAAAGTTATTTTGCGGTGAAAAAGTATATTCTTTAGGAGGTGTATCAGCTGGTAACATTAGGCAGTCATTTTGTGGTAAACACTGAATAAGCAGGAAATATAGCTATGTCTCAGTTACCATTTAAAGATGAACTCTGGCTTTGAGAAAGTTATCCTCACAGTTGGTCCCCCTCCAACTGTTAATTGTTAATTTTTTCCATGGGATAATGACATACCATACCTCTCTCCGCTGTCCAACACTCCCAGGATATGTCCTTCAGCGTACATGATGATATTGATGAGCTGTGACTGATTAAGCATAGAAGAGGAGTGGCTTTGAAGGGAAACATCTTACGTAGAGGAAGAAGCCAGTGGGAGGGAGAAATAAGCAATATCCCCTTTTTAATCACCCCCCTAGACATAACAAGCACTTACTTCTTGCAGGAGTTTAACTTTAGGAAAACATGTCCCAAGGAAGCATAGAAACCGCCAATGCTGACCTCTCTTTCAAAACATGTTAGTTCTCTTGCTCCTATGGCAATCCAGTGTATTCAGTATTTTTTAGTAGATTCCAAATCACTGACTTAAAATAAGCATGCAGATTAGGAGTTATGACTTTACTATGGTTTTCCTAAACTGCACATGGACTTTAAGTTAAAGACAGACAGGTCATTAGCATTTCCGGGGGAGGCCAGCAATAGAGGAGGACTACATATTTTTCTCAGTCCAGGTTACCTTTAAAATAGTTTAAGTAATCCAATAACTTTTAGAATTTTAGAATTTAAAGATTAAATATGCCTAATGATCACAAATCTTTATTCTATTATTTTTTATTCTTACAGTAACTCAACCTCCAATTAAATATTTACACTATTTCTGCATACTAGTGAGCAGCCACCTCAACCAGAGCATCTCTTTTGTCTCCATTTCAAGGGTTTACCATGAGAAAGAGCTCACTGATCAATCAGATCACTCTTCCTAAAAATGATTACTCAATTAGGCTGATTTGGAGGATGCCTTTTATTATTTTTAAAAAAGCTCATACCAATGGACAAGTAAACAGCTTCATGCCATATCTTGTTAACACTGTGGGGTTGATTTGCTGAAACTAGAGAGTGCAAAATCTGGTGCAGCTGTGCATGTTAGCCAATCAGCTTCTAACTTCAGCGTGGTATTAAAGGTTCAGATTTAAAAAAAGCAAAAAAAAAAAACAACAACCATGTTATACTTACCTGTCATGTGCAGTGGTTTTGCACAGAGCAGCCCTGATCCTCCGTTTCTCGGGCCCCCTCAGATGCCTGTGCCATGAATGATGGCTCCCCGCGTGCCATGTGTGGGAGTGACGTCATTGTGGTTCCGGCTAGTCATACATCTGGAGGAAGATCCCGTAAGGAAGATGGGTGAAGGTGGACGCTGCCACCAGTGATTACATCGCATCGCTGGAGGGCTTTGTTTTCAGGTGAGTGTGACATAATGTGCTAGCATGCGATGCATACAAGCATATTATGCTTTTACCTTGCAGGTCCGAAAAAAAAAACACCCAGCGGTTTACAACCACTTTAAGTCTTTAAAAGTCTAAAGTAAACAGAGTGAGCAGATGAAAAACTCCAACGCATGCAGTGAATCCAGGAAGTTGTGGAAAAAATGGCCAGAAGACCGACAGCACTCACAACATGAAAGAGAGATTTTTCAAGTAAGCTTTTACTGGATTGCCAAAAATAACTAATGTTTCTATTGCTATTACAATGCAGATGTAATAAAATGAAAGTATATGCTGTGACCATAGAACTCTGTTAAGTTGCCTACATCTACTGTATCTTACAATGTCTAAATTCTGTTTGTAAAAAATATGGTTTAGAATGCAATTCTCCTTTAGGGCCTGTTCACACTGGAACACGGTGTGAGAAAGGCGCGTTCCATGCACATGGGTGCCATTTTATTGTTAATGGCACCCCAAATGCATCTTGCAAACACACAGTGCCATGTGATTTGGTGCAGCATGATCTGAAAAAAATAGTGCTTGCAATACTTTTTCTGCATTCCGATACATTTGGCAGCAGTGGCATCGGGAGGGGGGCTGAGGGGGGCTACAGCCCCGAGTGGGCCCCCGAAAAGCCCCGGTTCCCAGGGCAGGCAAACTCTATTATTAGCCCCGAGACCCGGAGCGAGCGGCTGTTAACTAAGCTGACTGTGACGCGGCGGTGGCACCTATGATGGACGTCGCATCACACTGGTCCAATCCCACTAGTGCGGGACGTGTGACATTCATTAAAGGGCACTGCCGCATTCAGATAGCGGGGGAATGACACTGCACCTGTGCAGCGGGTGTGTGGGAGATCCGGACCGCACTTGGCCGCCCGTTCGTTACTGAGCTCAGGCTGGCTGGCTTTTTACTGTTTACGGAAGGTAGGTCTGTGTAACATTTTAAATGGTGTTCACCCTGCAGTGGGAGGGGCAGACAGGTCCATGCTGTGTCAGTGTCACCCTGCAGTGCATGTGTCAGGTAGATAGGTAAGTCAGTGTATGTACCAGGTAGGTAGGTCACTGTAGGTGTCAGGTAGGTAGGTTAATGTATGTGCCAGGTAGGTGGGTCAGTGTATGGGTCAGGTAGGTGGGTCAGTGTAGGTGTCAGATAGGTAGGTTGGTGTATGAGGTAGGTAGGTCAGTGTGTCCGGTAGGTGGGACCACCTTTCCACCCCCCCGCGCCGACTATAGCACCCCCCCGACTGAAGCCCTTAGTACTTTTCCCAGCTAGCAATGCCCCTGTTTGGCAGCTTATTGAAATGAATAGGCTGTCAAAACTAGAACGTGCAGGACTGCATGGGAGAACACATGCATTTTTAGTGTGAACTGGCCCTAAAAGTTATCCATTTTAGACACACACTAGGAGGAACTCACTGGTTAAATGTCACTCATATGGATCGAAGGGATACCAGGGCTCAGAGATTAGCAAATATTTGCAAACTCTGCTACAAGTATCTGAAGGGCAAAACATAAAACTAGACAATCAAACATAAAGCCAGAGTACACTGAATAATGCAGATCAATAATTGTATCAACATAAAGAATCATAAAACTGCACTTACAAATAATGAACCTGAGAGCATGCATGAAGAAACAAAATCAATCTTTGGCTGCATATCTCAATAAAGCCTCTTGTACACTGTACTGATGTTTGAAGATCATACATTCCTGCAGGGGTGTATCATGAAATCAGTGAGCCGGGTGCAACATATAAAATGAGCCCTAGGTATTGGATAAAAAAAAATGCATAGTGCGCCGCAGCGATCTGTGGGCATGGCTTATATTGTGCTAAATATTGGGCGTGGCTTAAAGGGATGTGTTTTACTAGAGTCTGAGATGACTTACATAGTGCAGAATGTACAGTGTGGAATGTATGGCAGTGGGTAGTATGTGCAGGAGAGTAGTGCGGAGTGTTTAAGAGGTGGGTAGCATGTGCAGAAGAGGAGTATGGAATGTATGGTGGTGGGTAGTATGTGCAGAAGAGGAGTATGGAGTGTAGGGTGGTGAGTATTTGGTGCAGGAGAGGAGTGCGGAGTGTATGGTGGTGGGTAGTATGTGCAAGAGAGGAGTGCATAATGTATGGAGGTGGGTAGTATGTGCAGGAGAGGAGCATGGAGTGTATGCCCGTGGGTAGTATGTGCAGGAGAGGAGTGCGGAGTGTATGGTGGTGGGTAGTATGTTCAGAAGAGGAGTATGGAATGTATGGCAGTGGCTAGTATGTGCAGAAGAGGAGTATGGAGTGTATGGTGGGGGGTATTATGTGCAGGAGAGCAGTGCGGAGTGTATGGAGGCAGGTAGTATGTGCAGGAGACGAGTGCAGAGTGTATGGAGGTGGGGAGTATGTGCAGGAGACGAGTGCAGAGTGTATGGAGGTGGGGAGTATGTGCAGGTGATAAGTGCAGAATATATTGAGGTGGGTAGTATGTGCAGGAGACGAGTGTGGAGGGTATGGAGGTGGGTAGTATGTGCAAAAGAGGAGCATGGACTGTATGGAGCTGGGTAGTATGTGCAGGAGAAGAGCACGGAGTGTATGGTGGTGGGTAGAATGTGCAGTGTTTATGGAGGTGGGCATTATGTGCAGGAGAGCAGTGTGGAGTGTATGGAGGTGCATAGTATGTTCAGAAGAGGAGTATGGAATGTATGGCAGTGGCTAGTATGTGTATTTGTGACGTGTAAGATGGGTGGTGGTATGTGAGGCACGAGAAGAGGACGTGTATGATGGGTC